>OZ018393.1:13401875-13911875 GCA_963969525.1 Ontholestes murinus
TGACCGTCAAAAGTCGAAACTTAAGTCGTACAAATTGTAATATATTTATATATTATAATAAATTATAGTGGTTAAAAACATAGTAAGCGTTTTATTCATTGTTCATTATGAATTACCACATAGTAACGGTCGCAACCATCATTATGATTAAATCAGCCTGTATGGCAAAGCAGACCAAACTTTACAACAAATTAATGAAGAAATACAGAACCACCTCCCAGGACATCTGGTTCAATACCCAATGCCTTCGTCACCGTGTTGTCCCGAGATACGTGAACATTAAGACACGTTCCACGACGTCAGCCGCGAAAACAGCCATCCAAGCAGCCCAACTCGCATGGATCAGAGCCGAGATTCGCAATCTACATCGGAAGAGAGACGCCATCCAACACTATCTCAAGGTATTGCATTCGGAACTTACATTTAAACTTCACCCAATAGAGTTCAGTATATTTGATGATTTTGTGCGAGATAATGTGAGTAAAGTCATACATAAAAAATTTGAAATCCAAAGAAAGAAACTAGACATCCTCCGTAAAAATAAACCTTTATTAGTTACAGAAAATAATAACAAACCTTCACAACCAGTTTCTAAATTTATTAATTTATCAAATGTTACATTCAGTGAGACAGAACAATCCTTTTTATCACAAAACCCCAACTACAGTCCTTACATTAATAACAAAACCACCATAACAACCTTAGTAGTAGAGTCCGAAATTGCATTAAAAAAGATACAAGAACCCCTTATTCCCAGAGCACAAATCTCCAATGTAATAAAATCATATTCAAAAAACCCCTTGTCTGATTCCTCAATTATTAAATCAATTAAATCAAAAGCTTCACTTAATGCCTTAACCATAACGAAAGCAGACAAGTCAAATTCAATTGTTATTCTGGAAACAGGTCAATATAATGACAAAATTAACACATTCATTAGACAAGAAAATATAGCTCTCCTTAAGAGAGATCCGACACCTTCATTCCAACTACAAATCAAAAATTTACTCAAAAACATCACAGTAATTTTTTCAAATTTCGATAAATTTCAAATTGCTAATAAAAATCCACTAGCTCCAAGATTATATGGCTTAATTAAAACCCATAAACCAGATCTCCCCATCAGGCCCGTAGTATCATATATAAATAGTCCAGCTCGTTCATTAGCGATAAAATTAAATTACCTTTTCAAAAAATACACACACTTTGTTTCAAAATTTTCAATTAAAAACTCACTTGATCTTTCCAACAAATTAAAATCAATAACCACGCCTAAAGGCTCAAAACTTGTATCCTTTGATGTAACAAGCATGTTCTCAAATATTCCAACAAATGAGTGCCTCGAAATCATTCAGAACATGTTAGACAAATTAGATATTAACATCATAACAAAATCGGAACTTTATGAGTCATTCGAAGTGTGTTTACAACAAAATTACTTTCAATTCAATAATCAATTTTACAAACAAACCCTAGGTCTGGCAATGGGTTCGCCGTTAAGTCCCTTATTAGCTGATTTATTCATGGCACAGATAGAAGAAAAAATTTTTAACTTAGATTTTACAAGAAAACACATTTCTTTTTGGCATCGATATGTGGATGACATAATTGCATGTTTCAGTGGCACTGCACGCCAATTAGATCAATTTTTAAACATAATTAATAATATACATCCTAAAATTAAATTCACATTGGAATGCGAACAAAACAACCAAATTAACTTTTTAGACTTGACCTTGATCCACAGTAACAATAGAATTGAATTCAATATATATAGGAAACCTACAAACGTAAATTCTACCATTCCCTTTAACTCTAATCACCCTTTGTCGCACAAATTAGCTGCTTACCATTCAATGATACACCGAACCTTTTCAATTCCATTATCATCTAACAATCAAGCCACAGAACTAAATAACATTTTAGAAATAGCCAAAATTAATGGATTTCCAGTCAATTTAATTCAAAATTTAATTAATAAAAAACGTTATCAGAACACTATGACCTACATCTATCCTAGACTTCCAAATTCAAATAAAGATCCATTCATCACATTAACGTATTATGGTAAAACTTCAGAAGAAATTGCTCACATTCTTCGAAAACAAAATCATCAAATCGCGTTTAGACCTGCTTGCAAACTATCCAATTTATTGTTCAATTCAAAAGATAAAATCAACCCCTTAAAAACATCAGGTGTATGAAATTCCATGTTCCGAGTGCAATAGTGTGTATGTAGGACAAACGGGCCGCAGTTTTGAAAAACGATACGCTGAACATTTCCGCGCATTCCGGCTAAATCAAAATTCCAGTTCTTTTTCTAATCACGCGTTAGAATGTAAACATTCATTCCCCGAAATTCATAATCTTAAAATTTTACATAAATGTTCAAAAGGTACAAAGCTTAATCTCCTGGAATCCGCGGAAATTTTCAAACGTAATCGTAATCCCCTCATTAACCTGTTAAACGAGCAAACCGATTTAGTACACACACCGCTTTTCAAAATTTTATAATCTTAATCTTAATCTTTTGCACCTGTTCGCCGTAAATCGTTTTGCTCCCCTCACTCAATTGTCAAAATCTATTTAAATGTAATTTTTTCGTTAATTTGTTCACTTGATAATGACCGTCAAAAGTCGAAACTTAAGTCGTACAAATTGTAATATATTTATATATTATAATAAATAATAGTGGTTAAAAACATAGTAAGCGTTTTATTCATTGTTCATTATGAATTACCACATAGTAACGGTCGCAACCATCATTATGACTATATTCTATATTTTTTATTTGTCTTTTATCATCCGTCATCTGTTATTTTTCATCTGACATTTGTAATTTGTCATCTGACATAAGTCATCTGCCAATTATCATCTCTCGTTTTGATTTGTCAATTGTCATTTGTCATTTATCGTTTTTCGTTCTACCATCCATCACCCGTCATTTAACTTCTGTCATAATTCCTAGGATTCAGAAAGCTCTTAAAATACTACAAATGAAATAATTAAAAAATGTTGATTTCTGTGTGCCTTTTATTTTAGTATTTATTTTATCTCTATGCTTTATTTTTTAATTATCTGTTCTCTATTTTCTATCTCAACTCTTATCTGTCATCTATCATCCGTTATATATTATTTATCATCTTTTATTTGTTATGTGATTTTTTTCTTGTTATCAGTCAATTTTCATTTTTCAACTGTCAATTATCATTTTTCATTTACCATCTATTATTTATCACCCGTAATTTGTCATCTACAATTTGTCAAATATCATTTATCATCTGCTATTTATTATTTTTCAGCTGCCAATTGTCATCTGTCAAATGTCACCTGTCATCTATTACTTGTCATCTGCCATTTTCATTTGCCATCTGTCGTTTTCACCTGTCAGTTATTATCTGCCATTGATCGTCTTTCATTTTACTTTTCTTTCGTCGACTGTCATCTGTCATAATTCCTATAAATTCAGAAAGAAAATATGGATTTATATATGCTTCTTACTTTTTTCTAATCTACTATTTGGTATGTGTTATCATCCATCATCTGCCAACTTTTATTTATCATCTTTCTTTTGTTATCTGCTATTTTTCATGTGTTATTTGTCATATATCATTATCTGTCATCTGCCATTTGTCATCTTTCATCTGCCATTTGTCATATGCCAATTGTTATCTGTCCTTTTTTTCTATATTCCTACAGTTTCAGAAATCTCTTAAAACACTACTAAATCTAATGTAATATTATCACGATACAATCAATCTTCTATCTCATCTCTTATCTACAATCTCTTATCTGTTATCTTTTATTTACCATCTTTAGTTTATCTATTTTTTTAGTTATTTGTCATTTTTCATTTGTTAACTGTCATTTAACAAATATTTGACATTTATCACCTGTAACTCCTCTGTAGTTCTCATCTATCATTTATCATTTGCCATATATCATTTGTCATCTGTCAATTGCCATCTATTATTTGTCCTTTGTCATCTGACATTTACATTAGCCATCTGTCGTTTTCATCTATCAATTGTTATCTGCCACGTATCGTCTTTCGTTCTACTTTTCATCCGTCAACTCGCATCTGTTATAATTTCTATAAATTCAGAAAGAAAATATTGATTTATGTAAGCTTTTTAATTGAAGATTTTTTATCTGTAATTTTTCTTCTATCTCATCTTTTATCTAAAATCTGTCATTTGTTAGATGTTATTTGTCATCTATCATCGGCTATATGTTATTATCATTTTTTATTTGTTATCTGATATGTTTCTTCAGTTATTTGTCATTTTTCATTTGTCAGCTGTCATCTGTCATTTATCATTTTACATTTGCCATCTATTTGTTACCTGTAATTTGTCATCTACAATTTGTCATCTGCCAATTGTCATCTGTCATTTGTCACCTGCCATTTTAAGTTGCCATCTGTCGTTTTCACCTGCCAATTGTTATCTCTCTGTTATCGTCTTTTAAACTAATTTATTATCTATTATTTGTTTTCTGTTTATATCTATAATCTATCAACTCTTATTTATTATCTACTTTTGTTATTTGTTAGTCTTTCATTTGTTATTTGTCATCTGTCATATGTCATCTGCCATTTGTCATCTGTCGTCTGTCTTTTATCATATGTCATTTTTCATCTGTCAATTGCCATCTGTCATTTTGATCTGTCAATTATCATTTGTCGTTTATCATAATTCCTATAAATTTAGAAAGCGCTTAAAATAGTACTAACTCCTATCATATAGTTTCACTATATTATTAAAAATATGGATTTCTGTATGATTAAATTTAGGATTTTATTTATCTGTTCTCTATTTTCTACTTCAGCTCTTATCTACAGTCTGTCATTTGTTATCTGCTATCTATCATCTATCATCCGTTATCTGCTATTTGTTTTTAATTCGTTATCTGATATTTTTCTTTAGTCATTTGTCATTATTCATTTGTCAGCTGTAATTTATCATCTGGCATTTATCATTTTTCATTTGCCATCTACTCACATGCAATTTGTCATCTGTGGTTGTCATTGCCATTTTGTCACCTGTCATTTATTACTTGTCACCTGACATTTGTCATCTATCATTTGTTATCTGTCATTTGACACTCATCTGCAATTTTTATTTTCCACCTGACATTTTCATCTGTCAATTGTTCTCTACCATTTGTCGTCTTTCATATCACTTTTCACCTGTCAACTGTCATCTGTCATAATTCCGATAATATCAGAAAGAAAATATGGATTTTTGTATGCTTTTTACTGAAAATTTTTTAATCTGTTATTTTTCTTCTATCTAACCTCTGATTTAAAATAGATTATTTATTGTCTATTTATCTTTTTTGTTATTTTTTAGTTTTTCATCTCTTATTTGTCATATGTCATTTTTTATCTGCATATGTCATATGCCATTTGCCACTTGTGACATATGACAAATAAGAGATGGAAAACTAAGAAATAACAAAAGAGATAAATAGAAAATAAATAATAGATTTTAAATCATCTGCCACTTGTCATGTCAATCTGTCATTTATTTCTATGATTTATTATCTATTATTTGACATCCATCATCTATTGTTTTTATCTATAATTTGCAATTTGATATTTGTTATCTATGGTTTAACATCTATAATTTGTTATATATGATTTATTATTTTCATTTGTCATCTGTCATATATCCTGCCATTTCTCGTCTTTCACTCTACTTCTCAACAATTCTTATGTCGTCTATCTTCTGCCATGATTCATATAAATTCAGTTATTTTTCATTAGTTATTTGTTTTATATCATTTGTCATCTGTCGACTGTCATTTGACACCTGTCATTTGCCACATGTCATTTGTCATCTGCCAGTTGCCATCTGTAGTTTTGATTTTTCAATTTCCATCTGTCATTTGTCGTCCAATATTCTACTTTTCATCCGTCACCCGTCATTTGTCATCTTTCTTCTGTCATAATTCCTATAAATGCAAAAAGCTCTTAAAATACTACTAAATCGAATCTTATATTATGACTATATAATTAAAAAATGTGGATTTATGTATACTTTTTAATTTAGTATTTTATTTATTCATAATCAATCTTCTATCTCAGCTCTTATCTACAATCTGTCTTTTGTTATCTGTTATTTGTCGTTTGTCATCTGTTATTTGTCATGTATGATTTTTAATTTTTCATTTGTGTCTATCATTTATCATCTGTAATTTGTCATCTATCACTTATCATCTGTCATTTGTCATCTGTCAATTATTATTTGTCATCTGTCATCTCGCATTTTTCATATGTCGTTTGTTATCTGTCATTTGTCATTTAGCGTCTGCCATTTATTATCTCGCACATTCATCTCAACATCTTATCCGTCACTTATCATCTGTCATCTCTCTTCTATCATAATTCCTATAAATTCAGTAAGAAAATATGGATTTGTATATTTCTTTTAATTTAGGTTTTTTTATTTGTAATCTATGTTTAATCTCACTTTTTATATACTATTTGTAATTTGTTTTCTGTGATTTGTAGTCTGCAATATTTTTTATCTGCCAATTATCATTTGCCATTTGAATTTGGTTATTTGCAATTTGTCATCTATAATTTATTCTATGTTATGTGTCATCTGTCATTTGTCACTCATCAATTGTCATCTGCCATATATAGTCTTTTATTTTACTTCTCATCCATCTCTTGTCTTTTGCCATCTATCTTCTGTTAAAATAGTACTAACTCTAATCTTACATTATCAATATATAAAATAAAAATATAGAATTGTTTATACTTTTTATTTTAGGATTTTATTTACCTATCTTCGATATCACTTCTATTTATAAACTGCCAGTTGCTATCTGTTTTCTGTCATCTAACATCCGTCATCTGTTATTTGTCATCTTTCATTTTTCATCAACTGTTATTTGTCACCTGTCATTTGTCATTTTTCATTTGGCATCAGTTGTAATTTGTTATTTGTGATTTGTCATTTGAAATTTGTCATCTATCATTTATCATCTGTCATTTGTCATCTGTTATATGTCATTTATCAAGGTCGTTTTCATCTGTCATTTGTCATCTGTCAATTGTCATCTGTCGTTTTTATTTGTCAATTGTCACCTTTCATCCGTGATAATTGGTATATATTTAGAATTCTACAGTTTTGTCTACATTCTTACAGAATAATAGTAGTTTTGGGTTATCTATAAAAATAATTCTTAATAATTCTAATTTATTGAGTTATTAAAAGGTATAGTATGTAATAATTATAGATTCTCCTATATTAATAATGCTTAAGTTCTGTATGTATTTCTAGCTAAAGAAATTATAAGAAAATATATCATAGTTCCATAGTTCCATAGTTTCTAATATTTTAGAACCAAAATATTATTTTTTAAATCATTTAGATTAATTGAGTTACGTGAAGATGATGTGATGATATGATATTAGTCTTTTCCTCTGCTTCTTCTGTATTCTAAATAATTCTTAGAAGATTTTAATAACTTTGGATTTCTTACACAATAGATTTCAATTTCATTTGGCATATTTAAGTCTATTGTCTTAACATTTTATGCAATATAAATTAACTTGCAAATTACAATTGTATGTATAAGCAATATCATTGTTTTATTGTTAAATTAAATTTAAGCGAATACATCGACACTTAGAAAATCGATCAAACACACACATATTTTTTCTATCTGCTTATTGACATAATCTTGCGAGTTTATTCATTATTCGCGGCATTTAGATCGAGGTCAGCGGCGAATTAAAAAAAAAAAAGTCATCAGATACGTATAATTGACGTTATCACGACAACAACAAACAATTGCCACTGCCGCCGTTTTTGCATACGTAAATTTGATTGCGAATGTGTAATGTTAATTGTTTATTAAACACGTACGCGAGGTCAAGAGCGATTGCCTGGAAGTATCTTCACGAAAACAATTTATTTTATTATTAAGTACACGTGTCGTCACTAGATAAGAGTTTTGGGTATTATTTTTGCACACTGGAATATATTGATAGATATAATTCAGATTTGGATTGTTCCTCATTAGATATAATAAATAAATATAAAAAACAAAGACTTTAGATTTTATTTATGGAGGGACAAAAAAGGTAAAATATTTTTTTAGAGTTCAGGTTTTAATACTCGCTTTTACTATTATTAAAAAAATCATACAATCTTCGGGCTTTCGCGTTGCAATCTCTTAAAATATTCTTTTTGGGTGGGATGATTTTATTGAATAATAAAACGGGAACTCTCGAAGCGAATTGATATCTACATTTTCACAGGCGCCCCTCTCCCCCCACCACCGACTCCATTCCCGGGATTAAGGCCATTCTGGACGGATGGCTTTTTCGGTTCGAATGCTGATTAATAAACCGAACCCTTGAAAGTATGATTATAATTTCAGCGGACGCTGAAAGGTCTGCACATCGTTTGTAATTTTTTTATGGATCTTAGGGAGTATTAAATGAGAGTTTCAATTAAGAAAAAAATAATGAGTATATAGAATGTCTTAAAAGTGTAGTTGAATATTTAAAATTGAGCATTTTGGTACTCAAAATGCTCTAGTTTTCTTTTAAATGTTTAATTGTGAAGGCGTTTACTTTATGGTACATTTTTAATATAATAAAATGAAGGTAAAACAAAGCCATCGTGTCTGCTTCTTCATTTCTTCTTTTACTAATTAATTTTTGGCTATTATCTGATTTTTAAATAAAACACTTGTTTGGTTTCATTTTGGTATATTCAGTTTCCTGACACGTTGTTTGACCATTCTCAAAGGAATTACAACATTTGAAAATTTCTTGCCTTCTTCCTAGCTATAAAATATAGATATCTTCTACTTTTTTTCAATTATTTCTCTTTAGCTACTATATTTCTTCTTTTGGTTCTTTCTTGGTTATTGTCGTTGTCGACTAGCTATATTAAGTATTTTCTTCTTTCTTTAATGATTCTTCCTTAGTTACTATACCTTGTAAACTATGAAAGCAAGATTTCTTCCTTCTGCATTACTATACTTTGCCAAATTTTTATTTTCAAGTGATTTTATCTAAGCTATTATACTTTATTAGCTATCAATAGATAAAGATAATAAGTTTGTATTCTAGAGGTCTTTAGGAAGAACAAAACATTGTATTTTAGAGGTCATCGAGAAGATTAAAAATTCTAGAGGTTTTCAAGGTTCAGCGCCCAGCAAAAATAAAAATTTTCAAAACAGTCATAAAGGTGATAAAAATTCTCGTTCAAAATACTTTCAAGTCCTTCAATCTGTGAAAGTAAAGATATAAATGTTCTGAAAAGTTATTTCTTTTGTACGAAAATAAAAACCATAAACACTTTCCGCGCGTACGGCGATAACAATAATAATGTCATCATATGACTATCATCCTTGAATAAAAACTTACTAGAAATTCGGGCGCGTAGAAAAAGTAAAAATAATGTCGTGCTGCATCGGAAAATCCTTGGCTCTGTTTCAGTTATTAGTTTGCAGAACGAGTGGATTATGTCGGCCATTATTTTTGGTGTTTGGATATTACACTTTCCTACAACGTAATTCGCACAAAAATAAATACGAGTAATTCTGAATAAAAAGAATCACCAGCTCAAAAAAATCTGTGAGTTAATAATCGTGTAGCTCTATTTCACAATATATTGGTTCTTATTAATTAAACAATAAAATAGCCCAACTTTAATTATTGAAGAACGAAAATGATTTTGAATAAAAATTATGCTATATTATAACCGTTTGAATATATAAATGTACTTTTGGACGCTTGCATTTCCGGTTCTGCATTTTTTCGAAAAATTTAGGTCAAGCATTTCGATTTGTTGCACCCTTTACAACGGGAGATTGATTCGTACGGTTTTCTAAAGAAGCACTTTCATTTGCATACAACGCGAAGAAAGGAGGGCCGCAACGAACATTGATGATAATCATCAACAGCTGCGCTCCGCCGCCCTCCCTCTCCCGCAGCTCCCCCCCTCGTGACCTCAAAGAGTTGTTACCACGTGGGTAACTAACTCCTGGAAGAAAACGAAATACTATACTCGCATATTATAATCTTTTCAGAAATTTTGGACCAACCTTGTTTTGAATGCATATTTTTTTTTTGGAATACAATTCCAGCGTCCGGAAGTTGATGGGCAAGGCCGAACACCGTCTACCCAAGAAAGCGATAAATAATTTAAATCGTTAACTTTCATTGTCATCCACTTGTTCCGCCGTCTGCCCTCCTAAAAATAATTTCCCAGCAGCATGTGTTCGGTCACGTAGGCTACTGTGTTTTCTGCAGGTGATCTTTGTTTTCGTGTTTTTGTTTACTTTTCCAAAATAACGATCAAATAAATTTAGAAAATCGTGTTGTAACAATTCTTTTCGATTGTGCAAGCGTGATGGTGGTGTGGTGCGTTCATTAACGGAAAAAGCCGTGGTTTTACACATGCATTAGAAAGTGCAGTTATGATTGTGCATTTGCATCTGCTTTGCTCATAATTAGTTTTAATGAGGATTAGATAAAAAGAGTGTGAAGGGTATGTGAAGAACTTCATCGCGTGCCGTTGGTCGTTTCGATCGCGTGATTTTAAGAAGTCTTGTTCCTCCCAAGGCCGGATTGGTAAAAATGTTGATGAGATTTAAAAATTCATGAGATTAATTGTATGAATGGATAGGGAAATTCTTGATCTTTTTGATAATGGAATTTTTTGGCTAATTAAAGTTGACACTACCCATAATACATATATTTTTCTACTTTCAACACAATTGATGTTTTTGTCTAAAATTTGCTAACATTTTTGTAGATATTAATTCGAGTAGAACTTGTAAAAACATATTAATTGTCATTAGCAAAACATTTCAACACCATACAAAAGCTTGAAAAACATTATTACTATTGAATCATCAACTATTAAATTCAATTGTCGACTTACTATAAATTAATATTTTATGACTGACGTCAACTGTAAAGCATTAAATGTCAATTGTCAACTTAAAAACTTTTGAAAATCCCATAAATCTAACCATCAGTCATCAATTATGAAAAATTTCAACCTTAAAACTATCAGACGTAAAATTTGAACTGTAATTTGTGATCTAACATATGCCAACTCTCATCCATGAAGATAACGAAATACTATACTAACAGACGTCATAACTGCATATTACAATCTTTACAGAATTTTTGGACCAACCTTGTGTTGAATGCATTTTTTTCTTGAAATGTCAACTGTAATCTGTCATTCGTTTCTCATCAATTGTCAACTTTCCACTCCGACAATTATCAATTTTCAACTAATAACCTGATGTTCAACATTTAGCTGCCATCTCTTTATTGTCAACTGTCATTTTTCATCCCTTACAGGTAAAATTTTAACTCTCAACTTTTTTCTGCTAATTAAAAATTGTAATTCTTTAACTGTACTGTTACCATTATCAAAATCAATTAATTAACTGTCATTAACAAGCTATTAATAGTTTTAAAATTATCAACAATGAATTATCTATTAACTGGTAACTATTAACTATCAATTTTAAGATTTCTTATTTGCAGATTTTTAGTAATCTATGTTAAAAACCTGTAGATGCTAATTTCTTTATAACATCTCTTATAATTTTTTAAAATAAAATATACCACTGTTAAATATTAAGTGTCAACTGTAACCTGACATCTATTAACAATAATTGAATACTGTGAACTATAAATTGTTAAATATCAATAGAAAATGGTTAACTAATTAAAATTGCGAGATTTGTGGTTTTGAAATTAAATAAACAAAAATGCTGTGATCTATTATGATGATCAAAAAAATACAGGGTCTATTATGAAAGTAATCCACATGTTTTTATTTATTTTTTATTGTGTTTTTGAAAGAAAGAAGAAACATTGCTGTAGTGATCTTTTATGGTGATCAAAAATAATACAGGGTCTATTATGAAGGTAATTCACATGATTTTATTGTGACGCGGTTATCCATCGCAGCGGGGTAATGTAGTGAAGGGTCTGCCCTTAAAATGCGTCCGAGGAGTCTGAGTGGAAAGATATGCTTCCGCAAAAAATGTGTTTTTCAACTTTGTTACACAACGCGATGGAAAGGAAAGAATGCAACAGAAACATTACATATGCTTCAAGGATGGTTGCATTTCAAGGTTATAGTCCGAGAAATGGAACGAGTTGATCGCTGACGAACGGCGTTCTGGACTCCAACAACGGCCAGAATAGACGAAAACGTCTATAGTGAGAAGTTTTGCGTTCCGACCTCCGATTGAGCATCCAACAAATCGCTGTCACCCTAAACATGTTCACATTTGCGGTATATGAGATAGTGACCGAGGTTCTACCAATGCGTAAGGTCTGCGCGGTGAAAGGATTAACCGAAGATCAGAAAGAACTTCGACTTTCACGCTGTCCAAAATTGTTGGATTTGATTAAAAATGAACTGGATTTTCTCAACTCGGTCGTAACCGGAGGCGAATCCTAGATATTTGAGTACTACCCAGAATCGAGAAGGCAGAGCAGCGAGTGCCACCCAATATGTTCATCATCACAAGGCTCGCATCAAACCGATGATCTTTGTCTTTATTTTGACTATTGGTTTATGGCAACGAAAATATAGATCGTTTACCTTTCACAGTGTTTGATTGACTCTAAAAGTGAATCAAACACTGCGAAAGATAAACAATTAGTGCTTTATGTACCCAGAAGCGTATAGAAAAATGTCGGCGAGTGATGGAACAGAGGTGACATTGACAACTGAAAAATGGCGGTGGCAGCGATACGTCGATCCGTGTACCGCCTAGTCTATTGATTTCTTTCAGTCTTTTTTTGCCGTCTGAAGAATCGTTCATTTTGAGTTTGTACGATCAATAAATATACTTTTTTTCAAAATATGCACATTAATTTTACAATAGACCCTGTATTTGACAAGAATCATTTATCAATTTTGGTGGTCAAATATCAAATATCAAGTCTAACATGTCACTCTCCAACTGTTATTTTTCATCTGGTAATTGTCTATCGTCAACTATCCATTGTTGAATATCAACAAAAAAAAAACAGAAAATTTAACCATTTTCTGATTAAAATTGTAAGATTAAAATTTTCCCATCAATTATAAAAGCATGTAGAAGTTCGTTTGTTTTTGTAATGTTTCAGAAAAAAATATCTTAAGATTCATTTGTTTTTCATCAACACTGCCGTAGGTTTTAGAAAAACTTAAAAGGCAACAGTTATAATAAATAGATGAGTTTCATTTTATTATACAATTTCGTCGTCCGTCTTCTGTCTGTTGTTTTCTGTCTTCTGCTATTTGTCTTTTGTCTTCTGTCTTCATATCTTTTGTCTTCTGCATTCTATCTTCTGTCATTTTACCCATCAATTATAAAAGCCTGTAGAAGTTCATTTGCTTTTATAATGTTTCACAAAATATCTTAATATTCATTTGTTTTCCGTTATAAACTGGCTACATCATCAATTCCATCATGAACCATCAGGTCAAGGATCCACAATGGAACTGATGATGTTACCATCTTAAACCAGATCATTGTCCTACAGGTTTTTATTTCTTCCTCGTGAGGTGGTATCGCTTAGCGTTCCTGCACTGAGGTCTCCGTGGCCCTTTTGTCCTACAGGTTCATAATATAAAATTTGAATTTTAACCCTCTATGGGCCGCATTTTTGTTTTAAATTAAAAATAATTAGGTTTCATTAAGTTTGTCAGGAATTTTCTTAAGAGACCTTTAGAATTATTATCAATCATATTTGTACGTTTGTAAAACTTCTTCATTCCATTAATCAAGAATTTTCTTATCGACCTCTAGAATGTTTTTCAATATTTTTTTGTAGACTTCAAGAACTTCTCAGCAACTTTCATCGCATATTTGAAGAGTTTTTATAAAGGGATCTTGAATTTTGTTGATACCTAGAATTTTTTTAGAAAGTGTCAATCAATCAGTTTTCAGGAATTTTCTTAGAGAGTTCTAGAATTTTTTATAGATTTTTAGAAGTTTCCAGTAACTTTCATTCCATTTTCCTTATTTTTTTGTAGATTTTTAGATCTTTTTGGACTCTTTTATTACATTTTAGTGAGTTCAAAAATTATTCTTTTTTTTTGTAGATTTCTAGAATTTTTCAGAAAGTTTCATTCAGTTTTTCAAGAATTATCTTATAGACTAGAATTTTCTTCAGTTTTTTTATAGGTTTGTATAACTTTTTTTAATTCCATTTTTTAAGAATTTTCTTATGAGCTTCTAGTATTTTAATCAATATTTTTGTAAATTTCTAGAACTTCTCAGAAACTATCATCGCATTTTTGAAGAAATTTTCTAATTCGTGAATTTTGTAGATTTCTAGAATTTTTAGAAAGTTTAATTCAATATTTTAAATATTTTCTTAGAGAGTTCTAGAATTTTTTTCAGTTTTTTTTTACAAAACTTTCGAGTTTCCTCAATTTTTTGTAGTTTTTAGATATTTTTATAAAATTTTATCAGTTCATAAATTTTCCTGTTTTTTTTTTGTAGATTTCTAGAATTTTTCAGATTCATATGTCAGCGGTCATTAGTCGTCTGTCAACTGTTAACTCTCAACTGTCACTTATCATCTGACATTTTTTATTGGTTATCAGTCATCTGCTAAATCTGCATTTAATGGTATATTACGTAATTTCTAAAGATATAAACTAAAAGATAAAAGGCAGATTTGAAAGATGACAGACGACAGATGACCACTAACACAAATGTCAGATGACTGTTGATAAATAACAGTTGACAGATGACATTTGACCGTTGACATATGACCGTCGAAATCCTTATTTTTGGTAAAAATTTAATTTTATGATGATAGTGATGATGATGATTATCTGCTATTGGTTCATTAATTTATTAATGTGCGTATTTATTTATCTCCATAATTTTTGCAAAACTATCAACAGTGTTAATAGACATTGTATCTAACATATATTATTCTATATTATCTGAAATTCTTATTAATCTAATTTTGTGTTTTGACTTTTTTTACTGAATGAATCTTTGTTTTCTCTCCCTTCGTTTTTTTTTGTCATTTGCCCTTTGTCTTTTGTTTTTTTAAAAAATTATCGTTTATATTGAAATACATTGAAACTGTCTTTTGTCTTCTATCTTCTGACTTCTGTCTTCTGTTTTCTGTCTTTTGTCTTCTGTCTTATAGCTTCTGTCTTCTGTCTTCTGGCTTCTATCTTCTGCCTTCTATCTTCCATCTATACCTTACCATTTCTATTCCGCCTTTTGTCTTTTATTTTTTGTTTTATATTTTCTGCCTTCGGTCTTGACAAATAATCTTTTATAATTTAATATTTAAAAGGTCTAATGTAGATGATCAATCCATCTTGCAAGTACATTGAAACTGTCTTCTGTCTTCTGCATAATGTCTTCGTTCATCTGTCTTTTGAGATTGTTTGCCTTTTGTCCTTGGTCTTCGTCTTTTGTTGTCCAATTTTTATCTTTAATCTTCAGAAATCATCATTTCTGCCATAAGTCTTTTGTCTTCTCTCTCGTCTGTCTTTTGTCTTTTGATTTTTTGCTCTTTGTCCTTGGTCTTTGCCTTTTGTCATGTCTTTTGTTTTTGTCTTCTATCTTCTGTCATCTGCCTTCTCTCTTTTGTTTATTGTCTTCTGTTATCTGCCTTCTGGTTTTAGTTTGTTGTCGTCTATTTTTTGTTTCTGTCTTTCATTTTTTGTCTTTTGTTTTCTATTTTTTGTCTTCAATCTTAAGAAATCATCGTTTATATTAAAATATCGCAAATACATTAAAACTGTTTTTTCTTCTTCTGTCTTCTGTCTTCTGTTTTTTGTTTTCTGTCTTTTGTCTTCTGTCTTCCGTCTATATTTTATCTTTTGTATTTTGCTTTTTGTCCTTGATCTTTTGTTTTCTATTTTCTGTCGGTGGGAAGTCATCAATTATATTATATTTAAAAGGTATAACAGAGTTCATCCACCCACCTTGCAAGTACATTAAAACTGTCTTGTCATCACTCTTAAGAAATTATCGAACTAATTTTGTATTTTGACTTTTTTTACGTTTTATCTTATGTCTTCTGTCCTCTGTCTTTGTTTTCTCTCTTCGGTCTTTTGTCTTTTGTCTTCTGTGTTTTGTCTTTTGTTTTTTGTCTTTTATTTTCTGTCATTTGCCTTCTATCTTTTATCTATCGTCTTCTGTTATCTGCCTTCTGTTTTCAGTTTTTTGTCGTATGTCTTTTGTTTTTGGTTTTTCGTTTTTTGTCATTTGTTTTCTATTTTTTGTCATCAGTCTTAAGAAATCATCGTTTATATTAAAATATTGCAAATAAATTGAAATTGTTTTTTCTTATGTCTTTTGTCTTCTGTCTTCTATCTTCTACCTTCTGTCTTCCGTCTATATTTTACCGTTTGTATTTTGCTTTTTGTTTTTATCTTTTGTTTTCTATTTTCTGTCTTCGGTCTTGACAAATAATTTTTTATATTATAATATTTAAAAGGTATAATACATTGAAAGTATCTTGTCTTCACTCTTAAGAAATCATCGATCTAATTTTATATTTTGCCTTTTTTTTCGTTTTATCTTCTGTCCTCTGTCTTTGTTTTTTCTCTTCGGTCTTTTGTCTTTTGCCTTTTGTCTTCTGTCTTCCGTCAATTGTTTTTTGTCTTCTAACTTCTATTAGATATAAGGCAGGTATCTTTTATCTATCGTCTTCTGTTATCTGCCTTCTACCTTCAGTTTTTTGTCGTCTGCATTTTGCTTTTTGTTTTCTATTTTTTGTCATCAGTCTTAAGAAATCATCGTTTATATTAAAATATTGCAAATAAATTGAAACTGTTGTTTTCTGTCTTCTGTCTTCTGTCTTCTATCTTCTATCTTCTGACTTCTGTCTTCTGTCTTATCTCTTCTGTCTTCTGTCTTCTATCTTCTGTCTTCTGACTTCTGTCTTCTGTCTTTTGTCTTGTATCTTTTCTCTTCTGTCTTCTGCCTGCTGTCTTCCGTCTATATTTTACCTTTTGTACTTTGCTTTTTGTCTTTTATCTTTTGTTTTCTATTTTCTGCCTTCGGTCTTGACAAATAATTTTTTATATTATTACTCTCTTTTTTGTTTTGTCTTCTGTCTTCTGGTTTCTGTTTATATATTACCTTTTATTTTATGATTTTTGTCCTTTATCTATTGTTTTCTATTTTCTGTCTTCGGTCTTGAGAAATCATCTTTTATATTACAATATTTAAGAGGTATAATAGAGTTGACCCACCCATATTGCAAGTACATTGAAACTGTCTTCTTTTTTTTGTCTTCGGTCGTCTGTCTTTTGTCTTTTAATTTTTTGCCTTTTGTCCTTAGTCTTTGTCTTTGTTTTCCAATTTTTATCGTCAATCTTCGGAAATCATCGTTTATAATATTTAAAGGCTATAACAGAGTTGAACCACCCATCTTGCAAGTACCTTAAAACTTGAATTAAATCCTTGTCTTGACTTGACAATTTGTGATTTAATAATAAGAGTGCAATAGTTAGTTCTTAGACAACTAAAAGTGTATGTATGATAGGAGTGTAAATGTGTATGTAGGGTGGGTGAGTGTCCTTTATCCCACCCTTCAATCTTTAGAACAGGCTTAAACATTTCTAATGAAAGCATTTAAATATTTAAACAAATTTATTATGTAATTTTGATTTGTTTAAAATTTTTCTTTTCGAGAAATCGTTGATTGTACTCCTAAAATTTGAGCGTGGGGCAGTGGCCACCCACCCACCCTACATATACATTGAAATTTAAAGTACAACACTTATGTAGAATCATTAAAAAATCAATAACAAGGCTGCCGTAGGTTTTAGAACAACTTAAAGGGCAACTGTTGTAATAAATAGATGAGTTTAATTTTATTATACAATTTCGTCTTCTGTCTTATGTTTTTTGTCTCCTGTCCTTTGTCTTTGTTTTCTGTCTTCTGGTTTTTGTCTTCTGTCTTCTCTCGTTTGCCTTTATATCTTTTGTCCTCTGTCTTCTGTGTTTTGTCTTTTGTTTTCTGCATTCTGTTTTTGCCTTCTAACTTTTCCCTTTCGTGTTTTGTCTGTATTTTCTGTCTTCTGTCTTCTATATTATACTTTTTGTCCTCTGTCTTTTGCTTTTGTCTGCATTCTGTCTTCTATTTTCTATCTTTTCTTCCGTCTTTTATCTTTGGCCTTTTGGTTTTTTGTCTTCTATCTTCTGTTTTTTGTCTTCTGTTTTCACATTTTTTATTATCTTTCTTCTGTCTTTTGTCTTTTTTCTTCTGTCTTGTTTATTCTACCTTTAGCCTTTTCCCAACCCATATTTTTCCAGATTGTATGTTTTGATGAACTGATCAAAGATAATTACATTATCAGCTCCATCATAGATCAACAGGCTCTATACATCACGTAGGACTCACCCACCAGGTAAGACTTACTCTTCACCTGACATTTTCTCTTATGTGCAAATACCACGTTTGAAAATTTGTAAAAGATTAATAGAAAATTATTTAAAAATTCAATTAGATTATTTGTAATGCTCTTCAAATTCTAAATTTTTCGAGGGTAACAACCTTGTTACCTCAAATTGGCCACCGGTCCGGCCTCCGGTGTATTAATACCGATTTTATGTTTTTAAGCGAAACAAAAAAGAGACACCCACTGAGGCACTCCGGTAAAATTAAACGTTTCAGATTAAATTTGGAACGTGCACATCCAAAACACACATATTTCTCAGCTGTTGCACCGCGAGCAACTACGAACAAAACAAAACGCATTTGGATTAATTAGCAACATACAAAAATTGCCAAAAAATGTTAATGTTTTGGAAAACAAACCCTGATCATATTGTTTGTCCCGTAAAAAAGATATTTTGAATTGCAAATTATTTAGGTTTTTTTTTTGATGAGTCACAAAATTTTTGTTGATTTTGTTGTGATTCTAAAATAGGAAAGCTACGATATTATATGTTTCATTAAAGCAGGTAAAAATTAAACGTTTTATGCATTTATATTTTGCTGTTATTATTATTAATTGTCAATCGTGTACGTAATCCTTCAATGACCTAATTGTGTCAAACTTTATTATCCCAATGGCGAATGGTACAGATGCAATTCCTATCTATGCCTGATGTATAGAAATGCTTTTATTATTATTATTGCTATTATTATCATCTTCATTATAGTAATGCTATTTTAATTGTAATTATTATTTTAATATTATTATTACTATTATTAACATTATTATTATTATTATCATTATTATTATTATTATTATTTTATTATTATTATTGTTATTATTTTTACATTGTTTTTATATTCGGTGCAAATTGTGTGTGTGTGTGTAACAAAAAGTAGTACGCACAGTGAATACATCAAGTGGCGTGCTCATGAAACAATTGGTGTTTAGCTATTCAAGGGGGCCCCATTGTGACTCTGAAATGTGCACAATTAGCCGAGCGGGAGCGAATGAAACGGTCGTTCGGTGCCTAGAAACAAACGTCTCCCGTACAATAACAATAACGCGCGTAACGATCGCCCATTATTAAATTTGTCTATTTCTGTTTGGGTGATTAATTGTCCCTGCGGGCTTCAGGATTCGCGCAGGGTCACGAGCTCGCGACATGTGGCCCGCCGAAATTAATTACTCGTAAACACGAATGTGTGCAGCAGCAACAGCAGGCAGCAGGAACACAACACCGCTGTCAAAACGATTTGAATGACTTGAACTACTACTAAATTCGATTTGAGACATATTATCTAAATATATTTCATCCTTAAAACCGCGGAGTGCTTTGAATCTGGCAATGAATTTATAGGAATGTCATAAAAGAAAATCCAAATTCCTGTGGGTTTGAGGAATGTGCATTTATAGTGTGCCACATATTTCTAACTCTAACTAATCATTTTTTGTATTATTACTACTACTAGTATCGCCACCATAAAAACGACTCATTTTTTTCGACTTGGTGAAGACGTTGGTTAGTTCGCGATCTGAAGGCACATAGCTGACATTGATGATGCCCTCTTCAAGCTTCTTATGGATGAGATGGTATTTTATGTCCACATGCATGTTCTTTTATAAAATAAAATGTTTTTTTTTTACCAGACGAAGCACTCTTTAGTTGTCCATTTTCAGGATTGTTTGTTCCTGGACTGGTTCCCCGATGTCATCAAGAAACTGAGAAATCCAGGTTGCTTCTGAGGCGGCGATGTGCTCGGCTCTCATAGTTGATAAAGTCACTGGATTTGGCTGGACCAGGTGATCGCCCCATTTGACAATAGGAAAACGTAAATGTCCAGGTCATTTCTAAAGTCTGAGTGGGACTTCCAAAATCTCTGTATCTCTGCCATACTCTATTCCAAGGTTTTCTGTAACCTTCAAGTACTTTAAGATGCGCTTTTGTTCGTTTTAGTGAGTCCGATTGGTTTGATGTGTACCTACTTACCTGATTTGTGGAGAGCATTATGTCTGGATGTGTCACGATCGCTGCTTCCCGGTATGGATAGGCATCCTCGCTGCTGTAATCCGACTTTTTCAGTTTCACATGCAGATCCGCTGATGTGCTGACCGTTGCTGCATCTTAGATATGAAACTTCTCGATCACCCTGTGAATATAACTGGATTGTAATAGGATCTCCATCCCGACAAAATATTCAGGTTCCGAAACTGTTATTTCGAACTGCTTTCTTAACTTGTCCACGAAACTGCGGAGCAACGCTCCATCCGAGGACATGAGTCCATCATTGACGCAGAGAATAACTATAATTATTGAGTCAGTGTCACTCCTCCTGGAATTTTTAGTCGAGCATAAACTGGTCGAACTTTTCGTTCCAGCATCGACCTTTGTAGTCTGCATACTTCATCGCCGATGGCATTAACTCCCTCTGGTGGGTCCATGTAGATCGTTTCGTGTATACTTCATATACATCATTTTTGACTGCTGTGGCCAACAGAATTCTGATCGAATCCAACTCCCTTTTCTTGAGAAAAACCCTTGGCACAGAGCCTGGCCTTTAATTTTGTTCGATGTTTGGTCATTTGAATTTCATATTGCCAGTTCTCTTCACGAGTTGCCACGTGTTGTTCCTCTCCAGAGCGTTGAGTTCCTTTAACCATTCTCTTGACTAGCTGCTGCCCATGAGCTCCGAATAGGTTTGCGACTTCTTCATCATAACGATGTTCGCCGTGTACCTTGCTGGAAGTCTGGAAGTTGTCCCTTCTCAGACTGAAGCTATTAGCGTTATTGACGACTGATCCATCCTCTTGAATGGCTTCAAGGTTTCACATGTTTGCGTCGACTCGCTCTGCTCTATCCAGGTCCCGTCGAGGCTCGGCCATCTCAGCTGCAGGAATCTTCACCGCCGGTCGCTCTTTAGTGCCTTGTCATCTGCAGTGTTCACTGGTGCGATACTAATATGGTCCATCTTTTTCTCAGCATCGATCATAGCGTGTTCGTCGAAAATTACGTTCCTCGACATCTTAACCTTCTTGTTCACTGGATAAAACAGTCGGTAGTTGTCGGAATATCCTTCGTATTTATCATCCAGCTTGATCTTTTGACTGTCGGGGATGTGTATGAATGCTATGCAGTTGAATTCCTTCAGGTGTGACAATGTCGGCTTCCTCCTCATGAAGATCTAGTACGGCATCGTACTCCCCTTCTCGATAGTCGCAGAGGTACTTTGACGTATCCATCGCGTGCATCATGTATCTGGCACTCTCTATGAATGTGCGCATTTCCCTCTCTATGCGGTCGTTCTGCTGCGGCGTGTAAGGCGAAGTGTCATCTTCCTTCTTCAAACAGCTCTACAAATCTTCATTGAGGTACTTGCGATTATTGTCACAGTGCAAAGCCTTGACCTTCAAACCGTACTGCTTCTCCACCATCTGCACTTACTCCTTCAGGCGAGGCAAGACATCAGATTTGTGCTTCATGGTGCTGAACTGGTCAAAGTATCTCGCTCCTCCAGATGATTCAATCGTAATAGAGTCGCACACGTCAAAGTGTTACCGGGTTCAGTTTACCTGAACGTTGTAACAAATGCGTAATTATATTTTAATCTATTTTATGAGCTATCCATTGCTCTTATTAATAATTTGCATGAATTCCGCATTATTGAAATATTCCAAACGACATAATTTTCCATGATGTGCATCTGCCAGTGTGAAACAACAGGAGACGCTCTTTTCGGCGAAGAGGATCATTACCTACTCCGGGAATTTCAGTACTTTCGTGACCAGAACAATGCCGAGGTACCGAAGAGTCTAGTATAAAGACCAAGACCATCGCTCTTCACCAGTCGTCTGCCGTGGAAGCTCAAGCAAGTAGCACATGCGGGAAACTATTTAATCGAAGCCTGCGACTGTTAATCGATGGCGAACCAGGGACTCCTGTGCCGTATCTAACGCATTTTGGTTCCAGAGATTACCGCAGTGCTACTTCCTTGTCAGTCGTTCATGAAGACATCTTCTGCGTTCGCGAAAACCTTTGGCTTCCAACTAGTGGCCGTGTAATCTCACCCCCTGACTCAAGCTCTAATTTGTTTAACTATTTCATCTATTTATTTCCATGTTTTGTAAAGTAACCGTGACTCCGCCTCACCTGGTTGCGCCTTCCAGCATCCGCAGTAGGGCAAGAGTCAGGTTTCATCGAAAATGACGTAAACTCGATTAAACCTTGATGTAGAACACAGCAACTACGACCATTACCAACAGTTCCAATCCAGCCGCTTCGTGTTCCACCACAACAACAATACACCGGCAGATCCGATGGATTGGACTGACCTTATGCCAGCTCCATCCGCTCCGCTCCAGCGCTCGAAGCCGTGACCAGCCACAATAGACTGGTACAATATTCGAGTTTAAACTCAAGCCGTCTCGAACCCGTGGTCGGCATTCAAAGTATAGGCTTTATCTAGCTGGAACAATACCACCATCTTGATTTCGCGCCGTGTCAATGCACACACGTTAGGATGCCACCAGCTATCCAGGAATGCCGATCTTCACATCACCCAGAAGCCAGTACTGCCTTCCACGACGCCAGATATGGTGTAGGATGTCCGAATCCCCCTGACCTCAACTTCGTCAGGATCTGCAGCGTCCTCGGGAGCAGTGCTGCAATTTGGAAATGTCGGAAGGATCCTCACACATTTTTCAAGAACAACACGAAAGCAACACCGAAGACATCCACTGCCAGCTATTATTTTCATTTCATTTATATTTTTGAATCAAGCCTCTTGTCCCTAGCCTTCTACATAACCTGTATATATTGTATATAACTCTGTCTTTCTTTTATAAAATATCTTGTTCTAGTCCCATGTTTAATTTACACATTTTTCCAATGTTCTTTTATTCTGTTCTTTTATACTATTTAATCGAATCCTGCGGGTATAAATCAATGGCAAGTCTCGCCAGTCATTCACGAAGACCTCTTCTGCGTCTACGAAAACAAGAGAACTCTCGTTCCGCAACTTCCTCCTTGCGGGCTCTGGAAGGGTGAAGCAAACGATATTGCTTGCCATGGAAGCAATTCACAAAGTATCTCGTCCTCGTCACTCAGGATTATGCCAGTTATCACCCCGCTCTTCATCATCGCTCGAATTCGCGTAAAGTTCACATGGCCAAGTCAAGTTCAACAATTTGGTAGGCTAGGTGAGATACAGTCATCCTAAACAGCATTCGTTAAACATCATTATCATCAAAAGTTGCGCTTGCAACAAGCTTCGGACCATCTAGCATATCAGCCTTTCTACTATTACAACTTCTCTTAATCATATTACTCTACCCGATTATTATCAACATTAGTACTATTAAACTGTTAATGGTGGAGGCTTCTACTTCGTTATACATTATTATTCGCAAATAAAAAACTTTTTAACTTTGTATAACCCTGACTTTATTTAGTGACTATAGTTATTTTTAACTTCTAGTTTGATAATGACAAGCTAAAATTGTCGAAACTATAGTCACTAAATAAAGTCAGTGTTATACAAACAAAGTTAAAAAGTTTTTTATTAGTACTATTAGTTATTCTTCTACTAATACTACTACTAATATTAGTTACTACTACTACTACTTTATTAATTACTACTACCACTGCTCTTCCTATTTGTTCTACTAATTCTAGTGTCTCCATTAATACTATTACTACTGCTAATTCAATTTTTTTTCAAGAAAGAGAAGGAATGCCTTGCGCAAGTCTCTTCAGTAATTTGTGGGACACATCATATTCCTTCTGAATGGACCCTACCCACTGAACTTCTTCTTTATCCTCTCTATTATCTAGGAATACTGGTAGTATCACAAAGCATTCTTCTACCAGTATCCCCTCGCCATGGGTTTTCCCATCGCTGTTTTCATAATGAGATGATTCCTGGTTAAAATTTTCCTGGTGGCGCTTGCAACAGTACACCAATTTGCTAACGAGTATAGCCTGCACCAGATTGGTCAAACGGAGCAATGAACTTATAAGAGAGTCCAGAACAACGGTCCCACGAAAAAGAAAGAGAAAGAGAGAACCCTACAAGAGTGGAAGGTAAGGTGGGAAACAATTGGCGGAAAAGGTGAATACAGCAAAAGACGTACGGAAGTGGATGGAAAAAGATCACGGCAAGCTAATGTAGGTGCTCACCCAACTGCTGGCAGGATACGGCTGCTTCAACCAATATCTTAAGTGGTTCAAGAAAAGGGACAGCGCAGTATGCACCTAATGTGCCGAAGTATATTACGCTGAGTACACGCTCGTAAAATGCTCGAAATGAAGAGAAGAGAGGGAAGAGGCTTAGACAGCTGCCAGAAAATGTTGGAGGTAATGCTGAAATGCGAGGAAGCATGGAAGAAAGAGGGAGGAGGAAGAAAGAGAGGAAGAAGAAAGAGAAAAAGCAGCTTGAAAGAAGATATAGGAGAGGAGGTTAAGAAAGATCTAACATCCATAAGCGGCATTCACCATCAAAATGCCTATTACGGTGAAGTAATGCTGCGAGAAAGTACCGGAGCAGTACACGAAAAGGCGTAAGAGGGTTTTTAGTGGGTCGGCCAGACCAGCAGACCATCCCCACGCTATCACGCCAATCTGGTGGCGTGCTAGTGATGTCTGATGCTACGATGGCGATACAGATTGGTCAAACTCAGCCTTTAATAGGGCCCGTTCCTCGAGTCTAGTGGCACACAAAGAAAGTATGTTCGGCTTTGTCCGCTCACCATACCCACACATCACTTTTTGTAAGTACGCTCGGAAAAACCCGTTGCCCAATAGAAGTTGTGTGAAGTGTTAGTCCAGCTCCCAGTGGTCCCAACCAATCCAATGAGACAAGTCCGAAATGAGGTGCTTAGTCAAACGACCGTTTATATCCACCAAGTCTGAGAGTGATTACAGTAAACTTAAGTATGTAGGGTGGGTGGATGGCCTCTATCCACCATTTAATCACTAAAATATACGAAAGGGTTATATTGAATCAATTTCTATTAATACCCACCCTATAAATACATAACATTTCAACTAGAATAGAGCTTTTAGTTTTCAAAAACTTCAACACTAATTCTGTAAATGGTTTCAGGATACGAAAAGTCTGAGAGTTATTGAAGTAAACTTATATATGCAGGGTGGGTGGGTGGCCTCTATCCATCCTTCAATCACTAGAATATACGCGAGTGTTTTATTGAATTAATTTCTATCAATAAGAAAACATTTTTTGGTTTAATTCCGTAATTATTCTTCTTCATTCAAATTTTCATGAGAAACACTCGTTTGTATTAAAATAATTGGAGGGTGGGATAGTGGCCACCCACCCACCCTACATATACATATAATTTCAACTAGAATAGAGTTTTTAGTTTCCAAAAACTTAAACACTAATTCTGTAAATGTTTTCAGGATACGAAAAGTCTGAGAGTGACTGAAGTAAACTTAAATATGTATGTTGGGTGGGTGGCCTCTATCCACCCTTCAATCACTAAAATATACGCGAGGGTTTTACTGAATTAATTACTATCAATAAGAAAACATTTCTTGGTTCAATTCTGTGAATATTCTTCTCCATTTAAATTTTCATGAGAAACACTCGTTTGTATTAAAATAATTGGAGGGTGGGATAGTGGTCACCCACTCACATATATACATATATATATATATAATTTTAACTAGAATAGAGCTTTTAGTTTCCAAAAACTTAAACACTCATTCTGTAAAAGTTTTCAGGATACTAAAAGTCTGAGAGTGATTGAAGTAAACTTAAATATGTAGGGTGGGTGGGTGGCCTCTATTTACCCTTCAATCACTAAAATATACGCGAGGGTTTTATTAAATTAATTTATATCAATAAGAAAACATTTATTGTTTTAATTCCGTGAATATTCTTCTCTATTCAGATTTTCATGAGAAACACTCGTTTATATTAAAATAATTGGAGGGTGGGATAGTGGCCACCCACTTACCCTACATATACATATAATTTCAACTAGAATAAAACTTTTAGTTTCCAAAAACTTAAACACTCATTCTGTAAATGTTTTCAGGACACTAAAAGTCTGAGAGTGATTGAAGTAAACTTAAATATGTAGGGTGGGTGGGTGGCCTCTATCCACCCTTCAATCACTAAAATATACGCGAGGGTTTTATTGAATTAATTTCTATCAATAAGAAAACATTTCTTGGTTTAATTCCGTGAATATTCTTCTGCATTCAAATTTTCATGAGAAACACTCGTTTGTATTAAAATAATTGGAGGGTGGGATAGTGGCCACCCACCCACCCTACATATACATATTATTTCAACTAGAATAGAGCTTTCAGTTTCCAAAAACTTAAAGATCCATTCTGTATACGTTTTCAGGATAATAAAAGTCTGAGAGTGATTGAAGTAAACTTAAATATGTAGGGTGGGTGGGTGGCCTCTATCCACCCTTCAATCACTAAAATATACGCGAGGGTTTTATTTAATTATTTTTATTCAATAAGGAACATTTCTTGGTTTTATTTCGTTAATATTATTCTCCATTCAAATTTTCATAAGAAACACTCGTTTGTATTAAAATAATTGGAGGGTGGGATAGTGGTCACCCACTCACATATATACATATATATATATACAGTAGACGCCGCTTATTAGAATCACGGATAATGTTATCAATCGGATATTGTTATCACTTTTGCGAAGAACGGGCCGAACGTGTAATACTACATACAAAAATTTTCGTTTATAGTAATCATGATTTCGGTTTATGTTATCACTTTTATTTTCCCTATATACGAAGTATATATAGGGGAAGTATTGTGATCGTGATTTTTTTTTTTTAAATTTTTTTTTGCGGAAATATCCGTTTTGAGGTCCCTGAGTCAATTAAACTAATTTCTGAAAAAAAAAAAATTGTGTCTGTGTGTGTGTGTGTCTGTCCGTGGGTGCTGTATCTCAAAAACGACTGATTCGATTGAGATGAAACTTTAAACTTAAGGTTTTATCGTTAAAAACTGGAACTAAAAAGCTTTTGGTAAACATTCATAAACCGGAAGTGGGTGTTTACTCGAGGCGTTTTTTGTTTTTTTCCGATATTTTTTTTAATATGAAAAATATTACAAAACTTTTCAAACAAAAGTTAAAGAGAATGATAAACTGAACAAATTTTGTTAAAATATATTTTTCGTAAAATTCTTAACTTTCGAGAAAAAAAAAATTGAAATTTTTGCCAATAAACTATTGAAGCAACATGAAAGTTATATAACAAATAATTGTAGAGAATTCAAAATGTTACGTTATTATAGTTTGTTACGTTATATATTTTTATTTAAAATAAAGTTTTGTTTTTCGGCTATTATTATCAATCGGTTATTGTTATCAAAAACCCCGAGTCCCGTTGTGATCACATTAAGCGGCGTGCACTGTATATATATATATATATATATATATATATATATATATATATAATTTCAACTAGAATAGAGCTTTTAGTTTCCAAAAACTTAAACACTCATTCTGTAAATGTTTTCAGGATACTAAAAGTCTGAGAGTGATTATGTTTATGTTTATGTTTATTATTCTTTAGCTTACAATCCAAAATTAAAAAAATACATATCAATATGTACACAAAAATTATAGGAAACGTACAAAAATTTTGACTGGACGAAGCTGGGCGGAGTTCGTGCAGCAGCGACGATCTTCCACTCTAACCCTTGTTTGACCACGATGCTGAGGGGTGGGTGGGTGTCCTCTATCCACCCTTCAATCACTAAAATTTACTCGAGGGTTTTATTGAATTAATTTCTATCAATAAGAAAAAAATTCAACATGGATTGGCTTACAGCATGAGCCCGAGGTCTACTAATGTTTGTGTGCCTTCTCAATTGCAGCGATTGTTGACTACGTGTTGTAAGGTCTGGTTGGGCGGTTTCTTCCACGAAGGACATGAATTGTACCCAGCCGTGCCCTTGTAAAGTAAGTGAAAAAGAATCTGTTTCGCCAAACAGGTCATCGAAATCGTTGGCCTAATCCGAACAATTACTACACTTACTAAAACTATTATTATTCTAGACATACTATTGTACTCATGTCACTAATGTTACCCCTACTACTATTTCTATTTTCACTACTACATTATTTCTTCTAAAAGATATAAAATAACTACCACTAGCTATTACTAGTGTTACTATTTTTGCTATTAATGGTATTACCACAACTCATACTATTTCTACCACTACTATGTTTTTTTAACCTCAAACTTTTATTTAACATAAAAAAATAACTATTGGCAAAATAAAAACTTTAAATACACAATTACGTAATTTTTGGAATTCAAAATTAATAAATTTGTTACGATAATACTCAACTATCTATAACAAAGGTTATTTTTGCTTTATCTTCGATAGAATCAAACTTCAAAATCGCGAGAGGCGATTATGGAAAAAAAAACGCGGTAAAATTTTTAAAAGTCAGAAAAATAATCATCACACATTAACCTTACGCCTCCAACAACCGTTATAGGTGGGCGATAAAAAAAAACAACAACACCGATTTAAATTGCCGTACACAAATTTTTGAACTTTATCGCGTAACCAAATAAGAGAGAGAGAGGGAGAGAGAGATAGAATATACAATTCACTTGAGAATGTCTCAAGGATTACCGGGTGATAAACACATTTCTTTCTAGACGCATTAAATATTCAAGTTAGTCCTGTAAACAGCGAACGTTTGTAAACAATTCGCCATTCTAACTAGACGAAAGAAAAAAAAATTAATAACGACGTGGCCGAATCGAGTTTTCCGTACGCACGGACCTATTCAATTCGGCTTAATTGGTCAATTTTTGGAGGTCAATGTGTCAGTGGTGTGGGACCTTGATATCGTTGATTTAGATCTCGAATCGTGTCACGTGCTCACGTAATAGATAACAACATGTTCTCCGCTGGACGTAAAGAAAGTGTTTGGATAAAGTTCGGATTAAAAAAAAAAAGAAAATGCCCTACATGTTTAGGTTTTCATCCGGAAGGAAGCATTCGATTAAAGATGTTTCCAGTCACACTAGTTGTTTCTAACGCAAACAATGGAACAACGCCGGGAATTTTACGGTCTTTAAGTGAGTCCGCGTTTAATTGCCCGACGACGGTGTTATCGATTCTGTACAATGGAATTGTTTTAAATTGAATAATTAGCGTAATTAACTGCGGAAATTATATTGTTTTGATTATGTTTTATACACGGAGAGAATTATGGGAATTATTGTAAGCTTCATTAAACATAAGATCATGAGGTGGATTTAATTATACAGGAAAATATTGATAAATATAAATTCCTATAACTTAAAAAAACATTTTTTTATATAACACATTTCATCGAGTATTAGTAGCTATCGACCACGTGGCCCTTCCGCCGTGTTATTTGCGTGTGTGTAAAAGAGCTTGTTACTTTAAAGTATCGCTCGAAAACACCATTAATTGTATCCTAATGGTAAATGGTACCGGTCACCCATCAAACTACTAACCCGAACTAACGTTGCTGCACTCTCGCTGACGCTAGTTCGGCCACAACCGAATTCACTACCACTGGTGTATTTACTTCATCGATTTTTCATGAATATTAATTGTAACCTATAGAGTTTCAACCACATTTCAGTTCAAAAATCAGAAAAGCATAATCACAATGTCTAAAAAAGTTATCATAAGTTATCTGAGAGATAAATAAGATAATATCAGGCTTGCCAAAAAAAAACCCATTCAATGCTCTGATTAATGAAATCGTCATTTTTGCAGAAGGGAATAGTCAAAATTCTAATAAAGTAATATAAGAAGTAATTTATTGATACTACTACTAGTCAACTTATTAGTAATACTAATAGTAGTTGTGATTGATATTAGAAGTAGCCGTAATACTTTTCTTAGTATTTGTAGTAGAAATTTTATTACTAGTTATTATAGAGTAATGCAAGTAGTTAAATCCTAATATTACTACTAGTTAAACTAGTAGTCTAGCTTGTAGTACTAGTAAAAGTAGTAGTAATACTACTACTAAGAGCAGCAAAAGTAGAAATTCGGGTCAACTTTTGGACCCTAGCAGATGAGAACGATTCTTAACGTCATCTTCAATCCGTTTGTCAAGATTGTTTCTAGTTTTCGAGTGGTAACAAATGTTCTTATAACGGCTGTCAGTTGATCACATTGCATTAAACATCATTTGGAATTTGTTTTTGTGCATTGATTTTGATTCGAAACGTATCAAAATGCAGAGACAACGTTAAAAAGTCGATACAGTGTGTTTTTGCTATGTGTGTGGATGTTATATGCTCGGAAAACGTGGAAAAATCATAACAAATGCGTATTTTCAGTACTTTGGTTTTGCTGCAATATTGTCACCTAAAAAACTTGGCATTATTAAGAACTTTGTCAAAACACCTAATGACCGGCTTTCCAGTACTTAATCAAGTTGTTTCCAAAACTGTCATATGCAAAAATCAAGGAAGGAATATTTGTAGGATCTGATAGTCAAAAACTAATGGCCGGAGCAAAGTTTACAAAATGTTTAACACCTGATGAAGCAGCAGCATAAGCATTTCAAAGTGTTGATCACAACTTTCTCAGTAACTACAAATCACCACAAAAAATTACCACAAAATTGGAGCTCGAATGTATCATTTTCTGCATTCACATCTTGATTTTTTCTCACAAAACTTGGGCGACACGAGCGACAAGCAATGAGAGTGGCTACACCAAGATGTAGCGAAAATCGAAAGGCTATACCAAGGATTTTAGGACGAAGGCATGGTGAGAGACTACTGTTGGACCCTAATGCGTGAAACAGATCCCAAGCTAAATAAAAGACTTTATTCAACCACTGTTCATTTCTGATTTATACGTTTTAATTCAATAAATGGCCGTTAATGGTCATAAATAGTTAAACAATGAATTTATTGAATATTTCGAAAACTAGAATCAATTTAAAAAAAACGGGCTACAGATTTTGATTCAGCCTCCCAATTTACCTTATAAACAGCTTTTGGTTGCTCAGGTCCCAAACCGTGTATACTTGTGTTATTAGTTATACTAGTAGTTGTTAATCTGACATTGTTGCTATTAGTAGAAATAGTAAGCTATACACGCAGGTATTAAGTAGATAAAGTAGTAAATTTGTATTTTTTTTAATATTACTACTAGTAAAATGCCAGTATTGCTAATAGTAGTAGTAATTGATTGTTGTTGTAACAGTAGAAATTGTAGTAGTTGTACCAGTAGTAATCATAGAATAATTAAAGTAGTTGTTAACTCCTAATATTACTACTAGAGAATCTGGCAGTGTTACTAGTAGTAGAAATTATAATAGTTGTACTAGTAAGCACATAGTAATAATAATTATTCAGTGTTCAGTAATAAAAGTAGCTTAAAATTTATAATACTACTACTAGTAACTATAGTAGATTCGTATACTACTTCTAATGAGTCTGAGAGTATTACTAATTGTAGTATAGTTTGATATTATTTAGAAGAAGTAGTAATACTAGTTTTAGTAGTAGTAATAGTTGATATAGTGAAGGTGTAGCAAAAGTAAGCATAGTAGTAAAAGTATTACTTATGAATCTGCTGAATGCGCTAACATTGTAACTAGTAGTAGTAGTTTATACTTGAAGTAGTTTATACTTGAAAAAGTAAAATTGTGATAGTTGTACCAGTAATATGGAGGAGTAAAAGTAGTTATAATTTTTTATTCTACTATCAGTTAATTTGCCAGTATTACAAGTAGAAGTAATTTATTGATTATTGATAATATAAGTAGTGGACTACCATCTCACCCAGCTCCTCACAGGACACGGTTGCTTTCGGGCAGATCTACACAGTATCGGAAAGCCCCATGTGATGCGCTGATGCGGTAGATGATGTTGAGCACTGTTTCTTCGCATGTGCTCAGTGGGTCTCGGTACGCGAACAATTAGTTGAAGAGACAGGCAGAAACCTTAGGCCAGATACTCTTGTTCCTGCTATCCTAGAAGACGCTCGGATCTGGGTGGCGGTAACTAGGACGGTTAAGAAGATCCTTTGGCAGAACAGAGGAAACAGATCCTAGGGGAAATGGCGGCTTTGACGGACATGACCGATGCGGAAATCCGAAATAACAACGAGGAAATTTAGTATAGGATAGTGGGATGCTGGGCGAGGGATTCTGACGCGATACCACCAGTACCCCAAGATGAAAGAGAGAAGGTTTAGTGGGTAGGGCCTAAAATCTAAGTTGTAGTAGTAATGATAGTCTTAATCATAAAAAATAGAGATATAAATTTCTAATAATACTACTTAATATAACATTATTAAAAGTAGGAGAAATAGTAGTAATACTAGTCTAAGACATTGTGAATTTCTAACACTACTACTTAATTTGACAGCTTTGAAAGGAGTAGAAATAGTAGTTATAATAGTCTTAGGGTTAGTAGTAGTAAATATTGTAGTAGTTGCATCAGTAGTAAGCATAGAGAAAAAATTAAATTAGTTGTTAACTTCTAATACTGCTACAAAGTTAATCTGATAGTATTGTTTTAGTAGAAGTAGTATAGAAACTAGTCTTATTAGTAGTACTACCAGAAGTAATCATACAGTAGTAGAAGTAATTGTGAATTTCTAATACTACTACTAGTCAATCAATCAATTAATATTGATTATCAATCAGTCGATCAATATTGATTGATTGATAACAGAAGTACTACTATTATTACTAATAGTTAGTTAAAGTAGTAAATTCCTTAAACTACTATTAGTAAATCTGCTATAATTGTAAGTAGAAGTAGTAATTTATAGTTGAAGTATGATAGTTATACCAGTGGAAGGTATGAAATAGTAAAAGTAGGTATAATCTATAATATAATATTACTATTGGCCAATTTGCTAGTATTACTAGTAGTAGTACATATTGTGGTAGTTACACCAGTAGTAAGCATAGAGTAGTAAGTAAAAATATTTGTTAACGCCTAATCTGATAGTATTACTTAAGTAGTAGTTATTCATAGTAGAAGTAGTATAGATTTAGATTTAGAAGTAGTAAATTTCTAATACTACTACTAGTGAATCTATCAATATTGCTAGTAGTAGTAGTGATAGATAATAGAAGTAGTACTAATACTACTCTTCGTAGTACAGATAGTAATAAAATTAATAGTTGTACTAGTAGTAGGCATAAAGTGAAAAATGTAGTCGTAAATTTCTAATATTATTACTAGTCAGCCTGCTAGAATTTTTAATAATACTAGAGTTTGATAGTAGAAGTAGTAACACAAGTTTTAGTAGTAATAATAGTACAAACTGTGGTGGTTGTACCAATAGTAAGCATAGATTGTAAAATTAGTTATAAAATTCTAATACTACTACTACTAGTAGTTAATCTACTAGTAGTAGTGCTGATAGTAGAAGTAGTAGTCATATTTGTCTTGGTTTTACTAATAGTGGAAATTGTAGTAGCTGTACCAGAAGTAGTTGTAATTTTTTTAAACTACTACTTCTACTTCCCTCTCATAGTTTCTTATACTACTACTAGCTGATGTGTAATGTGGGATTAAATGAAATACGTGTGTTCGCTTTGGCCTACATTTATTCACTGTCAAACTCAAAACAAACATTTTTTTTAAAACATATTTGATTAACCTAAAATCTAACTAAATTCATTCTCAAGACAGTTTTAATATTATAAGAAGTAGTAATATTAGATTTCGTAGTAGTAATGGTAATTGTGGTGGTTCAGCTGGTAAGCATAACTTAGTTGAAGTAGTAAATTCCTTATACTACTACTAGCGAATCTGCTAGAATTGTAAGTAGAAGCATTAATTTATAGTTGAAGTAGTAGACATATCACTCTCGGAAGTAGTAATAGTTATACCAGTAGAACGTATCGAGTACTAAAAATAGGTATAATCTCTTAGTACTACTATCAGTTAATTTTTAGTAAGTGAAAGTAGTTGTTAACGCCTAATACTTCTACAAGTCACTGTAATAGTATTGATTTTGTAGTAGTTATTCATAGTATAAGTAATATAAACTTAGTCTTAGTAATAGTACTAGGAGAAATAATAGTAATGGTAGGCATAAAATAATAAAAGTAATTGTAAATTTACTACTAGTCAATCTGTCAATGTTACTAGTAGTAGTAGTGATAGTTAATATAACTAGTACTAATACTACTCTTCATAGTAGTGATATTAATTATATTTATAGTTGTAATAGTAGTAGGCATAAAGTAGTAAATGCAGTCGTATTTTTTTAATATTACTACTAGTCAGTCTGCTAGTATAGTACTAAGTTTGTTAGTAGAAGAAGTAGTAACTTAAGTTTTGTTATTAATAATAGTACAAACTGTGCCATGTTGTGGTTGTACCAATAGTAAGCATAGAGTTTAAAAAAAGTTGTAAAATTCTAATACTACTACTCTTTAATATAGTAGTAAATACTAGTAGCAGTGATTAATAGTAGAAGTAGTATTGGTATTACCAATAGTAAGAATTGTAGTAGTTGTACCAGAAGGAGTTGTAATTTTTTTAAACTACTCATAATAGAAGTATTACTAAAAGTAGTAGAGTTTTAATATAAGAAGGAGCAGTAATAATAGATTTAGTAGTAGTAATAGTATACATTGTATAAATAGTGGTGGTTAATCAATAGTAAACAATAGATTAGTTGAAGTAGTTCTTTATATGATTACTACTAGTGAATCTGCTAGGATTGTACGTAGAAGCAGTAATTTATGGTTGAAGTAGTAGACATATTAGTCTTGTGATAGAAGGTATGGAGTAGTAAAAGTAGATATAACCTCTTAGTACTACTATCAGTCATTTTGCCAGTATAACTAGTTCTAGTATATATTGTGGTAGTTGCACCAGTAATAAAGATGAGAGTAGTAAGTAAATGTAGTTGTTAACGCCTTATACAGTTACTAGTCTTTCTGATAGTATTGCTTTGGTAGTAGTTACTCATTGACTACTACTAGTCAATCTGTCAATATTACTAATAGTAGTAGTGATAAATATTAGAACTACTACTAATAAAACTAATAGTAGAAATTGTAGTAGTTGTGCCAGAAGTAGTTGTAAATTTTTTAAACCACTTCTAGTAACCTTTCGTAGTTTTTTTCTTTTGTTTTATATAGTTTTATTTATTAAATGTCTATTGTTATATCCATACCATTGTGTTTTGTATTGTAAAAAGGATATTGTCCATAAATAAAGTTACAGTTTCCTATACTACTACTAGCTAATCTGAGAATATTACTAATAGTAGTATAATTTTAATATTAGAAGCATTAACATTAGATTTAGTAGTAGTAATAGTATAAATTATGATGGTAGTAAATTCCTTATACGAATACTAGTTAATCTGCTAGAATTGTAAGTAGAAGCAGTAAATTATGTATGGGTATAGGTATGTAGTAATAAAAGTAGATATATTCTCTTAGTACTACTATCAGTCAATTTGCCAGTATTACTGGTAGTAGTACATGTTGCGGTAGTTGCCCCAGTAGTAAGCATAAAGCACTCAGCAAAATTAGTTGTTAACGCCTAATACTACTAGTATTGTTGAAGTAGTAGTTATTCATAGTAGAAGTATAGACTTACTCTTAGTAGTAGTACTAGGAGAAAAATAGTAGTACAAAGGTAGGCATAAAGTAATAAAAGTAATTTAAGTACATTTTTAATACTACTACTAGTCAATCTGTCAATATTACTAGTAGTAGTAGTAATAGATAATAGAAGTAGTACTAATACTACTCTTCGTAGTAGTGATGGTAATAACATTGATAGTTGTACTAGTAGTAAAATTTGTTAGTAGAAGTAGTAGTTTTTGTAATAAACTGTGGTTATTATACCAATAGTAATATAAATAATAAACATTAGTTGTAAGTTACTAATACTACTACCAGTGATTTAACTAGCATAACTACTAGTAGCAGTGATTGATAGTAGAAGTAGTGGTGATACTAGTCTTAGTATTACTATAGTAGAAATTGTAGTACTTGTGTCAGAAGTACGTACAGAGTAATGAAAGTAGTTTTATTTTTTTGTAAATGCTACTGCTATCAATCGATAAATATGCCAATATTCCTAGCAGTAGTAGTAGTGTTTGATAATAGAACTAGTAGTAATTTTTGTCCTAGCAATAGTAAAAATAACGAAATAAAGTAGTAAAAGTGGTCAACACGTAATATTACTACTAGTCAACTTAACAGTATTGCTAGTAATAGTAGATATTAATAGTAGCAATAATACCACTACTATTGCTACTATTTATTAATCTATACTACTACTAGCAATACTGGTAAGCTGACTAGTAGTAATATTAGTTCTAATAGTTGTAATACTGAAAATTGTTATTGTTGTACAAGTAGTGGTGTTAGAGTAGTAATCGTAGTTGCAACTTCTTGTACTACTTTTACTTAGTAGTAGTTTTGAGTGATATTAAAAGTAGTAGTAATACTAATCTTAGTAGTAAATTGTGGTAGTTGTATTATTAGTACACCCAGAGTAGTATAAAGTAGTTATTGATTTCTAATAGCCTGTCTACTTGACAATCTGTGAATGTTGCTAGTAGAAGTAGTGTTTGATAGTAGATGTAGTAGTAATACTAATCTTAATAGTAATTATAGTAGTTGTACCAGTGTATATAGAGCAGAAAAGTAGTTGTAAATTGTTATACAAGTAGCAGTGGTAGAGTAGTAATCGTAGTTTGTAACTTCTTATACTACTTCTAGTCAATGTGCCAGAATTGCTTGTAGTAGTGTAATAGTAGTGAATGATAATTGTAATACTAATCTTAGTAGTAAATTGAGATAGTTGTATTAGTAGTAGGTACAGAGTAGAAGAAAGTAGTTATTGAATTCTAATAGTCTAGTTAAGTAGACAATCTGTGAAGATTTCTATCAGTAGTGACTGATAGTAGATGTAGAAATACTAATCCTAATAGTAATATCAGTAGTAATTATTGTAGTTGTACCAGTGTATGCAGAGCAGGAAAGTAGTTGTGAACTCTTTATACTACTACTACCAATCTATAAATATCGCTAGTAGTAATGGTTGATAGTAAAAGTAGTAAAAATGCAAATATCAGTAATATTAATATTAAAATATTTCTTGATTCCATCAGTAGTAAACAAGAGTAGTTAGAAGGATTAAAGTAAATTTTTTAATACTACTACAAACCACTCAGTCAGTCAATATTATTAGGAGTAATAGTAATAGATAATTTAAATAGTGGTAATATTATTCTTAGTAGTAGTGATAGTAGAAATAGTGATAATTGTACCTCTAGTAGGCATAAAATTATAAAAGTAGTGGTAAATTTTTATTACTACTACTCGCTCTAAAAGTATCAATAGTAACAGTAGATATTGTGATAATTGTACAAGTTGTTAACTCCTAGTTCTACTGTTAATCAATCTGTTAATATTCTTTTGTTGTTCTACTTTAAAGTAATAAAAGTAGTGGTATTTTTTTTAATTACAATTATTCAATCTTCCCGTATTACTAGTAGTAGTAGAATTTTTTTACTAGAAATAGTAATACTAATTTTAGTAGATGTAATAGTAGAAAGTGTGGTGGTTGTACCAATTTGTGAAAAAAGGTTTTAAATTTCTAATAATATTACTAGTAAATCTACTAATGTTGCTAGTAGTAGAAGTAGTGACAGATAGTAGAACTAATTTAAATAGTTTTTATAATATAAATTATTTTAATTGTGCCAGTTGTAGTTATAGAGTAGTAAAAGCAGTTGTAAATTATTAATACCATTACTACTAGTCGATCAGCTAGTCTAGTGTTTGCTAGCAGTAGTATTGATTGGTAGCAGAAATAGTAATCAGACTTAGTAGTATTAATAGTAAAAATTGTAGTAGATATACCAAAAGTAAGGACAGAGAGTGGGAAAAGTAGTGCACATTTCTAATAGTAATGCTAGTTAATCTGCCAATATTTCTAGTAGTAAAGAGAATGTGGTAATCCATGCTTACGCTGAATTGAAAAATTAACTATGTTTAACCACATTTTTACAATAATCATTTGTGGTGAATTTTTCAAATCAGTGTATTTCTAGTAGTAATTGATTGATAGAAGAATTAGTAGTAGTATTAGTATTTGTAGTTGTAATAGTAGAAATTTTATTACTTGTTCCTTTAGTAGGCATAATAAAAGAAGTTGTAAATTTCTAAAATAACTACTAGTAAATTTGCTAGCATTGATAGAAGAAGAAATAACTTATAGTATAAATAGTAGTAGTATACTAGTAGACTACTACTATTTGCAATCCTGGGATATTGACTAGGAATTTACAACTACTTCCATTCCTCTATGGCTACTACTGACACAACTACAGCAGTTTATTTAATTACAACTACTTAACAGTTTATTTTATTACAACTACTTAACAATTTAGTAGTTGTAATAAAATAAACAACTGTAGTTGTGTCAGTAGTAGACATAGATGAATGAATACAAGTAGTTGTAAACTTTTGGCAATATCCCAGGATTACAAGTATAATCACTACTACTACTTGCAGCGAAGTTTACGGTGAGATTAAGTAATGACAGTTACTAAAGTAAAAAACGGGAATATTGAATCATGTTCCATACGAAATGTTCTGGTGTTTCAAACAAACGTGTCCGAAAAAAATATGTTGCATTAATAATTGATCTGTCCTCGTATTTAAAAACTACTTCTACGTGAACTTATTTGGTTATACTATGTATTTCGTATTTGCCAATTGACAGATGAGTTTAGTCACTTAAAAGTTGACAGATTATGTTTGACAGTTTGAAAAAAAAATAGTTGAAGATTGCAATTGATAGTTACTAGTTCAAATCTTATTGTCTTTCATCTTTAAATATTGATGGATTGATTGTGAGTAAAGAGAATGACAGTTGGAATATTGGTAATGATGTATTTAAAGCTTTTTTATGGTTTCAAAAGTTTATATTATCTGGTAACTTGACTTTGATAATTAATATTGAAGTATTTAACTTTAACTATCAATTCATAATTGTATTCTGTATTTATTCCGTCATCCTTCAATTTCAGACTCTGTTTGTTAACTTAAATTTACAATCAATATTTCATTGTTTTCGTTTTTTTGGCCAACTCGATTCCGCCGCGCATTCATCCGTAATGTATTGAATAGAAGTTCTTATAGTTGCTTTCATTTTTGCGCATCACGTAATAGTAACAAGCTTCAAAAAAAAAAGCGGACGGTTCGATCCGATCACGTAATCGCGGCGTCCGAAAGTTGACCTTGGCCTCGCGATTTGTTGACTTTTAACCTTGAGGAAGGAGATTCGGCGGAATCGACCAGTGGTGCGGTCGTCGCGACCGCCGAATTGATCGCTTCCAAGGCACAGCTGGTCGGCTGGTTTTCCAATAAGTGCGATTTTTATGTGCCTGGTGCGCAGTTTGGGGGGACTCTCGATTTTACTTTCGGCAATTCCACGTGTTGTTCATTCGCCGGCGCGTTTATTCGCGTTTTTTTCCGTTGTTTCCCTGCGTCGCACTCTTGATTTATCGCGGCCGCTATTTTTTATTTATGATTTATAACGTTGGCTGTGCGCAAATATTTTAAACAGTCGCGTGACGCCATTGTCTAACGAACGTCCGACCAGCGCCATTAATTTATGACTGCTGTCAGTCACATTTGAACGGTGCGCACTGTTTAAATACACGAAACCGGTCCGTTCTGTTTTGTCAACAATTGAATTATATAATCGACGGCCATTATAGACCTTTCTCTGTATTGTTTTTTTGTTAAATCGTAATACTTGACAAAAAAAAAAAAACATTTTCAAACATACTAAAAACAAGTAACTTACTAGTTTTTTTACAATTTATTTTATACATACAAAAACAATTGAATAGAGTAGGGATTTTTTAGCAGCCAGTAATGTGTTAACAAATAAAAAATAATTGAAATTTAACAATGAAAAGCATTTGAAAACTCTCTTAAAAATCATTTTAACTTGTTTTTAAAGAATAAAAAATATATCAAATTGAAAAAGAGCTTAAAATTCCTTAATAATGTTGATTGATGGGTTACGTGAAGATATAATTATTTAAAATTCCTTGACTAAGTCAAAGACAAGACGCAGAAAATATCGATTCCATTGCGACCTTAATCATAAAAAAGGTCCACCCTCATAACCCTGCCAACTTTTTTCTCTAATTAATTACATTGCTACCACACACACAGTTAAGATTAACTCAAACCACGACACAAAAAACATTAGCAATTTCGTCTTATCGCGGATTAAAAGATCGCGTGGCTGTTTAACTTTAAACGCCACGCAAACTGCAAAGTGAATCATGCGTATTCCCTAATGACTGACTAATTTTTTTTAGCACCACCAACCGTGTTTACATTTCCTTTTCGCGAAAGGAAAATCGTAAAAAAATTATCTTTTTTTATACAAAGACACACATAAAAAAGTTTTAAGCTCGTTTATCTCCATTCTGAATTTCTGCCATCCATTACTCCCCGATAACGATCTCAATTCGCTGTTTTTTTTTGCTCTGCTAGAGGGGAGACGAATAATCGTTCATAATTGTGCGGGCATGGGGGCAATCGGATCGATTAAGTCGGCTTCACAATGCAACAATTATAATTGAAATGCGTTGTTATGAGCATGTCTCTAAAATCATACACACAAATAAATACAGGGTTTAAAGATAATAACAATAATAATAACGGGATTAACCGAATGGAAAAAATACAAAATCAATCAACAAATAAAACAACAAACTCATCTAAGAATGTAGAAATTTGTAGTATAAAAGAGAGACAAAAAATATAGAAATGTTTAACAGTAATTAATAATTATTAAATATATTTAGTCTGGAAATGATTTTAACCTTGATTTCTAAATGCTTGCGATAGTCACTTGTTTTTTTTTTTAGTAATCTATATTTAAACATAAATAAACATTTATTTGCAGCTTATTTTTGTATATTGTGTAATGTTCCAAAGATGGAGGGAAAAAATAATCAAATCTTATCCAATCCAGATCATGTGCTGTACGTTAGTTCTCTTGATTTTAGCGTCATTGAGCAACATTTTACTTTTTCTTGTTGACTTATTTAAAAAAACTAAAATAAAGATATCTATGAAAGTTTTAAAAATTTGCAATTGTTTTCCGAGTATAATATGATTATGGATTGTATAGAAAACGTATCTGTTTTTTTCGGTAGTTGGAAACTTGCTGTAAGCACTGTTTTCCTTCAACAACATCATCATTTGGGCAAACATAAGTACTTTTAACAGTAAGGGTTAGTCCGTCAAAATACTAACAAAAAAATAAAATAAAAAAAATGAAGAAAAACTGGCCAGAAAGAAGCTTGATTGATAGCCTAACCTTCCGTCTTTCTGTCCAGTTTTCCTTCATTTTTTTTATTTGTATTTTTTTTCTTAGTATTTTGAACTCTCAATTTAATACCTTTATTTCTTCTTGACTTTTTTTCTATTCACCAATGCATACATGTTGTTGCTGTTGTGCGTTTCCTGTATTTGTATAAATTGATTAGCTGCATCGCGAATATTTCCGCGCCGAGCGTTTTTTTTTTTTTTTGAAGTGTACCGTCTGAGAATATTTTTAGTGTTATCTTATCAGCCAATATTAACAGCGACCTAGAAACGCTCGGCGTTATCAGCGCAAACACGGCTCTAAATATCAAGTGGCTTAAAGTCATCGTTTGTCATTTTTTTTGAGCCGGCGTAATTTTTAAATTCTGCCGTTATCTCTAAATTCACTTTATTTTTGGGTGCAAATATTTGAACTGTAGGTAAACTTTGGCCAAATAAAAAACAGTGTTTTTATTTTTATTGAAGCAATTCCATCATAATAGACAATTTTGGTTTTTTTAGATGTTAGATGTCTTATATAATCTACCATCTGATATTTATCATCTCTTAATATTTTGTTAATATTCTATTTCATTTCGTAAATCGATATATGCTGTAATACAATTAGTACACGTTTTTCTTCAACAGTAAATATTTAATTTTTTTATTACGTATGTTTTTAGGCCATCTGTCATTTCTAATTTATTATATATATTTGTTATACCAGTCAATTATAAATTTATATCTCTTATCAGCCATCTGCTAACTTTTATCCGTTTATTGATTATACAGGGTCTATTACGAAAGTAATGCGCATGGTTTTATTGTGTGGCGACTAACAATCGCAGCGGGGTAAAATGAGTTGGAATGAAGAGTCTGCTCTAATGCAGTCGGTAGTCAGCTTACTCCGAGCAGTTTGAGTGGAAAGACGCGCCTTCGCGTGAAGTCTTTTTCGACTTTTTTCCACTTTGTAACACGACGCGATGAAGCGTTCGCTTGAATAGCAATACGTAATCAAATTTTGTGTTCGGCTTGGAAAGAATGCAACCGAAATATTCCAGATGCTTCATGAGTCCTTCAAGGATAACTGTATTTCAAGGAGACAGTCTAGGCGATGCCATAAGGCGTCGAAGGAGAGTGGGGAGGAAATCGCCGACGAACCTCATTTTAGACGCCCAACAACGGCAATAACCGAAGATAACGTGAATCGTGTTCGCAAAATTTTGTCGATTAAGCAAATGCTCAAGAGAAGCTTGAGCCGAAAGTGTTGACGGAAGACCAAAAAGAATTTCGATTTTCGGGCTGTCAAGAATGGTTGGATTTGATTCAAAATGAGCCAGACTTTCTTAACTCTGTCTTAATCGAAGACGAATCCTGGATGTTCGAGTACGACCCAGAATCGAAAAGGCAGTGCAGCGAGTAGAACCCAAAATAGTCGCCCCACCCCAAGAAAGCGTGAATGAGCAAGTCTCGTATCAAAATGATGCTCATTATTGAGTTTCTATTACCGAAAGTAAATAGTAACTTAGTCTTTCACCTGCAGATGTTCAAGAGATTGATGGCATGACCAGGCTCCATCATAACAATGCCCTTAGCCACACGGTCTTCATCGTTACTAATTTCTTGGCCCGGAGCAACATCCTGGTCTCTCCAGCTCCCTTACAGTTCCGACTTGGCCCTCTGCGACTGATTTTTGTTTCTCCAACTGAAGGGAGAGCTGAAAGAAAAGAATTGGGAACGGTATGGTGAAGTTATAAGTCTGCATGAATGTGCAGATAGTTTCCCTTATTCCAGTCAAAACAATTTTACTTTTGGCAACTTTTTTAGCATGTATTTTATAATTTTGTAGATTTATGTACCTTTAAAACCTAAAGTGGTTTCAAGTAAATCTTCTAATTAAATCTTTTCTTGAGTTTTAGAAGGCCTGAGAAGCTTTTGATGAAAGGCCATTTATTGGCCTAATTAACAATTGCTTGATGATTTTAAAATCGTAAAATTTAGTATCTATTTCTGTAAATTTAAATGTACTTGAAGGTATGTTTCAATCTTATCTAGCAATAATGTTTTAATAGTTTTTAGTGATTACAGAAATTTTGATACTAATTCGAAAGATATTCTTGAGAAAATAATAGTTTTATCTCATTAGAAGAAACTTTGTAAAATTCTTTACAAAAGTGTTTAATGGTTGCCTTACTTAAATCTCATAATATTCTTTTTCTACTCCCATAGTAGTAAGTAGGCAATAACGCAATCGTTTGTTGATTAGTAACCATGGCATTATGATACATGCACGTAATGAAGAAAAAACTAGCACGTAATATATTACGTAACTATTATTATTCAAATCAAGTAGCCTAGACAAATGAATTTGACATTTATCGTTGTTGAATACATATTACATTGACGTTATTTTGGTTTAAGTATTATTAATTGTTAAAATGAGTGAAAGTGACTCCACAGAAGAAATTGTTGAAACTTCACCAGAAATTAGGCAAATAGCAGAACATACCGCAGCGGATCTTCTCCCGAAAAAATCCAAAGAGCGTTATGAAGTGGTTTACGGTAAATTCATGGATTGGCGTATGAATAGTGTTTAGTCTTTTTCGGAAAATGTGTTATTAGCCTATTTTGGGGAAATTAGTAAGAAATACAAACCTTCATCTCTTTGGGCCATGTATTCGATGCTGCGAAGTGTTTTAATAGTGAAACATAACCTCAATATTGCAAAGTATTCCAAATTATAATTAATGGGAGTAGAAAAAGTATAGTACACAACTCGAGGTGTAAGTCACTTACGTACTCGTGGAATTACTGCACTCGCCTAACGGCTCGTGCGCAACACTTTCCACTCGTACGTAATATATGACTTACACCTCTCGTTATGTAATATACTATTACAGATTGAATCTGTGCAGTGTTATGAGAGTTACACATTCTCCGTTCATTTTCAACGGAATCCCTTATTTTATTATTAGTTAGATGATTTTACATATATTTATGCTGTGTGAGATTTTCTTTATATTATTCCTTTCTAGTGTTTTTGATCTCAGGAACGGTGGCCTCTGTTCTTGGTTACTATAAAAAGTCCTCTTTTAATGATTTCTTTTAATAAAACTCGCGATTTATGTAACGTTTAAAAAAAGGTTTCTATTGAATTTTGAGATTTTGAGATTTAAAAGAAATGTCTTAATCTTCATCTTAATTTTTTAAATATGTTTTTCCTGCAGATTATGTATATGATTATTTTTTATTACTTTTCTTTGGAATTTGATTACAGATTTCTACTACCCACATTTAATATATATTTACATTTATCACTGACAACGAAACCATTTCAAGAAAACTTTAGTGGAGTTTGTGTTGAAATTGAAGAATTCAAAACCCGATGTTTTGCTTAATTTCAAATATATATTTAGGGTTCTCGTAATATCTAAGAATCATTTGCAACCTTAAATGTACGACGGCGCCCTGAAATGTTTATAGAATCTGCAGGAGATGGCGCACGATGGTTGAAGTGGTTTCATTGGTCGGCAAGGGCAACCCTTTCATGGAAAACATCCAAAAACAAGTTACAACGTTCCTAACACAGTCGAGATCGAACCACCGAACAGGACGGACCTGCTCTACCGATCACGAAGCCGAAGAAGAAGCCAGCGCACCACCCTTTCTCTACCTTAAAACACTCAGAGTGGAATTAGGGAACAGCTGACGGCTTGCCCGTCCGGTTCACCCTCGACACTCTGGTGTTTTTCCTCCCCCATTTCCTGTCTATGTCCGGATATTAGGGAACAGCAGACGGCTTGTCCGTCCAGTCTCCCTCAACGGACACTGACAATGGCCCCCGCCACTCCCAAAAGGAAGGCGTCGACGAGGCACCAGCGAAGCCAGCCCCTAAGAAGCCGTCAAAAGTGACCTCCAGGTCACAAGTGCCAGTCATGCGGCTCGCCACAGCTCCCCCCGCCGCGACCTCATCAGCACCAACGACGACACCAGCACCGATTACGACCACTGCACCGACTACGACCACCGCACCGATTACGACCACCGCACCGACTACGACACCGCCTCCACCAGCCAACGACTGCAATGATGCATGGCAAACCGTACGTGCACGGAAAAAGCCAGCACCAGCCGCAACAGCAAGCACCTCCTCGGCCTCCACGGAAAAGCCGAGAAAAATCTTCACCACACGTGTCGAACCCCTGCCAGAGGCCCTTCGGAACTATAGGAGCCTTAACAAGCTCCTCATGCAGATCCCCAAAGCGAAGGAAGAAATTGTTAGCCTAACCATCTACGGACAATCAGCGACAATTAAGCTTTACTCGGGTGATTGGTCGGCAACCCTCAAGACGGCGCTGCTGTCGCTAGTGGGAGAACCGATATCAATCCTTGGCCACGCCCCCAAGTATTCTGCTCCCCGTCCGTCCAGCCAGATATACTCTGCGGTGATCACCGGCATAGACCTGTCCGTCACCGAAGAGGAGATCATGGAGGCCGCCAACGACGCCGGACTCGCCTGCATCCGCACGTGGAGAATTATCTCCAGACAAACAATCAAAACCCACGCCTCTTTTTCGCATACTGACGGCATGCGAAAAGAGCCTCGACCGCCTGCTCAACGAAGGCCTAAGACTATTTAATCACGTCTTTCGCACCGAGCCCAGCAAGCCAGCGCCCCCAGCACCACGCCAATGCCAATTGTGTGCCAAATTCCATGGCACACAAGACGCATGCCCATCACCACCTACTTGCGGCACCTGCGCCGCCGAAGGCCACACTTCCGCTAAATGCACTTCCGAAGCCAGGAAGTGCGCCCACCTGCGACTCACCGGACCACTCGGCATTTTCCATGAAATGCCTGAAGTGCCCGAAGGAAGCAACCTCCCCCGATGCCACCGCGCCAGTCCTCCCGGCGCGCCCAACCGAGCCAGTCAATAAAAGCACGACAGAGCTACTCGTCACGGCTCTGTTAAACCTTTTCCCGGACAGACGGTCCGAAATCGCCCAACTCTTCGCCAGCCTGACGAAGAAAACTCATATCTCCGAGATCATGTTGCAGGAGAAAAATCCGACCCCTGATGAATAAAATCAAGTTGGGAACGGCCAACTTGTGCGGATGGCGTAACAAGAAGCATCTCATCAATAACCTCCTTCACACCGACAAAGTGGACATCTTAGCGGTGCAAGAAACAAACATCCAGGAAAGCCACAGCACTACCATTGCAGGCTACAGCATTCACCGTAATGACAACAAACGCGGAACTGCACTGCTATGGCGCAACAACATCGTCAGCGCTCGTCCACACGTCATCGAACACGCCATTCCAGACAACGTCACCGCCTGTGCAATAACCATCTCTTCGCCGATCGGCGATATCATCATATATTCAATCTACATCAACCCACGCGGACCGTTTCCAGTCAACTGGCTCCACCTCATCGCTGACACTCCCAGGGCAATCATCTTAGGCGACCTTAACGCCTCACACCACACGCTTGACTCTCCATCAAGCAACGCCCGCGGTCCGCTACTCGTCGATCTACTATCATCATCTTTACTGCACAGGCTTCCCAGTGACTCACCAACGTTCGTCAGAGGTCAATCCTCCTCTACCATCGACCACATCCTGATCACAATATCCCTCCTACGTCATTTCCAAAACTACGCCCATCACGGCACCAGCATCACCAGTGATCATATCCCACTCGTAACATCCTGTCTCCTTGGCAAGCCAAGAAGACCTCCTCCGGAATTCAAATTGATCAACGCCATGAAGCAAGCCGACTAGAACCTATTTCAACGGACCATCGAGGAATCGCTGCCGATCACTAACTTCAATTCCATTCGAGATATCGAAGAAGCTGCACGCCGCCTGCCGGAGATCATTTCGAGCGCAGCGTCGGCCGCCATTCCAACTCGCCGCGTGTGCATCAACCGTCCTGTCTTACCACCTGCAGTTGTAAAACTCATCCAGGAGAAAAGGGATCTTTTCAGACAATGGAAAGCGACGAGCGATGCTGCGGTGAAAACGGAGTGGAACCGACTCAACGCCAGAATAAAACTCTCCGTCAAGGAGCATTCTAACGCCTCATGGAAAAAAGCGACAGCGGACCTCAACTACACGGACGGCGCCAAATTTTGGAAGAAATTCAAAGTCCTCACCGGTCAAACACACGCCAGAACGAGCCGTCTACGCATCGACGGCCGCCCTCCAGAGGATGAGGAAGAGGAAGCACAAGCCTTCGCCAACTCCCTGGAATCTGCGTTCAACACCGCCGGGGATCCGAATTTCGACGAAAATCACAGGCAGCACGTCATTTACAATTGGCTTCCAGTCCCTCCGCCTGCAACCTGCGAAAATCAAATTCCGGCTTCCACCGAGGACAACCTCATCTCCGCTGACGAAGTCATGGATGCTTTCAAAAAAGCAAAAAACTCCGCCGCTGGCCCGGACAAGATCGGTCGCGCCGTGCTTATACAGCTGCCTCCATCTGTCACGAAGTACATCGCTGATTTATTCAACGCGTGCTTGTCCGCCGGCCACATCCCTGTTCCATGGAAAACGGCGAAGATAATTATGCTTCACAAACGTGGGAAACCACCCGACGACGTCAGCTCCCACCGGCCAATCTCCCTCCTGAACGGAATCGGAAAGGCGTTCGAGAGAATCATACTCGATCGACTCAACGTCTTCTGCGATGAGAACAACATCATTCCGGCTCATCAATCAGGCTTCAGACCAGGAAAATCCGCCTACGATCCAGCTATCCATCTGCTGCACGATGCCACTCGGGCCATCAACAACGGTCGCATCTGCTACGGCGTCTTCTTGGATTTCCAAAAGGCTTTCGACACAGTATGGCACAGCGGACTCCTGTACAAGCTGAAGGACTACCGATTCCCTCACCAACTGCAACGTATCATTGCCAGCTTCCTTAACGATAGAAAGTGCACGGTCACCTGCGGGAAGGCCAACTCCAATGCGTTCACGCCACGGGCCGGCCTCCCACAAGGCTCCGTGCTCTCACCTACTCTATTTAATATCTATGTTGCAGATTTCCCTACACCAGTCTCCAAACTGAAAGCAATCCAGTCAACAATGCAGCAATACGCGGACGACACGGCGTTCTGGACGACCGCTTCAACGCCGGAAGCCGCGGCCAAACACCTGCAGCTGAAAACTGGATCAGTAAATGGAGAATCTCCCTCAACACTTCCAAAACACAATCCATTATCTTCCACCATCCACGAAAAGCAAGAGGTTACGACACCTTCCCGTCTGTCACCATCTGGGGACGTCGTATAAAACCGGCCAACGAGATCACTTATCTTGGCTTCATCCTCTTGCAATCCCTTAAACACACTTCCATCATTAACCACATTATCACTTCCGTCCGCAAACGCCTCAAGCTGATTGGGGGGCTAACCGCTCGCATGAGCGGTTGCCAGCCCAACACGCTCATTCACACGTATAAATCTTACATTCGTCCACTAATAGAATATTTTACCGCACAGATTATCACCGCACCACAATACGTCATCCAAGCTGGCCAGCCTGGAAAGACGAATCATTCGGAGATGCTTCCGTCTCTTCTACGAGCACCCTAGCGAAGGCCTCCACGATCTCGCCGAACTCACGCCGATAGAAGAGCGAATCGCCTCCAGAGCCGGCCGCTTCACCTCCAGAGCCCTCCAGAGGGACAGCCCTACCGCCAAACTCCTTTTATCCTCGCCGAAATGCCGCCCTAATCCAAAATCTAAGAAGCCCGACCTCGCTTTACGTCTACTGAGCTGCGCCGAGGACCTCCCCGACGCAGCGCAGAGGATTCTAAACGAGGCTCCTTTATCACTACGGTAACGTAGTTTCCTAATTTTCCACATCCATAAATTTTCCACCATTCTAGGCTGAAGAGGCATATCCGCCTACAACAGCCAGGAGAGAGGTTTTAGTCGGTAGGCACACCAGGAGGTTGTGAATCCGACACTACCCCGTTTATACGGGGTGTCTTTTGAAGATTTCCTCTCTTCTATAACAAAATAAAAAAAAAACAACGTTCCTAAGAGACATTCCAGGGGAGCAGCTTCAAGGTGCATGGCAGACACGTTTCCGCAAGTGTATCAATGCTGGGGGAGAGTACATTGAAGAATTTTAAGCATTTGGTCGGTACGATCAATAAATATATTTTTTCCTAGAAAATACGCATTATGATGGAGCCTGTAGTTTTAATTTATACTCCAGGTTTGATTACGTTTTTTTTTTCGCCAGTTTTCAATTATATTTCCTCGTTTTCATCATGTGTCATGTGTCACCTGTCATCTATCATCTGCTATTTGTTATTTGTTATCTGTCATCTGTTATCTGTCATCTATCAATTGTCATCACTTTTCATCTGCCATCCATCTGATAATATTCATATCATAGTGAATATTGGTGTAGAATCTTATAAATATACATCTTGTGTCATCTAAAATACAGGTATATCAATTTGAACATATCATTTTTCATCTGTCGCCTTTAATTTTTTATTTACCATCTGCCTCTTGTCTTTAACTACATTTAAACTGACATCTGTCATATCGTTGCACTATCTCCTGTCATCTATATGTAATCTGTTTTCTGTATCAATAAAATTTAAAGTTAAAAAACTTGGTGTCTAATGTCAGTTGTTTTTTATCGTTTCATATCTAGTACCCTATCACTTGTCATATATTTTAACCTATCTTTAATCTGTTTTCTTTTATTTTTCCATGTGTCACTTGTCTTTTACTATGTTTAAACTGACAAGTGTTATCTGTCAATTGTCATTTGTAATCATTATCTCTCATATGCCACCTATTATATTAAATACTTTTGCAATTATGTTGATAATATTCTTATCAATACTAGAGGTTACTCTGAAAGTTATCTGTCATTTGTCATTTATCATCGGTAATTTATCATCTATCATCTGTCATCTGTCATTACTTATCTCTTTTGCCATTTATCTGAAAATATTCTGATTTATATTGGAGGTTGATATAGAATCTTATAATTATACGTCTAAAAATGTTGCGTCTTGTGTCAGCTAAACTCATCTTACACTTTTCATCACAACATTCTAACTAATGCTGGAGATTTCTGTACAGTTTTATTAATATATGATACAACATTTGTTTCGTCACCTCCTGTCATCTATAATATGTTTTCTTTATCAATAACATTTAAATTTAAGAAACTTTGTGATTATTATCAGTTGCTTTTTTAGCACTTGGCATCCAGTATCCTATCGCTTGTCATATATTTTAATCTTTAATCTGTCGTCATTTATTTTCATCTTCCAGCTGTCTTTTATGTTTAAATTTACATCTGTCATCTGTTTATATATTTATATTTACTGTCTTCTGTCACCTATCATTTGTAGTCAGTTATATAAAGGTCATCTGTCATTTGTCATTTATCATGTCATCTGATATCTGTCATCTGTGATTTGTCATTTGTCATCTGTCATCTGCCATCTGTCATCTGTCATCTGTCATTTGTCATCTGTTGTCTGTCGCCTGTTGTCTGTCTGATAATATTCTGATTTATATTGGAGATGTATGTAAAATCTTATAATTATACGTCTAAAACTTTGGGTCATCTGCCATCTAAAATAATCTCTAATCTTTTATCTCTTATTTGTTATTTGCTTGAAATACTAGAAAATGCTTTAGAGTTCTATTAATATGCGATGAAAAAATTGCCTTCTCATTTATAATCTGTTTTATTTATCAATAATAATAATAATAATAAGCTGAGAAACTCTGTGTCTGTTGTCATTTGCTTTTTTATCTAGTATCGTATCACTTGTCATATTTTTCATCCTATTTTCTTTTTTTTTCATCATCTATGTGTAGTTTAGTTTAGTTTATTTGCTTTAAAGTCTTGATATATGATATAAAATAAAATACATTCATAATAATTTTAAATTATAAGACTTGAAGGCGGAGTTCACAGTACCAGTGTTCTTCCACTCAACCTATTAATTCCTGTAGCTGATGTTGGATATCAGCAGGTGATTCTTGCCATTTAGGCTATATTTTTGCCACTGCTTGCACCTATTTTTGTTTGTTTTTAATTTTAAGGAACTACTTTATGATATATATGCAAATATGACATTTTTTGTGTCACTTGTCTTTTGCCATATCAAAACTGCCACTGTCATCTGTCTTCTGTTATTTGTCATCTATCATCTATCATCTATCATCTATCATCTATCATCTATCATCTATCATCTATCATCTATCATCTATCATCTATCATCTATCATCTATCATCTATCATCTATCATCTATCATCTATCATCTATCATCTATCATCTATCATCTATCTATCATCTACCATCTATCATCTACCTTCTTGTTATCTATAATTTGTCACCTGTCATTTATATTTTGTTGTACCTCTTACTTGTCATATATCAATTTTAAATTATTATGTTTTATATTTTATCTGCCATATGTCAACTGTCATGTAGCATCAGTCATCATGTATCCCTTTTACCATCCATCTGATAATATTCTAATTTATATTGGAGATTGATATAGAATTATACGTCTAAAAATTTTGGCTTATCTGCCATCTAAAACCATTTCTCATCTGTCATCTCTTATTTGCCATTTTATTGATATATTGTTTTGATCATAACATTCACATACTGGAGATTTTTGTAGAGTTCTATTAATATATGATAGAAAATTGTTACATTTCCTCCTGTTATCTATAATCTGTTTTCTTGATCAATAACATTGCATTTTTATCGGTTTGTATCCTATTACTTGTCATATATTTTAACCTATTATCTTTGTTGTCTTTTATAATTCATCTTTTATCATTTAAAGTGTGACTGTCAACTGTTATCTATCAACTGTTATTTTTATTTGTTATTATATATCATCTATCATCTGCTATCACATAGTTTTTTCTTGGCCATTTGATAATATTTTAATTAAAACTGCAGATGGTTGTAGAGTCCTAACAATATACAACTAAAAGTGTTGTGCCACCTGTCACCTGGGAGATTTTTTAGGTTAGTTGTTAATCTTTTCTTTATCTTTTGCTATCTATTACCAGTTAACATAGATAAACTATCATCTGTCATCTATTATCTCTGTGCCATCTGATAATAATTCAATTTATATTGAAAATTGCTTAAGGATTTCATAAATGTACTTGTACAATTGTTGTGGTATCTGTCATCTATAATTTGTCACCTGTCATTTGTAATCAGTCATCTCTCATCTGCTACCTATTATCTTTTATATTTTTGCTATTATGTTGATAATATGCTAATCAGTACTAGAGGATACTGTAAAGGTCATCTGTTATCTACTATCTGTCATCTGCCATCTACATCTGTCATCTATCTTTTGCCATCTGTCATCTGCCCTCTATCATCTGTCTTCTGTCATTACTTATTTCTTATCTGACATCTAATCTACTATCTTTTATTTGCCATCTTTTTCCTGTCACTTGTCGTTTACTATAGATAAACTGTCATCTGTCATCTATTATTTCTAATGTGCAATCAGATAATAATCTGATTTATATTGGATATTGCTATAGAAGCATCTATAATTTGTTATCCGCCGATCTTTCATCTGCTACCTGTTATCTTTTATCTTTTTGCTATTATGTTGACAATATTCTAATTAGTCATAGAGGATACTGTAAAGGTAATCTGTAATCTGCCATCTGTCATGTGTCATCTATCATCTGGCTTCTGACATCTGTCATGATCTTTCATCATCTGTTATGTGTCATCTATCTTTTGACATCACTTATTTCTTATCAGTCATCTATATATAACTAAAAGTGTCATCTACAAGCTGCCGTCTTTGTGAATAACATTTAAGGTTGAGAAATGTTGTGTTAGTTGATAATTGCTTCAAAATTGCTTGGCATCTAGTACCAGTTAATTATCATCTGTAATATTTCAAATGCAATGAATTATCTTACACTGCTATCTTTTATTTGCCATCTTCTACCTGTCAGTTGTCAATTATCATTGATAATCTGTAATCTGTCATCTATTGTTTCTTATGTGCCATCAGATAATAATGTATTTTTTATATTGGAAACGCTTTAGAACTTCATAAATATATGTGTAAAATTTTTGTGACATCTGTCATCTATAGTCGTCTATACTGTCACTGTCCCTTGTAATCAGTTATCTCACATCTGCCACAGTTTATCTTTATTCCTTTTGCTATTATGTTGATAATATACTAATCAGTACTAGGGATTTCTGTAAAGGTCATCTGCCGTTTGTCATCTATCATCTGTAATCACTATCTCTATTTTCAGACGTACATTAATAAGATTCGACAACAATCTCCAATAGGAATTAGATGGAAAATCTCCAATCAGATGGATAATATTCTAATTCCTATTGAAGATTATTGTTGAATCTTATTAATATACGACTAAAAATTTTCATCTTTCATCTATTATCCGTCATCTATTTGTTAGTGATAATATTCTTTATCAATAATGTTTAAGGTTAAGAATTTTTGTGTCAATTGTCAGTTCTTTATCGTTTGGCATCAGGAATGAATCAATTATCACCTGTCATATTTCAATCCTAAAGAACTTTCTTACACTTCTATCTTTTTTTACCATCTTACATCTGTCAATTGACATTTATAAACTGTCATCTGTCATCTTATATGCCATCTAATAATAATATAACTGTTATTAGTGATTTCTGTACAAAAGTCTCAAACTGTTACGTCATCTGTCATCTATAATCTGTCACCTGTCATTAGTTACCTCTTATAAGGTACTTGTTATTTTTTATCATTTCGCTATTATGTTAATAATATTCTAATCAATAATAGAGGTTGCTGTAAAATTTTTGTAAAGATACGTTTCTCTTTATTAATCAATGTTTAAAGACTAGAAATTCAGTTCTCATTTATTATTTTTCATCTGTCATCTATCACCTGCTATTAATTACCAGTTATATATGCATTCAACTATTATTATTTTCTATTTTTCATCTGCTACTTAACACTTGCAATCTTTTATAACTTAACTATCATCTGACATTATTAGTTTGCCATTTACATACTTCCTGAAATTAATAGAAGGAAAAACCAAAATATTGGCACTAAATAATGAAAGCCTCATTAGCACAAATACCTAATTACTCAAAAGGTTAAATAGGTTAGAAGCTGGCTAAAACAATAACTGAGAATAAACAAGAATGGAATCTGCAAATAAAACCAGTTTAAAGAATTATAATTAAAACAAAGTTATTTGACAGTTATATGACATCTGTTATCATTTTATAACATCTATCATTTATCATTTATTTTATACAGGGTGTTCAATTTAAGTGAAGACATTGAAATATCTCGAAAACTACACATCGAATAAAAAAAAATTATAATTAAAATTTGTTCGCCACGGAGGGGGCCATCTAATGATATGAAACTCGACCCACTACCCTCAACTACCCTAGGGGGTAGGGGGTGAAAAATAGAAAAGTTAAATAATTTAATAATTTAATTTTTTTTTATTCGATGTGTTTCATTTAAATTGAACACCCTGTATACTATCATTTCTCATCTATTATCTTTTTTCAGCCACCTGATAATAATCTAATTATTATTATAGACTAGTAGAAAATCTTAAAAAATTTACGTTAAAAACTTTTGTGTCATCTGTCAATTAAAATCTATCATTGACATTTTTAATCAATTATCTTTCATCTCTTACTAGATAAAAACCGATACTTGAGTGTTCAACTTTTTTGCATTTAATTAATTATTGCTGTTAATTTTATTACTTACACGTTCCTTGCACATAATGTCTAGATTAATTTGAATATTGATATTCCGCTTTCAACGAATTGCTTTTAAATAACATTATGATAACGGTGGCATGAGTGTGAGTCACTCAGTTGAATATGTATAAATTTTTGAGGAAAATAAATGCAATTATTCATTTAAATATGACTAAAATTATCACAATATTTCAAGCCAAAAAAAATCTAATTAGATGAATAAATGCAAATAATTATATTCATTATGGTAATGAAGCCCCGTCTTGTTGGAGTTATCTGAAAACGTATTTATATTCTGACGATACAGTTTGATAAATTGATTTTATTTATCTATATTATGCTTTAGTTTGTTTCAATAAAGTACATGAATGAAGTTGAATGGATTTCGTCTTTAACTAGTTTCCATCCTTAGGCATCCCCAAATACCGAAAAATCATCAGAGACTAAATAAAAAACAGTATTTTGTATTTGTATAAAAATTGTATATGCATAACAAATTACAAATAAGTCAGTACTTAAGGGGTTAAATATGATTTATAGGTGCTGTATTATGAAAATAATAATTATTATTTACACTATTTTGAATTTACTGTCTCTGATGATTTTTGATCCTTGAAAATCGATTAAGCTTGCTAAATAGTTTTATTTTAAGGACAACCCTCGCCTGGCCACTAATTTTAGGTAACAGTATTACATCACGGTCTAATTTATGTCCGTTCCACTTTCATATAGTCTCTATACGTACGTATGGGGGTTAGTCAACCCTGGTTTTCGTATTTTCGTGTTCGTCCCAGAAACGCCGGGCCTTTCATTTCGTGTTTGTGCTGCGGAATTATAATGAATATTAAAGCTGGCGACCCAGCAGAAACGTTGAAGAGGGATGTATATTCATTAAGGGCTGTGAAGGGTGGACGGGGGGATAGGGGAGCGGCAGGCGGTGGAAATTGTAAACAAAGAAGCGCTCGGGGGATGAACATAATGGGGGCATTTACGATGTCGTATTTTTAGTTGGTCTAATTTGTCAAATACAATAAAGAAATAATTGTATAATGAAAATTTAAATTTTTCGTATCGTTAAAAAATTATTGATTAAAATATGCCAAAAATTTTCATTCGTAATTCATTAATAAATAAATCATGTTAAAATTTATAAAGGTATAAAATAAAAATTGCCAAAACACAGTTATCTAAAATTGAACTATTGAAATTTGGGAAAGAAAACAATTTTTGGTATCGTTCAAATGAAAGTATAAAAAAATTTTTTTGTTGGAATATATTTGGAAGAATATTTTGACCATCTAAAAGAAGCTAAGTTGTATTGCCTTAAGAACGTATTCAAAATAAGCCGATGATATGAATTATTTTGGAACTATACAAGAAGTGAAGGTTTTGATAATAGATTCAGTAGAAATCGTTAAGAAAGAATTGGCATAGGCAGTGCAGAGCATACCCACCAGCGGTATGGATCATTCCAACAAAATACAGACAGAACTTATAATATCAAGAACTTAACAGACATTGGGATTAAAAGTGACAGGATCTTAAAAAAAATATTTCTTATTATTTAGTTAAATTAAAGTTAATTACAATAAGAAAATATTCAAAAAATCTTTTAACCTCCACGGTTGAACAATATAAATTCTCCAAACACGAAATCTACTTCGCAGTTCGTGAAGCGCCGCGACGTAATTCGGTGGAAAATCAATGCGCGCCCAAGGTCTGCGGCAGGGTTTACTAACCCAGAGCGCCAGCGAGAGTCCTCAAACATGGAAAAACAAAGTAATTACGTTCTGCAGAAAAAGAGCTAATTAATTAAATCCAGGTGGCGTTGGTCGCGGATAGGAATCGGCCGGATTTATGCAACGTTGGCTACGTGCGAAAGCGGGAGTTTTATAGGTGTAGGCATAGGTCAAGGCTGATCCCCTTGATTATGCATTATTATTATTGAGGAAATTTGCATGAGCCGAAACGTAATTCGCCCGCGAGCAGGTCAACCTCCTCCAGGTGAACCGATAAATATTCACCACTCGGATTCCGGATTCGGAAAGTGACCGATCACCTTTTTGACGGACGGACGGACGGCGGATAGAACGCAATAATAATTATGGAATTTCAATGGTGGGAAAAAATGCAATCGCTCGCATTGTCAAAGCGGAAAAACATGCGACTTCACTTTACGTTACACGCCTTGTCATTTGGATATTATAATTGTATATGCGTATTTCTAATGGAATCTGTTGTTTACAATACGTAGCAAAGGAAATGGCGACGATGGACTTTTATATGCAGTTGGCATTGAGTGGTTTTATTACGTTGTATTAATTTCTCTTATTAATTTAGACGCACTTTGTTTTAACTAAAATCATATAAGTAATTATTTAAAAAATAAAAAGAGATAATAAATTATAAACTATTTGAATATTGCTCTGCTTGTGAAAGAAACTATTATCCTGTAGTACGCGGAAGTATCCATGCATCGTTTATTGTGTTACATTCTTCATTTGTTACTTTCTTTTGTGATTATCTTTTGTATATTTACTACTGATATTGTTATGTAATGTAATATAGTGGAAATAAAGATTTATTATTGTTATTATTATTTGTCTGCTATCATTTTCCTTCTGCCGTTTCTCATTTCTCGTTTGTCATTTATCAATCTATCATTTATCATCTGTCATTTGTCATCTGTCACTTTTCATATATCATTTCTCAACTGTAATTTGGCATCTGTCATTTTTATCTTTCATTTGTCATCTGTCATTTGCAATCTAAAGGTTGTTATTTGACATATGTCATATTGTCTGTTACTATGTTTTATTTGTCATTTATCATATTACATTTGTTATTTTCATCAGTCATTTGACAGTTTTAATTTGTCATCTACTTAAGTGTCATTTGTTAATTGTAATTTTTCTTCTTTTATTTCTAATTTCTCGTTTGTTATTTATTATATGTAATTTGTCCATCTGTAATTTGTTATTTCTCCCTTGTCATTTGTCATCTGCCATTTGTAATCTAAAGGTTGTGATTTGACTTCTGTCATATTATCTGTTACTATGTTTCTAAATATTTTTATGGTAGAAACTATAGAAATTTGCCATTTTACATATTTCATTTGTCATTTATCATATGTCATTTGTCATTTTCATCTGCCATTTGACGGTTTTAATTTGTCATCTATTAAGAATTTTCGAGAAATTGTATTTCAAAATTTTAAATTAAGTAATAAGTATTACAATATGCTCTGGTGATGTAAGAAACTATAAACCTGACACCATTATAAAGTGTCAAAAATGGCATTAAGGATAATGAAACATAATATTTGTCATTTGTGTGTCGTCTTTAGTTACATATCATTTGTCATTTATCATCTGTCATTTGTTTTTTTATCAGGTGTCATCTACCATTGCCATCTGTCATTTGCAATATGTAATGTGCCATTTGTCATTTTCCGGCAAGCCATTTTTCATTTCTCGTTCGTCATTTATCATTTGTCATATGTAATTTGCCATCTGTGATTTTTCATGTGCCATTTTTTAAGTGGCATTTATCATCTGGCACTTGTTATCTGTCTGTCAGCTGTCATTTGTCACAATCTGTCTGTCAGCTGTCATTTGTCACATATCATTCATTACTTATCATCTGTTATTATCATCTGTCATGTGCCATTTTATATGAATCATTTGTCATCTGTCATTTTTATACATGTTATTTGTTATCTGTTCTTTGTCATCTGCCATTTGTCAGTTGTCACATGTCATTTGTCATTTATCATCTGTCATTTGTCATCTATCATGTGCCACTTTAATAATAATAATGTTTATTCACGGAAGCCATTTAAAATACAATTGCTGATTAAAAACAATTACAATATAAATAATTAAAAAGTTAAAAAAACAATTACAATAGAATACTTAAATAGTTAAAATAACAATTAAAATAGTTAAAATACATAAAAAAAACGAAGATAACAACTTAAATAAGTAATCGACGCAGTGTCATCTGTCATTTTTACACATGTCATTTGTTATTTCTCCTTTGTAATCTGCCATGTGTTATTTTTAAGTGCCATTTGTCATCTGTTATTTTTATAGGCAAAACTAAGGAAATTTACTATTTGATATCTTTCATATATCATTTTCCTTTTGCCTTTTGTCATTTTATTCTGTCACTTAATGGATTTAATTTGTCATTTGATGATTTTCTAGTATTAATATTTTTTTAGAATTTTAAATATGCTCTGGTAAAGTAATATAAATGGCATCAATGTTAATGAAACAAAATATTCCTTCATTTGCCATTTGCCATCTGTCCTTTCCAATCTGCCATTTGCCAGTTGTCATATGTCATTTGTCATTTATCATCTGCCATTCGCCATCTGTCATTTCTTATCTGTAATCTGTCATGTGCCACTTTAAAGTGTCATTTGTCATCTGTCCTTTTTACACATGTCATTTATTTGTCCACTGTCATCTGTCATGTGCCAGTTTTAAGTGCCACTTGTCATCTGTCATTTTTATAGACGAAACTAAGGAAATTTACTATTTGATATCTTTCATATGTCATTTTCCTTTTGCCTTTTGTCATTTTATTCTGTCATTTAATGGATTTAATTTGTCATTTGAAGATTTTCTTTTATTATTATTTTTTTAGAATTTTAAATATGCTCTGGAAAAGTAATATAAATTGCATCAATGATAATGAAACAAAATATTCCTTCATTTGCCATCTGCCATTTGTCATCTATCATGTGTCATTTGTCAATTGTCATTAACCTTCTGTCATTTCTCATTTGTCATTTGTCAATTGTCATTAACCTTCTGTCATTTCTCATATGTCATTTGTTAATTGTCATCTCTCATTTGTCTTCTGTCATCAGTCATTTTTCTTATCTCATCTGTCATTTGTCAGGTGCTAATTTTAAGTATCATATGTCATGTTGATCTGTTGTTTAACGTTTTTAATTTGTCAATTTGTGTTTGTCATTCATTACGAATTTTTTCTAGGATTTTTGTCATCTAATTTAAATATGCTCTTTTGATGATAGAAACGGTAATCCTGAGACCTTTATAAATCATCAAAAATGGCATTAAGGATAATGAAACATTTGTTACCCATCATTTGTCATTTATCATCTGTCATTTGTTTTTTATAAGGTGTCATCTGACATTTGGCATTTGTCATGTTACATTTTTGAGTGTCATTTGTCATTGTCCTTCTGCCATTTCTCAATTCTCGTTTGTCATTTATCATTTGTAACCTGTCATTTATCATCTGTCACTTGTTATCTATCATTTCTCATCTGTAATTTATCATATGTCATATATCATTTATGTGTCGACTTCTGTTATGTATCATTTGTCATTTATCATCTGTCATTTGTTTTTTATAAGGTGTCATCTGCCATTTTCCATTTGTCATGTGACATTTTTGAGAGTCATTTGTCATCGTCCTTCTCCCATTTCTCATTTATCGTTTGTCATTTATCATTTGCCACCTGCCATTTATCTTCTGTCACCTGTCATCTGTCATTTCTCATCTGTAATTTGTCGTATATCATTTATCATCTATCGTTTGTCTGATGTCTATCTGTCATCTGTTGTTTGTAATCTATTTTTTTTTATTTGACATCTATCTTATTATCTGTTATTAGGTTTTTAAAAATTTCTATGGAAGAAACAAAGAAAATCTGCTACTTTAGATATTTTATTTGTCACTTATCAAATGTCATTTTCATTTATCATTTGACAGTTTTAATTCGTGATCTGATATTTGTTATCTGTCATTTGTAATCCGTCTTGTGCCATTTTTTAAGGGTCATTTGTCATTTTACTTATGCCTGTTTCTCATTTCTCGTTTGTCATCTCTCATTTGTCATATTGTTATTTCTCACATGTAATTTGCCATCTGTGATTTGTGCTATTTTTAAGTGTCATTTGTTATCTGTCATTTTTATACCTGGTAATTGTTATATGTTTGTCATCTGTCATTTTTCATTTGTTATTTGTCATTTGTCATTTATCCCTTGTCATCTGTTATTTGCCATCTGTCATTTCCCATCTGTCATGTGCCATTTTCAAGTATCATTTTTACACATCTGTCATTTTTCATCTGTCGTTTTTCATCTGTAATTTTCCATCTGCCATGTGCAATTTTATAAGTGACATTTGTCATCTGCCATTTTTATACCTGTTATTTGTTATTTGTCCTTTGTTATATGTTATTTATCAATTGTCATTTGTCATCTGTCATTTTTCATCGGTTATTTGTTTTCTGTCATTTCCTATCTGTAATTTGCCATCTGTCATCTGTCATGTGCTAATTTTTAAATGCCATTTGTAATCTATCATTTTTACAGGTGAATCTAAGGAAATTTACTATTTGACATTTTATATGTCATGTTTCTTTTGCCATTTGTCATTTTGATCAGTCATTTGATTGATTTAAATTATCATTTGATGATGTCATTTATTATTATTTTTTTTAGAATTTTTGTCATATAATTTAAATATGCTCTGGCGATGAAAGAATCTATAACACTGACACTGACACTATTATAAAGTATAACAAATGACATCGAGGATAATGAAACATAATATTCCTCATTTTTGTTTCGTCTTTTGTTACGTTTTCTATGAGGTGTCATCTGCCATTTGCCATCTGGCATGTGCCATTTTTGAGTGTCAATTGTCATTGTCCTTCTGCCATTTCTGATTTGTCATTTATCATTTGCCACCTGTCATTTATCATCTGTCATTTATCATCTGTTACTTGTCATATGTCATTTCTCATCTATAATTTGTCTTATGTTATTTGTCATCTATCAATTGCCAGCTGTCTATTTGTCATCTGTTATTTGTAATCTAAATTTTGTTATATAGCATCTTTCTTATTGTCGGTTATTATGTTTTCAAAATGTCTAAGAAAGAAATAAAGAAAATCTGCTATTTTAGATATTTTATTTGTCATTTATCATACGTCATTTGTCATTTTCATCTGTTATTTGACAGTTTTAATATTCGTCTTCTGTCATTTGCAGTTGTTATTTGTCTTCTGCAATTTTCATCTGCCATTTCTCATCTGTAATTTGCCATCTGCATTTTTGTCATCTGTCATGTGCCAATTTTTAAGTGTCATTTGTTATCTGTCATTTTTACAGGTGAAACTAAGAAAATTTACTATTTCATATGTCATTTGTCATTTTGATCTTTCATTTGATTGATGTTGTTTATCATTTATTATTAATTTTTGTAATCTAATTTAAATATGCTCTGGTGATGAAAGGAACTATAACACTGACACCATTAAAAAGTATCACAAATGTGATTAAGGATAATGAAACATAATATTCCTCATTTGTGTGTCGTCTTTTTTTATTTATTATCTGTCATCTGTCTTTTATGAGGTGTCATTTGCCATAACCATCTGTTATGTGCCATTTGTCAATTGTCAATTTCCTTCGGTCATTTCTAATTTCTCTTTTGTCATTTATCATATGTCATTTGTAAATTTGTAATTTGTTATTTATTTTTTGCCACTTCTAAACTGTCATTTGTCATCATTTTTTAACTGTCATTTTTTATCTGTCATTTGTTATTTTTCATCTGTAATTGGACATCTGTCATTTGTCAGGTGCCATTTCCAGGAGTCATTTGTCATCTGTCTATTTCCACTAGTCGTTAGTCATCTGTCCTTTATCAGTTGTTCATTCTCATCTATCATTTGTCACTTTTCATTTGTCATTTTTAATAAATAGTTTGTTATGTGACAAATATCAAATGTTGAACCTAGGGAACCTATGGAAATTTACTATTTGAAATATTTTATATTGGTCTTTTATTAGGTGTCATCTGCCACTTGCCTTCTGTCATTTATTATCTGTCATGTGCCATTTGTCAATTGTCATTTGCCTTCTGTCACTCCTCACTTGTAATTTATCGTTTGTCATTTATCATTTGCCATTTGTCAATCTGTTATTTTTCATCTGTCATTTGTCATTTCTCACCTGGCATTTGTCATCTGTCATCTGTCAGTTGTCATGTTTCATTTTTCATCTGTAATTTATCATCTGTCATATGTCATTTATTAAGTGTCATTTCCCAGCTGTCATTTTTGCACGTGTTATCTCTCCTTTGTCATGAGTCCATTTGTCATTTGTAATCTATAGTTTGTTATCTGTCATGTTATCTGTTAAGTTTCATAATGTTCGATAGTGGAAGCTAATTTCGAAACCTCTAGAAAATATATAATATTGCAAAAATAAAATTCAAGAAAAGTATCTATCATTTGTCATTTGTCACATATTAACTGTCATTTGTCGTCTGACAATTATAATCTGTCATTTGTTATCTGTAATTTGTCATTTGTATTTGTTATATGTCATCTTTCATTTGTCATCTGTCGTCTGTCATTGTCATCTGTTATTTGTCATCTGTCATATGTTATCTGCTATTTATCATCTGATTTTGTCATCTAAAATTTAGTATCTTACGTTTAATATGTGTACCTATCATAGAAACTAATGGCACTTGACATTTTTCATTTGTCCTTTACATTTATCATTTACATTTTGCTATTTGTCATTGTTATCTCTCATTTCACAATTTTAATTTATTTAATTAAAGTGAAGAATTAGAATTTAAATATGCGATTTTGATTCTGCCTTTATACATCTGTTATTTGTCATTTGTCGTGTGTTACCTGTCATTATGTTTCTTAATTTTTATGGTTGAAATTGAAAATTATTTGTCTATTACCCTACATCATTTGTATTTTGCCATTTGTCATTTTATCTGTCATTTGACAGTTTTAATTTGTGGTTTGATATTGGTCATTTTTGATGATTATTATTTTTTTCGGATTTATATTTACGAATATTAACTTTAAAAAAGTTAATGGATTATAGTTATCGCTTAAATTGTCCTTTAGTTGCGGGTAGCTGTCAACATTTTTTTATTGACTAATATTTATATTTATTGATTAATAGGTAAATAAATACTAAAGAATTTTTAATAGTGAGAAACTTCTGTCTTCTTATTTCTATTGATGAGTAATAAAAAAATAAATATGTTTTTGATTGCATTATCTGTTTAGCACCATTTTTTGGTAATAATAATAATAATTAGGATTTGTACACTTTTTGTTTTGTTTTTTTATTACGTTAACGTAACCCAACTTTTGATTTGATATTTACAAAGTTGCTTAAACTCAAGAGTACGTAATGTAAACAAAATATGTGTTGTACAAAATTAGAAAATTTTTCTTATTATCAAAGAAACCTAAATAGTACGAATCATAGTTTTTATTTCTGATTTTCTTTTCATATAATCCACAAATGTTTCAAGGTAAAAGGTAACATATACAAACTTTTTCATAGGCAATTTGGCCAATTTGAGGAGAGCATGTCGAAACGTACAATTAACGAAACGTGATTCATCCAGTGCGTTGCTTCATTAATAATTTATATTTTTTTTTGCCCAAGTGCTGGAACTAAACTTGCAATTAATACACCGGATTCGCTAATGCTAATTAAACAACAAACGTAACAGAGATGATTCATCGCTGGTAATTATGCCGCAGAGGTGATGTATTGTGCGTGCATATGTGATTAAAATTATGATTAAGTGTGAAAGTAACGCTAATTTGTGATGTGTTTATTTAAAGAGAGATGGTAAGAAGTTTGTATAATAGTAATCATATTAAATATTTTCTAATGACATTATCCTAATAACGCAAAACACAACTCTTTATTCCTTTCAACGCTGGTATGCTTAATACCGTATTAAAATTAATCCAAAAAATCTTAGCTTACGAACATCTAATTAAGTCTATTTTTTTAAAATTTAAAGATATTCAGAGTTATACAGGGTGACTGACGAAAAACCTTTGGTGCTGTATCTCGCTTATTTTTGATTTGAATAAATAAAGTATCAAATGAAATCATTTGTGAAAGACTTTAATATGAACTAAATTGGTATTTTTTTCTTGCAACCACTTTTTGGCAAAAAAACTTTTTTTTTCAAATTTTACTGTATATATTTTTGATTCATGCCCAAGTAGATTTTTTTCCGTACAAACAAAAGTCTAGACATTGTGGAATTTATGAAAAAAAAAAACAAGTACCTATAGTAAACAATATATAGAACCTAAATGTCAAAACTGACAATGTCAGTCATAGATGCAATACTGAAATGACTTTTAATAGCTTCAACATTAAAATGAATAAAGAAGTCATTTTTACCATTTCTTCTAGAGAATACATAAACATTAAGAACAACGGAAAATGTATTTAATAGGAAAAAGATCCAAAACAAATAATTAAAAATGTATTATAGGTTACTGTTTGCTGAGAAACTTCCAGATTACGAGCAAGTCGAACTTCAAGTAAAACATTAAATATTGTTCCTCGTCAACAACAGCCACGGACCAGTTTCGATCTATTTGGATCTCATCAGCATAGCGCAGTTAGAGATAGGGAATCGAGATTCAAAAAGGTCCAAAAAGATCGAAACCTGTCCGTGGCCGTCGTTGATGGGGAACAATATTTAATATGTACATTATTATTATAATTGTCTCTGTTGACAGATCCCTTGAATGTCGGTGGTTATTACTTTAAAAGTTTAATAAAAACATTTAAATCTTAAAAGTATGTTCATGGGTTGGCGATGGTGACTTCTACTTCTACGCCAGGTTCAATCGATATGGAGGTGATTTGCTTGACGATTTCAGAAGGAGAATGAAGATCAATAATTCTCTTATGAATCCTTATTTGGAAACGATCCTAAGTATTAGAACCTACACCACAAGGTGTCTTTGTGGTACTTAACTGGTCCATTCAACCGCAATTTCTTTCTTTGCTCCACTGATCAAGTCAGAACAGACTTTCTCCAAAGAGCGTACATTCCTTGAGGTCAAGGTGATACGGATACGATGGATCGGAGCAGTTTCCTGTTCTGGTTTTTCAGGATTTTCCTTCATAGAAGCCATGGCTTATTAATTATTATATCTGGTCGAATTAATCAATTAATTAGAAGAAATTGAACAGCGCTGAACCAGATATGTGGTATCAACAAAACGTCGAACAAAATCCTCCCATTTGGGATTTAATGCAACGTTTAGACAATAAATGGCACCTTTATGGTTTTATCGTATTCAAGTAAAACATTTAATTTCAAATCTCCATCTTGCATTACATGAGAATTTCTTTTTTGTTTAATATGGATTCTTAATTTTTTTTTCATAAATTTCTCAATTTCTCAGCTTTTGTTTGATTATTCCTCTTTAATTTTACGATAATTTTTTACCATATCTTGCTTTACCATCTTAGAATTATCTAAATAATTAGATTAGATATAAAATTTATTTTTATAAAAACACCATTGTCGACTTTTTTGCTTTTGAATTTGAAGAATTCTCAAGCAATTTCTAGATTGCTAAAGTTTTGAGAGAGAATAACATCTTTATTCGAACATAGATATTTACAAAATTAAAACATTTACAAATGATATACAATGTGTTAGTCTGTCCGTTTGGGCTATCGACCATCGGTCTTTCTGCCCTGTCTTGAATTATGTATAAAAAAAATAAATATCTTTCCTAGCTAGCTTAACTGTCTGGGTGCTTCGAACTAATGAATTGATGTAGGGTAAAGTTTTGATTTTATCCACTATCTCTAATTTGTCTTATTTTGTATGAGTATACAAACTAACTTTTATTCTATTCTATTTTTTCAAATTTTGTATCATCATTTTTAATACAAATTTCTTGGCAACTTGAATAAATTCTCAAAAGCAGGTCGGACTGACGGGGGGACTGGCTGGACCTCGCGGTTAACTACCATGAAGGAGAAGAGCTAACGATGGTCAGAGCAAATTCCTAATCCATCATAGATCTTATGCGTCTCCCGAGTCCCGAGTCTTTACCCAGGATAACTTGCAACGTTCACCGATATATAAAATTCCGAGTTGGCGAAATAGAGGCTAGGTGATTTATACCCGAAGGGAAGAAGAAGTAGAAGATGTGGGACATCAGGAGGATGGAAAAAGACAAGTTTTGCGTGTACAGAGCTGGTCTGGCTTTATCCGAAGGCAGAGGGGTGCCATCTCCAAGGAGTCAAGGGCAGGCTCGTAAAGATGGCTGTATCGGTGGAATGAGAAGGCGGCGGTAACAAGGACCAAAGCGAACGCCACGAGATAGACCTCACTCAATAGAGGAAAAGTGGGAATCTCTCCGTCCTTAAGGAAGGAAAAGCAAAATCTGAGGACAGCCATTGAGACAAGCAAGAGGGCGAAATGAAGGGAGCTTCAGGAGGAGGTAGAGGTAGACATATGCGAGAGACCATACCCCATCGTGGCGAATAAGCTAGGGCTGGGCCTCCCTAACATAGATGTATTAGTGCCCGTGGATACCTCGGCACTGTTCCCGAGGAAGAGGGAAGAGGAGCTTCTTGGGCCCTGAATAACCACACCTACGGAGGAGGAGTACTTCGAAGAGAAGATGTTAGCTGCTATCCGAGCACTATCGGAGCAGAAACCCGGGCGAAGCATTTGCAGTAACGGCGTTGGACAAGCCTCGCACGCTTACCAAGACATGTAATCAGTGCCTCCGCGAGGAAATCCTACTGACCACGTTCAAAAACGCGAGGATGGTGCTTATTCCTAAAAAGGGAACCCGTTTGGGATCGCCCGGTCTGCTTAATAGATGCAGAGGGGAAGGTCCTGAAGAGGTCACCATCGAGGGGTACGGGGACCTGTCCTCGCAGCAGTACGGATTCAAGCGCGGTAAGTCAATGGAGGACGCGCTCGTACGGATGAAGACCCTCGCGAACGAGGCCAATGAGGGACCGGTCAGGCGAAGGCACTATCTTACAATAGTGTTGGACGCAAAAAATGCTTTCAACGCTATGCTAAGAATAATGGAGGCGCTGGTAGGCAAGATGATACTAGAATACCTGCTCCGTACGGTGAGAAGTTACCTATAGGACAGTACACGGCGCTCGCTGGTAGCGGATTGGCTAAGCAGGAGGGGGACTAGTGTGTGCGGCGACTTATACTGGGAGTGCTTGGCTTTTGAGACGGAGGGCAGGCATGATCAAGGGGGGAAACGATAGAGCCACTAAGAAAGGCTGTAGAGGTGGGTAGCAGCATGATCAGATGATTTGGGGAGAGGATGGTAGGCGGGCGGTACAGTCTTTGGTCTGACTGGAAACGGGGCGAGGGGCGATGGAGAGCAACAGAATCATAGACTTAGTATGACTGCTCGTATTTTTTGTATACATGTCTAGGTCGTGTCATGTCAGTTTCACTCGAGATCGAACCACCAAACAGGATGGACCTCCCCTAGCACTATGCTGAAGAAGCAAGACAATCACCATTTATTTTCCTAGCACTTCGAGTGTAATTAGGGAATAGCTGACGGCTTCCCGTACATTCTCTCTCGACACTCCTCCCTTCCTCCCTCACATTCTGTCTGGGTTCGGATATTAGGGAACGGCTGATGGCCAAAGTTATCGGATACCAACAAAAACCTCTCCACAGACCAACCGATAGCATTGATGGATGGCAAACCGTTCGTCCCAAGAAATAAACTATCTACAGCCCCCACAACATCGAAAGAGAAGCCAAAACAAACAAAAACTGACAAACCAAACAATGCTGCTCCCCGTACGTCTAAATTGGTATATTCTGCGGTTATCACCGATCTGGGGTTAGAAGTTACCGCCTCCTAAATGAAGATCTAAATTTCTTCAATCATGTTTTCAAGACTGGGGCGAGCAAGCCAGCTCCACCAGCATCACTACAATGCCTATTATGGGCCAAATTCTACGGTACACAAGACACTTGCCCATCACCACATGTGCCGCTGAAGATTACACCGTCGCCAAATGCACTTCCGAAACTAGGAATAATTAAATAATTAATTTTTATGTGTATTATTTAAGATGGAAGGACAAAGATAAATAATAATAATAATAACCACTAGGCATTTTCTTTAAAATGCCTACAGCGCCTGAAGGAAGCAGCTACTCCAGACGCGACAATGTCGATCATCGTGGTGAGCTTCACTAATCCCGTTCACGAAAGCATAACAGATAGCCAGCAACATCGCCATCCCCAACGAGCAAAGGGCGATGTCGCGAAGATCGCTGCATTGGTGGAATGAGACGGCGCGGCGGCGGCAGCTAGCGCCAAAACGAATGCAGCGAGGAGAACTTCACTAGATGAGATAGGAAAAGTGGAGATCTCTCCGTCGTCATTCCGGCGAGCTCCACTGATCCCGTTCACGAAAGCACAATAGATCAACTGGCCACAGCTCTGCTCAACTACTTTTCTGATCGTCGGGTCGAGATCGCTCAAGTGTTCGCCAGCCTAAGAAAAAAAATCACCTTTCAGAAATCAAGATCTTGAAACATAGAACGATGAATAAAATCAAATTGGGAACGGCCAACTAATTAACAACTTATTCTCCACCGACGGGGCTATCCTAGCATTACAGGAAACTAACCCCCGTAAATGTCACGATATCTCTGTTATAGGTTACAGGATTCACCTTTACAAAACGCGGAATAGTACTGCTTTAGCGAAACAACAACAGCATTGTTATCTTTCCTCACGTCATTGAACGTTACCGCGTGTGCAATCTCCGTCTCTTCGTCGATTAGTGAAATCATTGTTTACTGGGTGTACATCCAACCTATGGACCATTTACGTATCGCCGGCTCCATCTCGTTGCGGATTCCCCCCGAGCAATCATCTTTAGCAAGCTCAACGCCTCTCGCCACACTTTAGTTTCTGCATCCATCAAGAATCAATGACATGATATTTTTTAAGCCAGTAATGGCCAAAATATTGCCTAAAATGGCTATAATATACTGTCTGAGTGGAAGAACACTATGTGAACTTTGTACGCATGTTCCCTGCTCTAAATTGTTAAGTAGTTTGTAAATTTATATTAATTGTTAGAATATTTTTTTAAGTGGACATGTAAAGTAAAATCAATAAATGAATTAATCAATATATAAGCACCTGCAGAACTACTTCCTTCAGGCACAAAATTGAGTCAGCAAATGGATAATCTTCCTCAGCATCACCAAACATCGCATAAAATCGGACAGCGAAGTCACATATCTTGGCTTTATCCTCTTGCAGTCGCTCAAACATACTACAACTTTTAACCATATTATCACTACCGTCAACAACCGATTGGGAGGCTAACCGAATGACTGTTTGTCAGCCCTAAACGCTAATAGACAGTTACAAAACTTTCATACGTCTACTAATTTAAAATTTCTCTCCTCAGATTATCACAGCTTTGTTGACACAGCTTTTTTGACAAGCTCGCCAACCTGAAAAGACTAATCATTTGGAAATGCTTTCTTATTTTCTACGAACATTCAAGTGAATGCCTCATGATAGAAGAGAGCTTCGCATCCAGGGCCGGCTGGGTTACTTCCAGAGCTCTTTTACCAGACAACCAAACCGTGCACGCCTAAGGAGAGAGTCATCAAGACAGGTAGCCCAGCTAGAGGGGTGGGTCAGGGTTGGCAATGTGCGTACAGTCGCTTGGAAAAAATCAGGTCATATCCGGCGACTTCAACGTCAGGGTCAGACAATGGGGTGAGCATCGCGTTGACAGGAGGGGCTTGGCTCTGGTCGACACCTCGGCCGAACTTGATTTGAAGGTGGTGAACCTTTACGCGGGTCAATTCGGAATCCATACTAAACCTGACCCTAGCTACCTCGTAAGCCCTTCAGCACATTAGTGGATGTAGAGTGGAGGTGGAAGTGGAGTCCCATACCGGCCACCGCTACATAACTTTCAAGATTGGTGCTCGAGCGGTAATGCGCGTCGAGCAGGCCAGGAGGTACAACACAAAGCTGCTAGAATCCAGGGTACTGGTACACCATATGAAGGGGACAGCGGCGCTGAGAGATAATGCCCAAGGATCCTGCGATTAGCTGTCTGGGGATCTTCGCAGCGCGTGCGACGCCACCTCCCGACTTGGGACGGAACCCGGTGTTTTAGTGGTGCGATGAAGTGGCGGCGGCCAGAAATAGATCAAATATGGCGTGAAGGACGGCAAGTAGGGACGGCGGTCATAGGAAGCGTCAGAACTATCGTGCGGGCCCTGTTTACGGATCAAGCAGCCGTGCGGGGCCAAGTGTACACCAGAGGAGGCGATTGCTTGGCCCCCTTCACAGTTGAGGAGGTCATCAGAGCGGCTGAGGACCTACCCAGCAGTGAAGCACCTGATTCGGGAGTATCCTAATAGGTTTACGGAGTACTTCCCGCCGAGGTGTAAGAGGGCCGGACTGGTGCTCATCCCCAAGGGTGGCAGGGATATTTCGGAGGCGGGGGCATATAGGCCTATTTGCCTCCTCGACGCAGAAGGAAAAGTACTCGAGAAGCTGCTAATCGAGCACCTGGACAGGCACGGAGTGCTTATGAAGCTGCGAAGCCAACACTGAACCTCTCCGCCAGAGGAGGCATTGTCTGGGGGTAGCGCTGGACATTAAAAAAGCCTGAATGCGTTGGAGCTAATCGCAACACCGAGCGGCTCCGCAGAGCTCTTAGTCCTAGCGCCCATAGAGTAGATAGGTGCGGTTGAAGTTCTGGCAGTTACAACACCAGGTCCTCCGGTTACAGAGCAATTAGGGCTGGTGCAGATAAGTCTCGGGCCAGGAAGGAGCAGAGAGAAAAAAAGGTTGGCTAACTGGCAGGTTAGGTGGGAAGTGGCGGTAAAGGGAGAGTGGACTAGGCGGTTGATACCAGATATTAGACCGTGGGTGCAGCGCGAACACGGCGACCTTGACTACTTCTTGGCCTAGCTTCTCTCGGGTCACGGTTGTTTCGTGTCGTATCTAGCCAGGATCGATAAGGAACCATGCCCTAAGTGCAAACACTGCGACGTAGCCGTGAACTCTCCCGAACATACACTTGTGGAGTGCCGTGCGTGGTCGGCTCACAGGAAGGCTTTGGAGGTAGCACTCTTCGCCCCATTTAGCGCTGACATGCGGTGTGCTTAATGCTGGAGAGTGAAGATAAGTGGGCTGCGATGGAGTCGTTCGCCAACGCGGTGCGAGACCCAAGGCGACGCAAGCAACGACCAGGTGTAAATGCGCAAACGAGCCTCTGGTATCCGGTAGCAAGAGTGAAAGGAAGTTTAGTGGGTAGGACCTATTTAGAAGGAATAGGAGGAGTCCCACATACCTGTGTTAGAAGAGACGTGCGTAAAGAATTCCTCCTCTCAAAAAAAGTCAGACCTCCCAATTTGTCTGGTGAGCTGCACCGAGGAACCCCCCGACGAAGCCCAGAGGATATTATAAGAGGCCCTCATGGCCGCCATCTTAGTTTCTATTACTTCCTGATCTAAAAGGTTTTTTTGTGTGTTTAGTGAGATTGGAAAGGAATTCGCACCTCTACTTTCAACAACTGATCAGATTGAAGCAGACGATTGACCAGAAGCGGACTGAATTGACCAATAAGAAGAGTGTTGTGTTTCAACAAGATAACGCCAACCACACACATCATTAGGAGCTTGGATGGAAACTTCTATCACACTCACCGTATAGTCCAGACTTCGCACCAAGCAAATATCACTCAAGTAAACGTAAAAAAAATTCTTCATGCTACAAATCTGTCCTTAAAAGAGGTTTGTGAAGTAGCAGTTTTTTACCAATAGAGATATAATTATGGAATGATGAAATTGCCTTCAAAATGGACAAACGTTATCTACACATTGTGGAGTATAATCGATACATTGTTCTGCTGCTCTCTTGATGGATACATAACAAGAGTTTTACATCTCCCAATTTTAAAATGGAGTACATTTGATTTAAAACGGATATTAATTTCATCGTCGAAATAAAAAGTTTCAAATATAAGTATACACATTTTTGGGACGAATATTTAAGTGATTAAATTTTAGGCCAAAAAATTATGTACACTGTATATATATTTAATTAGACCTTATCTACATTCTAGACGATAATTTTTAACCGTGTAATACTGTTCACACCATGTTTGTTTTAAACAGTCATACTTGTCTACACATGACGTTTAATTACTCCACGAAACGGTTGTAAATTACTGATAAAAAGGTAAATATTGAGACGATAAGTACATTTAGCAATAATTATTTCTAAGCAAATAGAAGTTTATATTTTTAAGATTATCTAATTAAATATTTCGAAATTTTCACTACACTTTTGATGAAACGAAATTAAAACATTAAGTAATTTTCACTTTACTGCTATTAAATAACATAACAAATGATTGTTGCTTAAAGCAGATCATATGTATGTATTCTTGAGTTATGTTAAGATTATATTAATATTAAAAGGCGGTTAAATTCCCCTGTTTTTATTTCAGCACTAGATGAAGAAAGGAATTCAACCACCTTTTTATTATTAAAGCAGATGACCCTTATTATCATTTCCATTTATAATTTAAAACAAAACCTTTATAAGCTGGCGATTTAATGATAGTGGTAATTATAAGAATAGTTGTACCTGCATATGGAACATTATCGTGTACCAGCACATACCGTATCGGAAATAAATATGTAGGTATGAAAGGTATTTAATAATAACAATTAAACAATAATGCCCACGTATTATTTTAATAAGCCGTTTGTTGTAATAATTTATTTGTGACAGTGTTTATCAGATGCCATAAATCAGAAATTGTTAAAGCACAGGATTTTAATTTATTTGATATAAAATATTAAAGAAAGATTGACTATGCAAAATAATCCCTCACATGCTAGTAATACAGATTTTCTAAACCACTGCATGAAAGATTACAGTTTATCATCAGATCCCTAAAATATGTCAAAACCTTACTGCATTTATTTTTTAAACTATAATATAAAATTTGATTGTTGGATAAAGTTTTTATAGAACTAGAAAAAATGTTGCATATAGAAATGATAAATATAACCATACTGCATCAGGAAATTGAACCTGGAGCAAGTGAGGAGTGTGTTATAAAAAAAATTTAATCTTTTTTTTTGGAGGTGTTCACATTTTCAATAAATAACAGAAACACTTTTTATTAAAGTAGTATAAAAAAGTTAAAATGTTATTACGAAAAAAAATTATTCTACCGTTGTGGTTCAGACAAAAACCCCTACCATTGAGACATTATAGAATACCAATTCGAAGTTCTTTCAAGTTTAATTAGGTATAACTAAGACAATTTAAAAAAATGTATTACAAAGTAATAATACTAATTTATTAGTGCCCATCGCGTTTGTGTTACTCAGGTAAATGAGTAATAGCTTGAAGCTTCAATCAAATTTTCTTTTCTATTTGTATTAGACATAATTCTGTCGAGCTTTTAGACGTCATTGTTGAGTTTGTGTTTTTAATCTAATCCAGTTTACAAAAATTTATTAGGGATCGAATTAAATGTAAACATTATGCATGTGATAAACTATGCACTCAAAGTCAAGAATTAACGGCGACACTGTTTTCCAACGTATCAAAATGCGCCCAAATTTTGGCAATGTTTCAAAATGACGACGTTTAAAAATATCTAGGAGGTCAATGGTTTTCCCACCACCACCAGCGCTTACATAAAAAGATGCACACGTCCAGTTTCTGGTTAATTTTAGGCGGTGTAGACGCGGAAGTCTTTTTCGAAATTTTGCAGACGTTGCCGGCGAAAATCCTCAATGTCAGGCTCTGCGGCGGAAATTGTGCCGCGCAAAAAAATCTAAACCGAACTAAAAATACGGAGGCACGCGCACCTTTTGGATGATGATTGGTCGGTCAGGCCAAAAAATTCGCGTTTTCCTACGTTTTTCCGACGGACTTTGGCCTGGTCCCGTTCGGCGGTCGCGTTCCGTCAGGAAATTGCGTTTGGACATTAACCCAAATTGTTTATTGGCAATTATTTTCGACAGATCGTGCACGTATTTATGATATAAATATATAAGAAGGTCTGGTTTGTATGTAACTTATATATAATCAAAGCTATAAACCAATATTTCAGTATTTAATTAAAATAAGTAATACTTTAAGACTTTAAAAGAAAAACTAAAAATAAAAAAAGAAATATCATCATTGAATTTATCTTTTTTCTTTAATTATTGTTCCCTGTCAATAACAGAAATGGACTGGTTTAGATCTATTTTGGATCTCATCAGCGTAGCACAGTTGGAGACAGGGAATCCAAATTTACTTTGGAGTATTTAACTCTCCGTTTTTTTTTGTCAATGACAGTTACGAATTGGTTTTGAACTGTTTGGGTCTCATCAACGCAGTGCAGTTGTAGACATAGAAGCAAAATAAAACTCCAAATCTTCGTTACATTAAAGATCTATTGTCAGAGCAAGGTTCAAAGAATAGATCTCATCTCAATGACGTCTCTATTCTAAAAATAATCAATATTTTCTAAGTGTGTAAAAATGATATTTGCAAAATTACGATAGAAGTTCCTTATTAAATATATTCATCAAATATTTCCAAAAGCAAAAAGATGAAATTGTCGACAATTTTGTGGTTACTAATAAATTTTCAAAAAGAAGAATTATGAAAATTGTTTAAAAAATAAAAGAAAAAGTACTTGAAAAGTTTTTGGATAATCAATTTGTGGATAAGAGAAGTTGTTCGAAATTTCTAGAATATTTTAGATATCTGGAATGGAAAATACTTATAATCATTTAATAGAAATCCAACAAAATGTTTTACAGAACGATTCACAAATACAAATTAGATGAATAGATGAACTTAAAGATCAGGTATTAACAATTTCTCGACGAACTAAATTTAGGCACTAGCTGATGCAATTGAAGTTGAAGCCTTAGTAAAATTGAGGATACTTCAGAAGAAATACAAAGACCTAAAACTGTAGAAGAATGAACAATTTCTCGATCAACTAAATTTAGGCACTAGCTAATGCACCTGATTTTGAAGTCTTAGTAAAATTAAGGACACTCCAGAAGAAATACAAAGACATAAAAAATACAAAGTTTAGAAAACCTTTCTCAAAAATTTTTAAAAGTTTGGAAGGGGAATCGCTAGAAAATACCGCTAAAATAAAACGATTTTTTTGCTAAATAAATGGGAAGTTCTTAAAAAAGGGTAGAACAGTGCTAATTAATTTAGAAAAAACAATAGGTAATTACGATACTATAAGGGATTAGTAAATAAGAGAAGATGCTGAAAATATCTAGAAAATTATATCTGAAAGAATCACTAATAAAAAGATCATTTTACATATGGGTACTCTTATTTGGTCTAAAAGAGAGAATAAAACATCAGGCGTTAATAATTGCTCGACCAACTAATTTTAGGCACTGGCTTATGCGATTGATTTTACAGTCAATATCGCCTTAGAAAAATTGAGGACACCCCAAAGAAATTGAAGAATCTAAAATGGCAGAAGCCTTGTTGTTGAGAAATTTGAAAGAAGAACTTCTGGACATTTCTGGTAAGATAAGAAATAAGTGGATAAGAGAAGTTGATGGAAATTTGTAGAAAATTTTGGAAATCTGGAATTGAAAACATAAGAATTTTTGAATAGCAATCTAAAAATGAAAATGAAACCATATTAAGTACAAGAATTAAATTTACACGGGCTTTTAGATGAGCAAAAACTGCAGAAACACATCAAGCGTTAATAATTACTTGACTAAATTTAGTCACTGGCTCATACTCTTGATTTTAAAGTCAAGGCCGTCTTAGAAAAATTGTGGATAGGGCAGAAGACATACCTAAAACCATAAAATGATAGAAGATGTGCCTAGAAAATTTTAAAACCCTGAAAGAAACTTCTAAAAATCTGGAAGGAAAATATCGCTAAAAGGATTTGTGTAAATTACGATTTTAATGGCTAATATCTTTAAAAATGGCAATACTAATTGATTAAGATTAATTAAGAAATCTTGAAATACAAATTCTGGATAATTACTATAAAATAAGGGATTAGTGGAGTTGATGGAAATTTCTAGAAAATTTTGGATGTTTATAATGGAAAATAATAGACTTTTTGAATAGAAATCCCCCAGAATATTTAGCAGAACGAATAGCACATACAAATAAGACCATATTGTAAAAATTAACTTTACGGGCACATCAGATATTAATAATTGATCGATCAACTAAATTTAGACATTGGCTCATGCGCTGGATTTTGAAGTACTGGACGTCTTAGAAAAATTGTAGAGCCCCCAGAAAAAACATAGGATGATAGAAAATATGCCTGGAAATGATGCAAAATGCTCGAAAGAAAGTCCTGAATATTTTAAAACTCCTAAAGGAAATTCTAAAAATCTGGAAGGGAAATTGATAGATAATAATGCAAAATTGAAAGAAATTATGACAAGATAATAAAAAATTATGACAACTTCTTTGAAACTGGCAGAACAATGCTAATTAATTCTTGAAGTTTTGAAAGAAAAACTTCTACATAATTACGATAAGATAATGGATTAGTGAAGAAAAGGAGCTGCCGAAATTTCTAGAAGATTTTGGATACTTAGTATGGAAAATACTAAACTTTTTGATTAGAAAAAAGAAAGAAAAACAGTTGTTCGATCAACTAAATTTAGACATTGGCTCCAGATGCATTAGAAGTCAACGCCATCCTGGCCTTAGGGACACTCTTGAATAATTAGAAGGATCTAGAATGGTGGAAAATTTTAGAACTCTCCAAGAAAAATTCTAAAAATCTGGAAGGGGCGTACCTGAAAAATACCCCTACAATTAAACAAGAATTTATGCTAAATAACGATATGATAAAAAATGATGGCATTTTTTTAAATAACAGAACAGTGTTGATTAATAGAGAAATCTCAAAGAGAAACTTCTGGATAATTGTGATAAGATAAGGAATTAGTAGAGAAGAGGAGTTTGGATACCTGTAATCGAAAATATTAGACTCTTTGAATAGAAAAGAGACAGAGAGAGAGAAATACATCAGACTTTAATAGTTGCTCGACCAACTAAATGTAGACACTGGCTCATTGGCCTGATTTTGAAGTCAAGGCCATTTTAGAAAAATTGAGGACACCCCGAAAGAATTAGAAGGATCTAGAATGTTAAAATATATATGTGAAAAATTTTAAAAATCTATAAATCTAAAAGGGAAATTACTGAAAAATACTTCTAAATTTAAACAAAACTTTGTACTAAATAACGATAAGATAAAAATGGCAAAAATTTAAAAAAATAGTATAACAGTGCTAATTAATTAAGGAATCTTGAAGAATGGAAAATACTAGACCAAATAAATTTAGATACTGCAGTAATAACCTTTATTTGGCATTCTATAATACAAAGCATAAAATCAAAATATACAAAACCACCATAACTTTTTCCAACAAAATAACTCTCTTCTAATCTCCTTCTTACCTCTTCCTTCCACTGTCCCGTCCAATCTAGTCAAAATCATTAATCTGGCCCCATCCTCTTTCATCCATTCTTTCACACTTCTACATCCATCTATCCAACTCTCCATTACTCCCTTACATTCAATAAAGAGAATGGTTGCGACCGTTACTACGTGGTAATCCATACTTACACTGAATTGAAAAATTCACTATGTTTTAATAATATTTGTGGTTAAAACATAGTGAATTTTTCAATTCAATGTCCCTTACATTAATTTGCCAGATGGCTCCACGTATCCTTTCCTTTCTCCCCCAGCACGCACTTCCCGTATCCCTCGCCCATCAATTTCTTCCTCCCACTATCCTGCGTTCCGCATCTTGCCCTCGACAAGGTCACTGTTTCCTCCTTTCTGAAACGGTTTTCCTTCAGGTACCTTGACCTTCTCCCATGTACCTGCCACTCCCTATACTCTTCAATGTACGCACTTTTCTCCATACACCCTTGTCTCTCCTGTCTCTCCACCTCTTTCTCCTTTTCATGCACAAATTTAGATACATGCGTCTGATTTTTTGCCCTAAAAAGGGATTTTTAATTGACCCTGCGTGTTATTATATTTGGTTATGATTAAAATATAAAGGTACAAAATATAAATGCGAGTCAATACATACACATTAATAGTTTAGTAGCGGATATAGAAGAACGATTAATTCTCGAACTAGAGGTTTTCTGTTCTAGGATATCAGGAATTTGAATTCATCGTCGATGAATGGAAGAAATGGACAAAATTCATATTCATCTTCACTTATAAAATATTAAAGTAGAAATTTCTATTAGACTTTCAACAAATATTTCGCCACACTTCAGACTTCTTTATGGTACCAGTACAAGTTTGTGAGTGATTTAAATAGTAATTAGAGTAACGGCAAAATTTTATTTTTAAAATTACACATATTTAATAGTGGCGAACGATTTATGCCTGTTTGGTCATTCAGGAGGAGGCTAGTGTTTTCCTTTTGGTTTATTTCTAGACATTCCATCATTTTACTTCTTAGTATACAATTTTGAAATGCTCTTTGAAAGAATACCCTTCGTCAAATAGGTAGTTAACATATTTAGACTTTTAGTTTTGTGTCACCACGTAGTAACTGCTGCATCTATTCTTATGATCTTATGTTTTTGTAAACATTAATTATCGTTTCCTGTCAACAACAGTCACAGACCGATTTCGATGTATTTTTTCTCTCAAGGTAATGCAATTGGAGACAGGGAAACGGATTTTTCTATGGAGTATTTAACTCTTCGGGTAAACCGTAAGGCAAAACAGGGTTCTAGTGCAACGCATAGACAATAGATGCCACCTTAATGGTAATATCTTGTCTTATGTTTTTGTTTTTGGAGGTACGATGTGCATTGATTTTTTTCAGAAGAAGCTCATCCTGTAGACTAACGAATGTTTTGGAACAGTCTCCGCATGTCAACATATATGCTCCACTACGTTAAGCCTTATTCATATAGTTAAGAACATAATGAATACTAAATACTAGAATCTACCGCTGAAAAAGGAAACGATTTTTCTCCTACTTCATCATTGATGAACAGCTGAAGTAATAAATGAGTTGAATACTTGATTGTAGAAGTTTTTACTTCGTGATACATGGTTGCACTTGCCACCACTCCACTCTTATTATTAAGGAAGAAATTGGAAGAAACTGTCTTATCATAAATTCAACATGAACAAAAAAGGATAATTAGCTACTTTAGTAAAGCCTTGTCAAAACTAGAGCGGATTTTTTTAAGAATCAAAATAAGGGTACTGTTGATAAGGCATAAATATCTATGTGTAAGAAAGGTCTTATTAAAAACCTACTATGTTTTTTTTTTTTAATGGGTCCTATATTTCAAGAATCCAAAAGGATTTGTTTCCAGGTAGTTGAAAACACTACAAGTGCTTATTCTTCAAATTAATTTAATCTTAACTCAATCAACTAATTTCGAGTCCTATGTAATTATCATAGGATATCTGTAGCCTTTCCAACTTGTCGTATCCTTCAGTTGCGAAGATATCTCCCTCGTTTTAGATGGGCTATTATTTTATTCTATTGAAAGCGTTCGTACATCCCGACTAATAATGACATACCATATTTTTGTTCTCCAAGTAGCAAGGTTGAGACCGAGCTGCCTCGGACGTTCAATGAATCTCTCTCTGGAGTCGAACTGATTTGTTATTCTCTTGGTCATCTTCTTTTCGTTTTCCTTGTTTGGTTTTTAAAGCAGATCGGCCCACTGTTGCTTTCTTCTTATGGCCAGCAAAGAAGGGGATCCCTGAAGATGGAAACTTCTTCAAAACGATTCCTTGCTATTAGTCTGAAGCCTTTAGACGACCAATTTTTTTTTGCTGCTACTCTATTATTTTGAGATTTACAAAAGGTCTATCAGAAGCTCCGAAAATTATTTTTGCTTCGGATTCTAATAAGAGTTCCCGGGCCACCTTAACTATATAACAGTAGAATTGGGTCCTATTTTCCCAGTTTTTTTGGAGTATTTGGTAGTCCGAGACCAGGAGTCTGTCTCGACCTTCCATTAGAATCGCATTTAACACTCCCTCTGGCTCTACTTAAAAGCAAGGCCAAGAGTTTACCTTGCCACTGTTAAAACTGCTAGAAAAATAAAATAGAAAGCAAGCTATTTTTCGAGGTTCAACCTAAGATCAACCCAAATCCGGGCCCAAAACTTGATTCAGTTTAATTGATTTAATAATTACTTATGTCAAAATCGGGGAATTAACTTTCAAAGAATGAATGCCTTAATTTTTACATGATATATCTGAGAACATCTTTTCAACTAATTTTCTTCCACGATTACAATTTTGTCACTATTCCCTGATATTTAATCGAAAATTTCTCTATCTCTTTTTCCAGAAAAAATCCATTATTTCTTGTTCTATTGTTATTGTTATGTTTCAGAACAGTTTTCTTCAATTCTAGAAACTTTCTTAGCAATTTCTAGATTTTTCTAAAAACAAACAATCTCGTCTCTTTCTCTTTTTCGAAAAAAAAATCCATTATTTCTTCTTCTATCTTATAGCAATTTTCCAGTCATTTTTTAGAAGATTTTTTTAGGACTAATCAACAAGTTCTAACAATTTAAAACATTTCTTGTTTCAGCATGTATTTCTTAAATTGAATTTTCTAAAAAAAATTTATCATCGTTTCAGTTAAAAAATAATATAATAGTTGAAATTCTTCATTTAAGCTGAAGTAACTGTTTTAATTAATTCCTCTTGAACGTATAAATTATGGCCGAGTATTAAGGCGACATAAATAATTTGTAAAACTATTTAAGTCACCAAAATGTCTTCGGAGTAGAAATATATAACTATCTAATTATGAACTTTGTATTACATGGACGTTTATTTAGTGCACTACAGATTCCAAAAATTATTATTAAACCAGGGGTAATTTATAACCAGTATATATATATATATATATAGAAATTTAACTATTTTTACTCTAAACAAAATACATAATAAATCGTATCTAATTAATTAGGTAAGTTCAAAAATAAATCGAAATGAAACACACTAATAACTTTGTTAGTATAACACGTAATTTATTTTTGTGACCTACGTTTCGGTAACTGCATGTGCCATTTTCAAACAGAAAATAAATCAATTAAATGGTTACTTAGTATTTATTAGTCCATCGTACGTAATAAAGTTCAAAATACATATATAACAATGCTTCTTATAAAAAAGTTGATTGTACATGGAAAGGCTTGAGTTCATAATAATCCACTTTTGCCTACTGTTGTTGCGATGACACTGCTGCCACCTAAGGTCTTTTTGATGGAGGTTGTTCCACCATCATTTTGACTTATTTTCCTTTGATGAGAGGACTTCAATAAGATTTGTTACGTCATATTTGATAGTTGTACACAATGTTATGTATGATAGGAATTAAGAACTTAGTGCGTATGTTTTTGAGTTAATTAAGTATAAAAAGGTCAAATAAGAAATGAATAATAATAATGATAATAAATTGTTATTTTTAGAACAAAAAAATACTTATATAATCATGACAAATTAATGGTATACGTCTATAATAAGTTTATCATCATTAACGCTGAATATAGAAACTTTATTGTCAGTATTTTTAGAAGAGTTATTTATTTTCACGACGGTTTATTCTATTAAGGTCGTAAGCCCAGCTCATTATGAATAGACGAAACGTTTCCACGAAAAGGAAAGCCAATAACCTGAGAAAATTAGACGGGCGGACTAAACTTAACGCACATCAAAGAAGTGCGCTCTCTATTACCTAAAATAGTTTGTTTTAATTGTAGATAATAGAGTGGTTGCCAATTCGCAAAAAAAGATTTTTCTCCACGTGTAACGAATACATGCCTAAAATACACGCGCTGTGGGCACAGAAAAGGTAATTGTGCTTAAAAGATATTTTATTGTTTTAACTTAAATGTACAGGTATTAGTGTGGATCCTTGTGGTACATTTTTTTAAGGGAAATAGATAAATTTCTATATACAAATTATTCATTCGTTATTTTTTTTTAATAATCACAGTGAAATTCAAACACATTTTAAATAGCTGTTCAAGAAATTTAAATAAGCGTCAATTTTTGATTTCTGAAAATGTTTACACCGTAAACGAAATGTACATTAAGCAAAATAAAAATAAACTGTGGAGAAAGTACTTACAAGTTATTTTACAATTTGAATTGTTGAAATGTTATTTTTTTCTTTATTTTAGAAATGAATTCAAAATTTGTTGGAACCAAATTGGAGCCAAATTTCATAGAGACTTAGATCTCTAGCCAAAAAGAATCAACATAAGAAAAAAAAAACTTTAAGACACCTGTTTCAGTTGGAAAGGCCTACTATTATCCTACAGAAAGAATATAAGTGTATCCTTATTCCAGAAATTACACCAGGAGCAAAATTAGTTTACTTTGTCGATGATCTGTGTTAAATTTAAAACCAGAATGGAGACGGACCTCAAGCGAAAGTATAGATGGAAGACTATGACAATCAACTGTATTCGCTAACAGAAGAAAACTTTAGTTGGAAAGGTCTACTATTTTTCGTCCAAAGGAATTAAAGTGTCCAGGCGGCCAGAAATTAAACCAGAAACTTAGGAATGAAGACGAAAACTGTAGCAACAGCTGTTACGGATTTGGGATGGTTAATGCCCAATGTAGGAGAACTAGAGTTGTAAAGAAAAGGCTACTCTGATAACTGGCTAGCTCTATTTTTCTACGAGCAAAAGACAAAAAGAGAAAAACAGGAGACAGTTTCTGGTAGTTCAGAGGAAGGAGGCGTTGTAAATTACAAGAATCTACACGAGAAGAATCAACTAAGGCTCACCAGGTATTTGAAGGAGCTATGTATTTCGGCGAATATTCTGGTGAAAGGAAGAACTCAACTTGACTAGGACAGGTGAAAGAACTTCACGACTTTTAAGGGAACAGCTAAAAATGCAGAAAGCAATGCCAACTGAGAGAAATTACAGGAGGAATTGTGGTATTAGTACAGATACTTAGTTGTTCATTCAAGTATTTTGAGCCTTTGAATATAAAGGTGATTGGTAGATTTTATCCAAGGTGTCTCAGATATTATTGGAGCTGTTTAAAATCATGGTAACACCTCCCAAGGAGAGCAAAAATGGCCATACTGTCCATTAATTGTCACAAATAAGAATTCAATCTTTCGTTGTGAGCTATGGAAGATCGAGCTAAGGAACATTTGCAAAAAGATGATTTTCTGGAAAATTGAAAAATCTCTATTGTAAAAGAGAGCAACAAATGGCCACATTATTCATAAATATTGCAATGTTAGCATGATCCGTGACAACGCGTTGCACACTTCTCCCGAAAAAGTGCGCGCGAAGCATGAGGAACATTTTGCTTTATAAGCCCAACTACATTCGCTAATAGAAGAAAACTTGAAAATACCTGGTTTCAGTTTAAAAGACCTACTATTGTCCTTCAGATGGAATTAAAGTGTCTGGGTATATTCGAGAAATTACACTAGCAAAATTAGTTTACTTTGTCAATGATCATTCTTCAATTTAAAGCCAGAATGGAGATGGACCTCAAGCCAAAGTATAGATGGACGTCTACGACTGTATTCGCTAACAGAAGAAAAAAAACTTCAAGTCACCTGTTTCAGTTGGAAAGGCCGACTATTATCTCTACAGAAAGAATGCAAATGTTTGGGCTTATTCCAGAAATTACACAAGGCGCAGAATTAATTTAATTTAACGATGATCTTATTTTAAAGCCAGAATGGAGAAGGACCTCAACCCAAGGTATACGATCTTCAACTGTATTCGCTAACAGAAGCAAAAAAAACTTCAAGTCACCTGTTTCAATTGGAAAGGCCGACTATTATCTCTACAGAAAGAATGCAAATTACCGTCGCTATGTTTCAAAAATATTTCTAATCATCAGTGGCGTGCCGTACTCCAGTGGCGTACCAAACTTATTTTTTTTTTTTAATGGAATACCCTATATTTTATTGTAGATTTGGAAAGTGCTCGGAGAGTACTTATTTTTTTATCTAACATGTTATACCCTTCACTTTAACGGTTTCGCTGTTATAACCCCTTCTTTCAAAATTGCGCCCCATTTTTGAGATTTTTTTGTAGAGAAACTAATTGACGCCGGGCCCTAAATTTTGAATTGAGGTACAGGTTAAGACCTGGTATACCTTCACATAATTTTTTTTGGGTAATTTATGAAAAAAAAAAGATTTTGATCGATCTTCGCATGTTGTCATTTTTTTCGAAAATTTCAAATGGCACTGCCCTAAAAAAATGCAGCGTTGTACAGCCAAAACTCTAAATTTTTCATTGGTACAAAAAAAATACACATTGCATAACAAAATTTCGGAGAAAAAAGGAATTTCATCGCAAATGTAGATAGCAAACGAGGGCGAAGAACCAATCATTGATAGGAAAGGGGTGCAGTTCATAATTGACATTACGTTTGTCCACACCGACATGCTCAGGAATTTAAAGAGTGAGTGGGAGAGCAGTAGAGATCACCAATACATTACCTACGAGGTGAGGGAGAGTAGAGAACAAAAGACGCCACCATCCAAGAAAAAATTGCTGGGATATTAAAAAGATGAATACTGAAAAGCTTATACAGCATATGAGGAGGGATGAGAGGACAAGGAGGGGCAGATGAAACGATCAGGATTTACTCCTGGAGGTGGATACCAAAAAGGAGAAAGTCCAGCGGTCTCAAAGCTAAGTATTGATGGAATGAGGAGGTGGCGATGGCAAGAAGGAGAGCAAACGCTGGCCGAAGAGACCTCACCAGATGCAGAAGGATGGGAGGGATCTACGAATACTAGAGGATGAGACAGCAAAAGGGGAACTTAGGAATTTTATAGGGAGAAGCAAGGAAAGAATATGAAAGGAACTCGAGGAAAAGGTGGACGAAGACGCTGGGGCAAACCCTACAAGATTATAGCCAAAAGCTGAAAAGTAGTCGTCTAACGTAGACACTCTTCTGAAGAGTGGGGTAGAGGTGGTATTCGAAACTCTCTTTCGAACGATCAGGGAGGAGGGAATGCTGGGACCATAGCAAGAAGGTCCCGAGACCGTAGCGGTTTTTCATCAAAGAAAAGGGGAGAAGAGAAGAATCCAAGAGTATACCGACCTCTCTGTTTAACGGACGGAGAAGCAAACATATTAAAGGGACTGTTAGCAGAGAGAATTAAGGCCATTATGGAAGCAGGCAGAGGACTGTCTGATACAGTACAGATTCAGAAAGGGGAGGTCCACAGTTGGCGAATTACTGTTAGTAAAGAGCTTAGCAACGGAAGCAAACGAAGGCCCATTGAGAGAAAGGCAACATTGTTTAGCTATGGCATTGGATGTTAAAAACGCCTTGAATACCATGGCTGATAATCATGAAAGCTCTGGTGGGCAGGCAGGTGCCTGAGTATATACTTACCATGATCAGGAGCTATCTCCATGATAGAACCATGATAATGGGGGTCAGTTTTAGGACCACTATTATGGAACGTCGCATAAGACGAGGTGCTCAGGCTGCAACTTCCGGAGGTGGTAACAGCAGTAGGGTTTGCGGATGATATCCTGCTTATAATAAGGAAGAGGAGGATAGAAGAACTAAGGGAAACTACTCAGGTGGCGGCAGACAAGGTTGCTAACTGAATGAAATCAGCAGGAGTGGAGATAGCAGCGGAGAAAAACCAGCACGGCGTGGATAGCGCGCAGGAGAGCGAGTAGGATTAAGGGGGGGAAGATAAATATACTGGGGTAGGAGGTAACCTTCGGGAACATGCTGAAGTATTTAGGGGTGATCATTGAGGCCAACCCCTAAACAGTCAGCAGGTGAGAGAGGCAACGGCAGGTGCGTCACTGACTATTACGGCGGTGACTGCACTAATGGCCAATATGGGCAGCACATCAGAAGGGAGCAGGAGGAGGCTGGTGGCAGGAACAGCGTTATCCAAGCTAATGTACGCAGCTCCAGCATAGGCGGGGTGCATATTCTCTAGATGGAACATAGAGCGGCTCGGGGCGGCAATGAGACCAGGAGCCTATAGAACAGTGGCGACGGTGGCGGCGGAGGTATTAGAATCGATACCACCGGCTGATCGCATAATAATCATGATAACAAATGTATTTCATAAGGGCAATTCAGACAGACCCAAGTTTGAGATACAACACGAAGAGAGTGAAAACTATTCAATACGTAGCAGGAGAGATGGAGTAGTGGAGAAATAAGGGCCCGGAGTCGAAAGCTCATTTCTAACATGAGAGGGTGGGTAGAAAGGAAACATAGTTAGTTTGACTACTTCCTTTGCCAACTACTGATTGACCACGGAGAAACATACTTGACTAAAATCAACAAAGCAGAATCGAAAGAGTGAGTGCACTGCGATTGGGGGGTGGACACTGCGGAGCACACCTTAATAGAATGCCCGGCTTGGGACGAAGAGATGATGGTGCTGGCGGCAACACTTAGGGCCCAGTGAATTCGAAAACGATTATGGAATACATGATACAGGATTCAGCTAAATGGGAGACGGTAAATCAGTTCGCGGTGGTGATAATGAAAAAGAAGGAAGCTGAGGGAAGACACCATGGACGGGAGGCTCGAAATGAAGAAGATAGGTTACATCTGCTATAATATTACTGTTTGTATATACAAATATATATTGTCATATCTTATTATGTTATTATTCGTATGTAATTTTTTTTAATAAAGGCTATGCTGGAAACTAGAAGCAGAATAAGTGACGGAAGAAGAATACCCAGTGTGATACCACCGGCGATCATGAGGGCCACTACTGGGCCTAAAAAGAAAAATAAAAGAAAAATTTAAGACATCTGGTTTCAGTTGGAAAGTCCTAATATTATTCCACAGAAGGAATTAACATGTCTGGGCATATTCCAGAAATTACACAAGGCGCAAAATTAGTTTACTTTACTGATGATCTGTCTTTGTTTAAAGACAGAATGGTGAAGGACCTCAAGCAAACATATAGATAGAAAACTTCAGGGAACCTAGTTTCAGTTGGAAAGGCCTACTATTGTCCTGCGGGAGGAATTCAAATGTTTGGGCTCATTCCTCTTAGGCGACCAGAAATTACATCAGGTACTAAAAGCTGTTACGGGTTTAATATGGTTAATGTCCAATATATGTGAACTAGAAAAGTCGGATAAGCGATTTGCTCCTTGCCTTTTTCTACGAGCAAGAGACAAAGAGAATAACAGGTGGCGGTAACTGGTAGTTCAGAGGAAGGAGGCGTTGTAAATTATAAGCCTTTATAGGAGTAACATCGACTGAGGCTCTCCAGGTAATTGCAGGAGCAATTCCGATGAATCTTTTGATAAAAGGAAGAATTCAACTTGACGAAAAGATAGAAAGCGATGCCAACTGGGAGAAATTGAAGGAGGAATTGTGATACTGGTACCAATGCTAGTTGTTATTGAAGCTGTTTGAAGTCATAGTTACACCTCCTCCCAAGAGCAAAATAACCCATACTGTACAGTAATCGACACAATTCAGAATTTAATTTAAAAATCTTGATAAAATTTGTCTGTCAACTCATAGATATAAAAGAGAGGTGAAAACCGATCTACTAAGATCCCACATGATTGTAGTCTACAAGCCAAGCCCCTCCGGCAAGTAGGATTAGTCTTAGAGGTTCATTAATTTTACTAACAGACAGAAAACTAAATCTAATCGATGGGCTTATAAACAGCATGTCCCTAGAACTGTGAAAATAGCTGACATGCCACTTTTGGCTGGTATCGTTTGTAGGGTTGATTACTTGATTAGGGAAAATCTCGCCAAGATTTTGACAAGGGTCTGGTAGTAAGTATATAATACCATCCAATATTTTATTAAAACTGAAATTATAAGATTACAAATTACAGCAGAAATTTTGATTAAATAAAACTCCGTCGAATCTAATCAAATCAAAGATGGATTCAGCATCGGTGAATTGTAGAACTGTAGCTTACTCTTTCTTTCGGAATGCTTATGATTTATTTCGAAACAAAATATCTTTGAGGAATCGACAAAAATCGAAATAAATTCAAACAAAACTTGTAATCAAAGCTGAACAGAAAGCTGAAAAAGCTTACAAAACATATGTTTAAATTAATAATAATATTTATTTTATAGTATGTATTTGATTTTATTTTTATATTCTATCTTTAATTATCATAATTGCACCACATGTCAAGCTCGACACACATACCGCAGCATATTTATCCCGACAAAATCATTAATCTCTGCATTAAACGCACGCACCTTTGACATTTGAAAGTGAGAACGAAACGTAATTAGTTTTCTTGCAAGAAAGTTTCGATCGGCGGTAAAAATAGAGCAGACGTAGTCGAATCGATACATGGCACGAGCCCAAATGGGTATTTTTTTTCTTATTCTCGGATTTCAAATACTGTCATTCATAAACTAGTGAAAGCATAAAGTTTATAGTTTTTGCTAATACTACCATAAATTATTACTATTATTTGTTAGGTTAGGTTAAAGAACACAAATTCATTGCATTGATTGATGAGGCGTATAGTTTTAGTCAATAGTGTGATGAAAAAAAATGTAGTGAGTTAAATAAAAAATAAAAATTAAAACACGTCTTATTAATTAAATATAAATAATTGCATTTAAAAGGAATTTATTTTTAATCGCCGGTAGTAAAGGAATACATGACTTAATGTTGGATGAACTCTGATTCAACCTTCAATTATGAAAACATGTAAGGAAATGTTACTATGATTTGTTTTAAAATTTTACAATAGTTTATTTAAAAGAACTTTTTCCTTAAATATTCTTTTTATAAAAGCACTGGCTTCTGCCAATTGTATTAGAGGTTAGGTTAGAGATCGCCCATTTATTCTACACGTAGATTGTATTTATAATAAAATGTTACCTTTAGATTACTGAAAGTGTTAGTTGTGACTATTAAATGAATTACGAGTCTCTTTTCTTTACAATTTTATTAATTGCAGATGTACATTTCGGTTACGAAATTAGCATTGAAAATGTTTCACATCGTGACCGAAATGTACATCTGCAATTAATAAAATTGTAAAGAAAAGAGACTCTTATTTTATTTGAAAGTCAGTGCATTTTTACGTAAATCTAAAATCATTAAACTATGTTAGTTTTGAAATTGTAATATATCTAAGGTAAGTGGGTGGCCTCTAATTCATCCTAAAATCATCAAATTTGTGAAAAAATTGATTATACTTTTTTTTAAATTTTTTCACAAATTTTGATGATTTTAGGATAAATTGGAGGCCACCCACTTACCTTAGATATATTACAATTTCAAAACTAACATAGTTTAATGATTTTAGATTTACGTAAAAATGCACTGACTTTCAAATAAAATAAGAGTCTCTTTTCTTTACAATTTTATTAATTGCAGATGTACATTTCCTTAGATATATTTTTCTCATTCATTATTTGATATATTGTTTAGACATTGCATCAATTTTAATAATTCAATAGAAATGTCAACACCGATTAATTATCTAAGTCCAAAAATGCATTCATCTATCTGTAAGATAAAAGCTAAATAAAAAATTTAAAAAAATTATAATCGCAGTGTATTTTTCACTACCGAATGAATTTATTTATAACGTAATCATATATATTTATATTTAAAAAAAATAGATAAGAAATTTACGCATTAAACCCGAGCGTTAATAAATAAATAAAAGTCAAAATAAAATTTATTAACCATCAGCGTCGCGCATAAATATTTATAATGCAGAAATGTAACAAATGATGCAATCGTCTCGGCTGTTTGCGTGTATACGAACGTCGTTCACTTTATCAGGTTGATTACCGCGAAGCGAAAGGTCGATTAATTTCGGAAATTTTCCGAAAATACCGACGGCGGCATTAATCGGGCACAAAGAAAACGCAAAATCACTTTTTGGCGAGTCGCGGTATTTCCCTATTCCCCTTTCGTCGCCGTGTAAATTTAGACGTGCGATTCCCACCGTGACATCAGGCGGTTATTTTCACTAATGACAACGCCGGACCATGTCCAAAATTAACCCTAACCTGCCCTAACGCGAGGAGGTGGCGGTTAATTTCGGACCTTCTTCGAAAATCCGACGGAGAACGGTTATAATTAACCAGGTTACTACAGTCGGATATTTGAAAATGTTGCACAATGAAACTACGTAGTTGCAATTGTGGAAATTCTTTGAAATTTTGCTTGCAACAATAGTGAAATCGTAGCAGTTTAATTTCTTAGAATGTTTAGTAAGTATAATAAAAAAATTGCAAAGCCTACAAAGCGTAATCCAAATTTAAGTTTAAATATAAATGAATTTCTATAGCTAATCTTATCTAATTTAGATTTAACCCACCCATCAAGCATAACAAATTTATTTATTTCCTAACTCAAAAATTTTACCTTTTGAATTTCTTTTTTATTCATAAAGTTTTGTAATTAATTTTACTCCAAACCGCGAGACGATCAGTAATTGAAATTTATTTGTATATGCAGGGTGGGTGGGTGGCCTCTGACAGACCAACAAGCTATTCTGTGTAGAGATTTCAATGCTAAAATGGGAATGAAGCAGGACACCGTTGAGACCCCTTTGGGCAACTTTGGAGTACCAGACAGAAACGAGCTGGACTATCTGTTACAGAATAACCTATTTCAGATGAATAGCTTCTACAAGAAAAAGTTAAATAGAATATGGATATAGGAAAGCCCAGATGGTCACACAAGAAACGGAATCGACTATATTCTAACGGAGCAAAAACGCATCTTGAAGGATGATACAGTATTGAATAAGTTTTCCACTGGAACTCGTACGGGATAGAGTGGTTATTGAGATCGATAAGGAACGTCATAAAATGGTCAAGAAGAAAACAAATAAACCTTGGATGAGACAGATATAGAGGGATTCCAGGTCTCTATAGATGATAGATTGGCAAGCTGCGATGCAAAATCAGACGAAGATGCCAACACTCTCAATGACATTAACCAATGCCATGCTGAAAAACCAAAATAAATACTGTCCAAAAACACAAATGGAAGAAAAATTGTGCCAAAATACAAGGCAAATGTTACAAGAAAGAAGAGACCACAGAAGTAAGGGAATAGCTACTAATAACGAGCAAAAGGAAGCAAATAAAAAGATGGCGTAAGCCAAAAGACGGGACATTAGAGCATTTAATACAAAACACATCCAACAAACGATCGAAGATAATAAAAGTATGAAGCTTATGAGAAGAAAACTTGCAATCGGAATAAACATATAATCAATCTGAAGACCAAACAAGGTGTAACAACAACAAATACAGAAGAAATCCTAAAAATAGTAGAATACTTTTACCAGTCGCTGTACACAAGTCAAAACGAAGATATACTAAACTCTAGCACAAAAACGGGATTGTAAATCAAGATTCAGAAGAAATACATAACAATTAATCTATTGTGATGTATGGCTAAGGAGAAACAAGAGAGAACAAAGAATAACACAGTTCCTGGAGAAGACAATGTAGTTGCAGATACAATCAAAATTGATGGTCCGCGTTTACTGAAAAAGATCACAGTGCTATTTAACTTGTGCTTATACAATAGTACAATAGCAGACAAATGGCACAATGCTATTGTAATACTACTCCATAAGAAAGGTGATACAGTGGAACCTAAAAATTACAGACCGATAAGCCTTCTGAACCACCTCTATAAACTGTTCACAAAAATAATAACAACGAGACTTGAGAAAAACTGGATTTTCTATCATTCCGTGCTAAATTTGGAACGAATAACCATCCGCAAAGCATAAAAAAGGTGATTGAAGAAAGCATCGAATACAACAGGCTACTAGTTCTTGCTTTTGTAGACTTTCAAAAGGCCTTTGATACGGTAGAGTTGAATGCTCAACGCTTATTTACAATATCTACAAAAATGCTACAATAACGGTAAAATTCCATGAAAATAGTAAATGCATTCAAATCGGCTGAGGTTTCAAACAGGGAAACACAATATCGCCCAAACTCTTTATAACAGTCTTAGATAGTTTTGCGGATGATATAGTTTTGCTATCAGATAACCTTAAAGATATTTCAGATATGTTACAATAACTACAAAAAGCATGTGCTGACAAGCACAGGTCTAAAAATGAATGTCTCAAAAACAAAATATGTTGCAAATTTAGTTCCCAGTGAGTAAATTTTCATTGGTGATGAGGAAGTGGTTTTGGTGAATAAGTATAATTATCTTGGTCATGAAATCCAAATCTCAACGGATAACCAAACGTGCGAAATGAAAAGAAGAGTTATATTGTCTTGGGCAGCCAATGGAAAGTTTGCGGAAGTCTTTAAAAGCGACTCGCCACAATGTTTTCACTGCGTGTTGCCGGTCATGACCGTTATATTATTACGCTATGTTACCATAAGTTTCTTAGCACTTGCTGAGGTTAGAGTTACGGTTTCAGCTCCATAGAAACCTTAATTTTAACCACAGCAAGTGCTAATAAACTTATGGTAACACCGAGCAAGATGGACAGTTCCATGCTTGGGGGAAATGAAGATTTTCGAAGAAGAACCGGCGTCACGGATGTAGTAATCCAAATTTGCAAACTCAAGTGGAAGTGGGCTGGACATGTGGCACGAATCACGAAAAGGCTGCTCGAGTGGAGACCGCGCTTGGATAAAAGAAGAAAGGGATGACCCCTACACGTTGGATGGACGTTCTAAAGAGATTTGCAAGCTACTGGATACAAAAGGCTCAAGACAGAAAGGAATGTGCAGGAATGGGGGAGGCTTATGTCCAGCAGTGGACACAGAGAGCTGGAGTTCAACTGTTGGCGTTCCTCTGATAACTTAGAGAGCTTAGCTTGATATGATACAGTAAGCCTGTCCTACTCTCTGTCGCACCTCTCTTTTTGCCTTCTCCATTTTTTCCTTGTATTTATTTATTTTTAGGTATTCTGTCCAGACGGAAGTCGCATACAATAAAGTCGTGTATGTTACCGCGCTTAGGACTTTTCTGGAATGAAAGCTGGGTCCTTTCAGATTGGGCATGATACTCAATAGGTTCATTGCGCATTATTCAGTTTTGGCCTTGATTTTTTCAACATGTTTTATCATCCCTATGCGTAAGCCCAGGTCTTTTGTTTTTGTCACTTATTCTTTGACTCTAACGATAACTTCTTTACTTTATATTAATAAAACTATAGAAGTACTTTCAAAAATATATTGTAAGACGCTACAATTGTTTCGCCACACTGTGGCTTCTTCAGGTGAAGAAATGGTGTTAAAAAATTGTCGGGTCAGGTATATATATATATATATATATATATATATATATATATATATATATATATACAATGTTTATGAGGGGGTGGCTATTTGAAAAAATTAATTTAAAAGGGGCGAATTTGTTAAATCTGTTTGGTTATTTAGGGGATGTCCAGTATTTTTTCTTTTATTAATTTCTATGTACTCCAGGATGTTAAGTTTGCGGCCTTTTGTTTCCCAGTGTAAAATTTTGAAATTTTCATCAAATTGGTGGTCTTCTTCGATGAGGTGGTTAGAGTACGTGGAGTTGGATTTGTTTTGTTCGTAACTAGTTTTGTTTTCCTTGATCCTCTCTTGGAACGACCTTTCGGTTTGCCCTACGTACATTTTCGGACAGTCTTTGCAACTTAGCAAATAGATGCCACTTTGTTGAGTTTTACTGACTTTATCCTTATTATTTTACCTAGAGTGTTATTTGTTTTATATGCTACATTAATATTTAATTTGTGTAACATTTTTCCTACTTCGTTACTATTTTTGCCTGTGAATGTTAATGATGTAAAATTTTTCTTATTGTTATCTTTTACTATAGGGTAAATAGAATCAATTAATCTATTTCTTTGTTTTTTATGTAATATTTTATCTACCATTGATTTTTTAAAACCGTATTTTTGGGCTATTTGATGTATTATTTAGAATTCTTTTTCAAAATTATTTTGTGTCATTGGGACTGCTAACAGCCTATGCACCATACTGTGATAAGCCGCTAGTTTGTGTGATAAGGGGTGATTAGATTTATAGTTGATTGTCGTGTCTGTGTGTGCTGGTTTGTGAAATATTGAAAAGTCGTGTTTGTTTGGTAACTTCTTTGATTCTTCACCCTCCATACAAAATTATCGCTTCTGTTTATTTTGAGCCAATGGATAATCCGATCTTCTCAATTCTTCTGACTACTCGTTTTAAGGCTTTTTTTACCAGTTCCTCCATTTCTTTCACGTAACTATAATATCCGTATTATCTGCGTATCTTACACTTCCTACGAGTATCATGATCAGACATCGTCGTACAGAATGTTCCATAGAACAGAGCCGAGCAATCACCCCTAGAGTGATGACCGCATGTAAGTGGGATTGTTCTTTCTTTACCTATGATTAACTCTCTCTCTCTCTTTGATATGATATTGCGTATATATGTTGCTGTCATGTATCATTTTCTATTTTCTAATTCTAGCCAAAAAGTTTAAACAAATCTACGGAAGCCACGAAAGCAGTAAACAAAGCGACTTCGTTTTAAATTGGTTGATTGAGTTACGTGAAGATTAAATTAATTTGACGAATAAAGCAAATAAAATTGTGAAGAGAGGTTATTAGTGCTTTATTCGTCAAATCAACTACCTTTTGTCTAGAGCTAGAAAGTGGTAAATAGTACACGAGAAGATATAACCTAAGACAACACCTAAAAGTGATGCATGCAGAACTGCTAAAAAGATGTGATAACATTACATTTGATCTTTTTTCTGACAACATGCGTGCTGTTGTTGATACACAAACTCAAAAACCTGATGCTTCAAAAACCAAAACCAACAGCACACTCTAACATAGATCATATTTTCCAATTTTTTCCAAGGAAACAAAACCTAACAGATTTTGAATTCACAGCACCAAGAATGGCGATGAATAATGAATAAAGGATTAAAATATTCATCATACTGCAGGAACACAAAGACCCATTTTGAAGCTTCAGCCGTAGATACCGAAATTGCTTTAAAACGTGCAGAAATCAATACAAAAATGGTGATGTGGCCATCATATGACTTTCCCTATATTTTTCTCGAAAACTGAGGTTTATTCAAAAATATTATTCTCAATAATTTGTTCAGTTTTAAATTCTCTACAATTATTCCAGATATAAATTTTATGTAACTCCAATAGTTTATTAGCAATTGTCAAAAAAATGTCAAAATTTTCAATTTTTATTTTTTTTCTCAAAAGTTAAAAATTTTATGAAAAACATGTTCGAATAAAACTTGTTCAGTTTTTTATTCCCTTTAACTTTTGTTTGAATCGTTTTTTAAAGTTTTTCATATTTAGAAAAATATCACGAAATAACAAAAAAACGCCTCGAGTAAACATCCACTTCCGGTTTATAAATATTTACCAAAAGCTTTTCAGCTCCAGTTTTTAACGACAAAACCTTAAGTTTAAAGTTTCATACCCATCGGATCATTCGTTTTTGAGATACAGTGCCCACCGACAGACAGACAGACAGACACACACACACACACACACACAGACACACAGACACAGATTTTTTTTTTCCAGAAATCAGTGCAATGGACTCAGGGGGACCCAAAACGGATATTTCCGCAAAAAAAATTTTTGAAAAAAAAATCACGAAAACAATACTCCCCCTATATATACTATATAGGGAAAGTAAAATAGAAATAGCAAGTTTTGTCAGTGTAATAAAACATGACTTCAAGATTCAACAAAACCGAAATTCAGATTGGATAACTAGCAAAGAGATGAAGATAATCAAATCAATAAAAACTAAATGTGAAAATCAACTGTTTGTTAAGGAAATATAATCACTATTCTAAAACAATTAGATTATATAAAAAAAGTACAAGATTTTTTACTTGATCGAATCAACCAAAAATAAAACCGCAGACACACAAAAATCTTTCGTTTCACTTTTAAATGATTGCGAAGATGTTATAAGTGAAAAACAGCAGTACAAGTAAATCGTTTTCCAATAAGAGGTTTCATTTTGAATAGCCCGCTATCTGGGCAGCTGTCACTTTTGTAGCTATCATCTTTTGACTTTTGACAAGAAAAATTCACTACAGAAATGGTGAAAATTTTGCAGTCATAGTTCGCCAAACTAAAGCACTTTTAGGTCGTCGTGAAGCACCTTCTCGGCCAGCAGTAGTATAACTGGTTAAAAAATTTGAGCTGTTGGGACAACATAGTGATGTGAAGAATCGTAACCGTGTGCGTCGCTCAAGAACAATTGAGAATATTGCTGCTGTAGCCAATAGTGTTAACGAAACCCCAGGTTTGTCGATTCCTCGCCGATCTTTGGAATTAGACATTCCAAAAACAACATTACACCGTATTTTGCATAAATACTTAGGTTTGAAGGCTTTTAAAGTTCAGTTAACACAAGAACTCAAGCAAGTCGATCACCAGCAACGTCGTATCTTTGCTGATTGGGTCCTTGAAATGCATCAAAATGATCCGGATATTCATAGAAAAATATACGTATATATGTATACATTATATATGTATATACGGATAGATAAAAATCCACCCCTTCAGTAATCATAGTACACCTTTGAAGATGACAAGTAATTGTCAAAACATATGCCAGGAACAGATTAATTATGGAACAAAACAAGTCTTTCATTTACAAATCTACCCATGTAAAGCATGTATGATCATGGCGTTTTTTTCTGCGTTTACCACAATGGCGATATGACACGTCCTCTTCTTGACTGCCGGACATTAATAGCTTGTTTGAATTGTAAATCATTACATTCGTTTCTGGTTGAATTTTATTTGTATCCTATTGACGATTCTGACACCTTAATTATTGCTTCTTTGATGAATTGCCAGTCGGCCTCGAAGTGCCGGTCTTTCAGCCAGTTACTCAGCATGGCGGTGAGGTGCTCTTCTAGCGTCTTCTGGTATTGCATTCTTATTTTTGGATCGCTTAGTTTTTCTACGTATAATTTTAAGGACTTTTTTAATTAATCTAAGGGCACCTGTCCTTTGCCAATGGATCAAGGCCAGCCTAGAGCAAAGGACAATCATATCCACTTTGGAGGGCACATACCATTAAGGCTAAGGCAGGGGGGGCTGCCCACAAGGAGGAGTGCTATCTCCACTGTTATGGGCTACACTAGTAGATGACCTTCTAGGAAAACTGTCCAAAGAGGACATCAACTGCCTAGGGTACGCGGAGGACTTAACCATTGTCATCAGGGGCCGGTTCGCGGGAGATGTCTCGGAGCGAGCACAAAGAGCCCTAAACATAGTAGACAATTGGTGCAAACAGGAGCGATTGACAATCAATCCACAAAAAACACAAATTGTCGTATTCACAAAAAGACGAGCATTGCAAGGCCTAAAGCCACGGAAGCTCGGGGGTACGGAAATTCCCTTCGTAGGGGAGGCAAAGTACCTGGGAGTAACCTTTGACGCCAAAATGACGTGGAGACCACACATCACAAAAGCCACAGAAAAGCAACAATATCATTGGGCAGGTGTCGCAGAATATGCGGGAAAAATTGGGGACTAAACCCTAAATTGACTCTATGGCTCTACACCAGGGTGATAAGACCCATGATAGCCTATGGAGCAGTGGTGTGGTGGACTAGGACAAAGCAAAAGGGGGCGATAGGACTCCTGAGCAGTACATAAAGACTAGCATGTCTCAGTACAACAGGAGCCCTAAGCACCACCCCAACAGCAGCCCTAGAAGCCATCTTGAACATACCACCACTACACATCTTCATTCAAGGAGAAGCCAGGTCCGTATCATACAGACTGATGCAAGGACAGGCGCCCATAATCCGATCACACGGAAAAACGCACCAATGGCTAGAAGATGCCATGGTGAAAATATACAATTTCGATAAGAAATACAAGGTTATAATCCCACAAAGAGAGGACTGGGTCGAAGGCCAACCTACAAAAGCAGAATCATGCTGGTTTACGGACGGCTCAAAGACCGACAAAGGGGTAGGAGCAGGTATATACGGCACAAAACCCGAGACAAAGATTTCTGTCAGTCTCACCAAGGACACCACGGTGTTCCAAGCAGAGGCGATAGCTCTTCACCACTGCACAAGAGAAATAGCAAGACAATACACCAAAAGTAGGTCAATTGCTATATTCTCCGACAGCCAGGCGCTACTAAGAGCACTAAGCTCCACACAGGTCGAATCTAAGCTAGTGTGGGAGTGTATACGCGCTCTTAACCAACTTGGCTGTCACAAAAAAGTAACAATCACATGTGTCCCAGGACACGGAGGACATCCGGGGAATGACATAGCAGACGAATTAGCCAAACAAGGCTCGTCAAAAGCAGTAATTGGCCCGGAACCCTCTTGCGGAATCTCCAAAACCGCAGTCAAACGATCCATAAAAAAATGGGTGGAGACACAGGCCCATACCTGGTGGACGAACTCACCAGGACAGAGACAGGCGAAACAGTTCCTTAAGAAACAATCGCCAAAATTCACGACCGAACTCCTAAACCAAGACAGGAAAATGGTCAAAACAATAGTAGGCCTGATAACAGGACACTGCAAGCTCAACAAACATATGAGCAAAATAGGCCTGGTGGAAGAAGCATCATGCAGATTCTGCCTAGAGGAAGAAGAGGACTCGTTCCACATCCTATGCCACTGCGAGGATCTAGCAAGGATTAGATATCAAAAGCTAGGCACTACAAACCCAAGCGCAGAGGCTTATACCCAAGCCCCTCTGGCAGGGCTAATAGGACTAATCAAAGAGGCAAAGCTAGAGCTGGTCATCTGAGATAAACAGGGATCCACAATCTACCTGTCCTATTCATGATCATGATCAAAATCTTAGTTCCTTTTTGTACTTGCTGTGGTCGTCAACATTACCTCCCTCCTGTTTCTGAGGTTTGGCCGGGGGTGTCCTATTTCCACGAGGTTTAAATTTATTTAATGAAATTTGTAAATTTTCCGTTTTGCAATTAGTATGTATATCATACCGAACACAGATTAACTCTAGAATAGGAGCAATAGTTGTTCAACTAATTTAAGCACTGGCGGTGCTTTAATATAAGGAGTGACTGTTTTAATTGGTAGCTGTTACTTATTACACAAATCTCAACTAACCCTTGGAAAAAATAATTTCACTAAATAATATTCTCAATTTTCATTTAAAAAAATACTCTATCCAAATCGTCTGCCAGCGATATATATTTTTTTTCTAGATAAAAGTTTATTATCATTGGCCAACCCTGGAAACGTCCTCGAAAGCGAACGTGATAACGTCTGCGGTCGAATAAAAATAATTCCACTCGGCAAATCAGATTCATCCCAAGGTTCGAAACGTGATTGCGACGAGAAAAATCTTTAAAAATATCCTTCACGCGGAAGCCCAAAGTTATGCGTCGAATGTGTCTGTGATGAAAATGAACAAACAAGAAAAAAATATTTGTTTGAGGCGCAGAAACATGTGCCCACAGCTGTTACTCTCCTTCTGACGTACAAGAATGCATACGGTCGCTATTATAAATTAACTAATGTATACAACGCCGTTTTTAGATTCGTCCGTGATGAGAAAATTCTTAAGATGAGGTTTTATAAAACATAGATAAATCAATAAAGAGAATGACTACGTCGTAATCCATACTTTGAAAAATTCACTATGTCTTAACCTCAAATATTTTTTTTCTGTTTTACATAGAGAATTTTTCAATTCAGCATAAAAAAATCGACTCTTGGTTACATTTAAGGTCTTTAAAAACTGCAAAAAATGAATTAAATAATAGTAGGAAATTTCTTGATTAGAAATTAAACACACTTGGTTTGTTTCACAGATTTTTTTTATTTCTTCTCTGGTTTCGACGATGTGTCATTAATTAATGAGAAAAAAAATAAATTTTCTGTAAAACAAACCAAGTATTTTTAATTTCTAATCAAGATATTTCAAAAATGTTTCACCACGGGTTAACTGAGCAATTAATTAAATATAAATAGTAGGAAATTATTTAGTATATGGAAAGACTAAGCAAAATTTTGTTTGAAGAAGTAATTTTGTGGTATTTCTTATGCTTTTAGCAAACGCTTACAAAAGTGACAGTTGACATTCTTGCACATCTCCCAGAATGCTCGTGTCCAAATTCTTCAACAACTTTATGAATTGAAGTGAATTTTTTAATTCAATACCTATTATTATTAATTTTATTTAATTTAAGTAATTACATTGTTTCGAATAATCATGGTCTTTTATATTTTTGCAATTAAGCGTTTCGTCATTGAACTTCCCATATGAAATAATCGCATGGCATGAAAAGGAATTTCAGAAAAAAAAGACGAACGGAAGCGATTCCAATCAGGTTAATTCGGTGTCGGTAAAAACGTTCACAGAATTAGCGTTTCGTGACGTTATCTATGTGTTCCGCATTTAATAAGCTTAATGGATCTGCGACAATAACTTTTACCTATCCCACACTTTCTTTCGTACTGCACGCGATGGCACTCTGGATTTTGATACGCACGTCCTCTCAATTATACATATTGCTCTTTCTGTAAACAGAAATGATGGAAATAATTGACCATTAAATTTTTGACAGGGTCTAAATAGAATTGGATAAAACATATTCCCCTACATTGTAAAAAATTCCAGCACTTAATTGAATGTTTTCAATTATGAAACGATAAGTCGAATATCAACTTATCATGACGATATTTACGTCCTAAACGAGAAGATTTTGCTTTTCGGAATCATTTTTAATTACCAATGAAAATTGACAAATGAACAGAAAAAACTTTAAGATTTTGCTCTTCGGGGTTGTTCTCATTTATATGAGAGGTATCAATTAAAAAAGATGATTCGATGGGCGGTAAACAGACCCAAAAAATTGAGCAAAGTCGTTCACTATGTCTTTAGTGTCTGTGGCTAATGAGTCTCCATGAATAAAAGTCGTCGGTATTTGATAACATGAGCGCATAGATTTGACATAGCTCCAAAAAGCTTTTAGATTATTTTTTATTGGAGCCGATAGGATGTGGTTTGAATAAAAAGCATTTGCTAGTCTTTTACATTTATCGTGAATTCTACTGAATTATCCGAAGAACATCGACATAACTTGTAAGTTTTGTGGAATTTTTCTTTAAAAATACTAGATCTTTAAGTCCTATACTGAACCATTTTGGAAAAGTGGAGGTTTTCTTGTGGGTCGTACTTATTTTTGGTATATAAAGGTATAATATATAAAATATGGTGGAGTAAAAACGATGAAAAGCTTCATCAATGTTACAACCCTCGAATATGGCATCTCATCAAATATTGAGGATGTGTAATCCGATTGCTTAAAGTTTTAGGTTAGTTCTTCATTATCGGGACATGCGTTCACAGATGAAATGCAAAACTGCAAGGTTAAATCTAAGGGAGGGTGATGAGCATCATGTGATAAAATTGGAGACATCGATTCAGAGACATGTAATAAGGCTGAAAATTCAGATGGTGCAAAAACTAAGTCTGGAATAACATTATAACTGTGTATATAAATAAACAGTTTAATAATACTGTTCCAACCAATCGAATTCATAAAAATTTGGTCTCAGATATGAAATATACAATAACAAAGACTGTAAGAACGAGATTTGGATACGATCGGTAAAAAAAGTGAACTACAACAGACACAAGGCAGCACTGCAAAAGAAAGAAAGCATACGTTTTTGTTTGATATTGGTAGTGACACATCATCAATGATTCTAGAAAATACTAGAAAAATCAAAGAAACATTGCAGTAAAATGCTAGAACTTTAATAAGACCATGTCAAAATGCAGGAAATAATTATTTGCTGTAGTATAATCATTGCAGAAATTCTTATCAGAAACATCATGTTCTTCTTCAATTATTATTCTGGCACTATTTTCACATGTAAATGATATTTTAAGAATCTAGGAGGTCTGTAGGAGTCAAGAGGAGATGAATACGGCGATTGTGATTGGAATACAAAAGATGCAGAAGTATCCCTTCCTTGATTTCATCCTAAAACTCCTGATCAAATTGTAAAAAGAGAATTCCAAATCAACCTGGGAAGATTAATAAATATTCTTCAGAATTAAAATCATACAGGGCTCAATAGGATTATCTTCTATTGGACAATGGACTGCTAAGATGGCTATGAAGAATTAAGGCCGATTGTGATACTTAAGATCAGAATATATGTTGGCTGTGAATCCCTAAGTAAATTTTGGGTACGTTGGAGACTTTGAATAAAATATGATAGCGATTATACTGGATGAAATGTAGAAAAGACGTAAAGGAGTGGTTCAAATTATAATTGATGTAGCTGGATTTTCAGTGTCTTACCAATGTAACAAATACATCTTAAAGGTAATCAATCATTTTAGTAAATAGGTTGATTTGGATCAAAGAAGAAATTTTCTTCCAAGAGATATGCAGAATCCATAAAATCAACAAGATGGTGATGAGAACTTTTTATTCAATTTTAAATTCTAAATTGAATGATTTAATGAATGAATAAGATAGTTTCTAACCATCAGGGATACCAATATTCTGCATCTATTTTCGCTTGCCTAGCGTTTAAATAAATACTTATATTTACTCAGAGAGGTTGCACTAGTGTCACCTGAATCAGGAAACCAGAATCATTCTGTTATCAAGATATGGTCAGGATCGCAGCCTCTTTCCGTAAATATTTCCACTGAGAAAATGACAGCTAATGTTTTGCAAATGTAAATAGGTAGCTTCCTATGATTAGTGAAAGGTACCAATACACTTTTATGAGGATTGACATTGAAGCCTTCCCCCAGAGACATTTTACTACTTGGTAGGGCCGAAATGATGTTGTCATATTTACTCTTTATGACAATTGCTATATCGCACAGTGAAAAAAGAAGTTTACCAACCAGTTGCATGCATGCATTAAATTCATGGAGTGGTTTCTGCATGTAGCATATAAATCCAAACGCGTCGTAAATCATAAAGCGGCTACCCAGGAACTCTCAACGTCTTGGTTTGATTATTGATGTGCTAAAACCTGGATTTTCGCAAAATATTATCGAGAAAATGTTCCCGCGTAAAAACAATGTGCTCTACCCTCTTCTCAGGTCGCCTGACCCACTCATTTCTTCCCTGCAACCTCCAAAACCAGATGATAGCAAACCATTACCACCGAAAGTTGTGGAATTAATACTTGTTCCACCTTCAAACGAAAATATCGAGGAATATAATGAGAACAATGACGAAGTGGAAGAAGGTGACGCCGAATGCGATTGCGATTTTTGAAGTTACATCATTTCTATATGTTTTCGGATTCTATAAAATATATTTTCTATTCCTATTATTTCCTCTATTTCGAATATATCATTTACCAAAAGCCTTAATGTATCCGTTTTGCCAGATCAATATGGACATTTACTATATATGTACATGGTTATGAATATTTGATCCATATTGGATCCGCCATTTTGAATTTTGAATATTTGACATCAAATTCGTAATCGGCGATCCTAAAAACTATGTCAGAAAAAAGTTGGGGATGATAAAAGATTTATTTGCCCGAGGTACTCCTATGAAAAGTGGATATTAGCTCATAAAAAATTCTCCCACCGAAAGTTAACCTACAAAATTTTCTAGTGCTTATCAAAAAAGTTGAACAATTCTCTTCTCCAAGACAGAATCAATAATATATTCTAAAGGTATCCTGTGAATTGGATCAATTGTAATGGAGCTGGTTATTTGCGCCATCAAAAACATTAGATATGCTGGTATGCAGTTACAATCAAAGTGGGATTCGGCATGAGAAGACTAAAAAAATCTTAAAGACATGCAAATTTGAATAATACTGTTAAACTATATTTTGATTCGTCTTCATTATATCTACATTATAATGATTTTCAATTATGAGGGAAATTAATAAGGAGAGAGAGAGGCGTGGAAGGAGGAAATAAAGAAAGCAAGAGATATGTGGAGAGAGGAGTTGAAAAAGATGAAGGAGATGTGGTGAGAGGAAGAAGAATAAAAGTTTTAGAAGGGAAAGGAGGGAAATGAGAAATAACGTCGTCATAAGGGGGAGAGATTTTTGGGACAGCGGGGAAATAGAAACATTTTTGATGGAGGTTGTGGAAATAGAAGTAGAAGTGAAGGAGTGTTTCAGACCGGAGGGGAGAAGGACGTTAACTATGGTAGAGTTGGAAGGATAGAAGGTGGTGCTGAACAAGAAAATGATTAGGAGAACAGGAGAGCGGATAAACATCGATGATTATATGACAAAGAAAGAGAGGGATATATAAAGAAAAAATAGGGAGAAGGCAAAGAGTGAAAATGAAAAGGGACGAACGGCGAGGATAGTTTATCAGAAATTGACGGTAGATGGGAGAGTATGGAGATGGGACAATAAGGAGAGACCACTAGAAGAAACAAAAAACTAGTATTGTTTATTGTTTGCTTTGTTTCTCTTCTTAAATAAATCTAAAATAAATACTACTTTAAATACTATTACTATAATTTAAATTGAAGAGATCCGGGCGAAGTTCATTTCTTCGAAATGTTCTTCCACTCTGACCCATTCAGCATATTCTCGTGAAGAATCCATCGTTGATGTTCTTTCGGCGGCTATTATTCAGATTTTTAGCTCATTTGTTCTTTTAATGGAAAACTATTTCCATTAAATTAATGAATATTTCAATATGTGTAAATAATGTGCATATTCTGCAAACATGACATTGAGATGGTAAGATGGGACGTACAAGAGAAGATGGAGGGAAGCAAAGGGAGAAAGCTTTTGGAAAATAGGTGGTGGGAAAATACATAGTGGGGTTACTGGAAGCATGGATGGTGAGTGAAGACTGGGAGGAAATAAGAGGTGGACTACCGGTAGGTTTCATATGGGAAATTAATGCAGCAAGAAAGCAGGCTGTGAAGGTTAGGACGATTGTGGGGATAATGAAAAACATACAAGCAGAGAAGGTGTAATTCATGGAGGGGGAGGGAGATGTGGGATGGGTGATATGTGGCCACTGAAAGAGAGGAATAACATTAGGGATGTGTGTAGGTAAACAAGAAATGGGGAGAGTTTAGAAAAGAGAGGAGAGGAAAAGAGACGGATTAAAAATCTGTGGTTGGGGTGGATTTCAACGCGTAGACTAGGAGAATTAGAGGGAGGGATACACGAGGAAAGAGAAGGGATTAGGAAGATGTCACAAGACAAGTACACGAATACGGAGAGAAAGAGGACGTGAAAGTACTATTTACTAATTTAAGTTACTAATAATATTATTCTTTGTGTCTTTGTTTACTATTGTCTTTGTTTATTATGCAAATAAAGCAATTTATTATTATTATTATTAAATGGATGGAGGTAGAAGAAGCAGAGAGTTCTGATCACTGGTCAATAAAGGTAGAGTTAGTGATAAGGGAGGAAAACACGAAGTGACGAGGTTGGAGAGTGGGAAAGCGGCGATGAGGAGGATGAGGGAGAATTTGAAGGAAGTCAAGTGGGAGGAGGAAGAGTCAATGGATGACGTCATAGCTATTTGCGGTAGGAGAAAGAATGGAAGAGGAGGGGTAAAGGATGAGAGATGAGGACAGAGAGAAATAAATACAAATAATGAAAAGACGAAGAGAGAAACGCATGGGAAGCAAAGAAAAAGTACGATACGGTGTGTGTAGAGAAGAAAAAAAGTGTGATGGAAAAAAGGCAGAAGAACTACGGGCATGTAAGAACGAGGCAGAGATGTGCAGGATACTGAAGTGTGGTGAAGAGGGAAAACAAACGGGGATCGAGCTAAAGGAGTGGACGGAGAAATGTAAGTGACAGTGGGGAAGACCAGTGGAGGTAGCGGTAGAAGGAGCAAAGTGGGAAGTGGCTAAGTGGCTAAAGAGCTAAAGGAGTGGACGGAGAAATTTTAAGGAGTTAAAAGGAAGAAGAAGATTCAGGACACTGATGAACCAGATCTGGAGAAGAGATCAAAATATTCCGAAATCATGGAAGGTGGGAGTGATATGTCCTATCCACAAAGGCAGTGATACGGAAGAGGTGGATAGATGGCTCAGGACGATGTCCTACGAGCTCGGTGCTCTTCAATATATTTATATAGGAGACTTAGAAGCATACGTGGACGTACTTGGCAGAGGAATGTAAGGGAGTGGATGTGGAATGAGTGGAAGGGTGTAGAAGGGTAGTGGAATAGATGAGAGAAGATGGGGCCAGGGTAAGAATACTAAGAAGGTTGGGGCGGGAAAGGAAGAAGAAGAGAAGAAAAGAGGTATGGAAGAAAAGGAAGGAAGCCAATGTAAAATGATATATTAGTTTACGCCAACAAAGGTCTTTTTTTAATATTTTTTATGATTTGTGAAATTATATAGAAACTGAAGTTAATGCCAACTTCTGAACTTCATTGAATTGAAAATTTCACTGCGTTTAACCATATTGTTTACAAAATAGCCGATGTTAATGTATGTAATGACTATAAAGAAGTAGATGATATACATGAAGAGGAAATTAGGGTGTGTGAAGATGATGACCATTTAGTTCAGATATTTTAGTGCTCCGTAAACTACGAGAAAATTCATTATTTCTCATAATAATGTATTTTTTAAATTATTTAATACTATAAATACGAGGTCCATCCGAAAAGTAGTACCCATTTGGAAATATTATAAAAAAGAAGTATATATTCATAAAGAACATACCTTACACATCCGGCGGCTACTTTATTCGCCAACGGTGTAAACGAGTACTACTTTCCTACAATCCCTCGTATTATATTATTTATTAATTATAATTTATTACTTTCCCTATATTTCATATAGGGAAAGTATTGTGATCGTGATTTTTTTTTGAATTAACATACATATTTTCTTGCAATTTATTTATAAATAAAGTCAAAACAACAATAATTCACAAACTCATACTAAATTGGATCAAGGATTTGTTTCTACCACAATCTTTAAACTTTAAAGATCACGCATTAAATAATTAAATACCACAAATAATTAAACCGCTGCCGGTTGACATCAATGACTGAATGGTGGAATTAGCAACGGCGAAGTTAAAAAAAAAAAACAAAACGGCACTGAATATGCGGTACGCAGCTAATTACGTTTTATGCTCTAGTTGAGTTGGCCCATTAAAATATGAATAATCTACGGCGTTTTATCAGCTTTGGAATTGCTATGCGCCGTCGGCGCATTTTTCCCATTAAAAAAAATCCGTCCAACTCAGTAAAGGATTTTCTACAAATTCTAATAAACATTTCGAAAATGATTACTCATTTTTTTTTTCCTGCGAATCAGATTTATTACCGTAATAATTGATTTTCGTAAAATTCATGAATAATGGACATAATTACCAGAAAAGACTATTTAAATATGAAAGGAGATATATTTTAATCACCTTTTTGTGAATAATGAATTTTAATAAAGAACGAGACTTTGTTTTACCACTTTATTTAAAATTACACGTGGTAAAACTCCTTTATTATATTAACTACATAGTAATAGTAAATTAATTGGATGAGTTACGTGAAGATAAACTTGATTATAAAAGAAAGCACTAAAAACCTTTCTTCACACAGTTTATTTGAAATACTAAATATATATTTCGTTTTTTGTGCTTTATTCTATAAGCACATAGTAAATTAAAAGAATAAAACATGATTATTTTAATATATTACGGACTATTTTTTTATTTTAAGATATAAACTGTCATTTTCCAATTATTATATTTATTTCTTTGATTGAAAAATCGAATTCTGCATTTTTATAATGATGATGCAATTTATTTTAAGAACTGCAATCAAATTTTCGTATTAATTTTCATACTTTCTTTTATATTTATTAATATACAGCATACTGAATTTAAATATTTTTTTTGTTAAATCGTTGTTTTTTACTATATCCATACGGATCTAACTGTGTTTTGCTCAACATTGATAAAACTTACATCGTGAGTGGTAAACGTTGCATCATAACAACAAGTAACTAATCTTAATATAGATCGCTCAATTTTGCAGCAAATTACATAATGCCTTATCGTCTTCAAAAATAATGTACCAATTGCGTCATCCGGGTTTATCACAGTAAAAATGACCTATTTCTTATTAGTTATCATTCACTAATTAATTTCTTTATGAATTAACGCCACTAATGTTTCCTCGTTTAAATTAAATTGCTCTAATTAACAAATGATTTTATAAATAAAACACAGACAATTCACTAATATTTTAAACTTTTTTTATTTATTGAGATAGGCCTAAAATACGCTACGATGTTAATTTATTAGTTAGTGGTTGAGTCAAGCCTCAATTAATTTCTTTATGAATGGAATTAAAACTACTGATATTTCATCGTTCAATTCAAATTGTTCTCATCTAACCCAAACAAATATTTTAGACAGTTTTTCATAGTAATGAAAAATTAGTTAAAGTTAATATAAATAAATTAAATCAATCTTAGTGTGACTTAATAATATAGACTTATTTATTTAAAATTAACGAATTGTTATTGTTATTAATAAAAATTCCCATACACTAGCCCTTATTTTATTTTTTTTGACATATGGCCTACACAGATTACATCTCAAGGTCGTAAATATTTACGGTAATGTGACACGAACAACAGGGACGCCTCTTCAGAGGGTGTTATTTTTGTATCTCATCATACCCCACTCAGCCATTTCCTGCTATTCCTGCTTAAACTGCACGGCCGGGCTTTGTTGGAGCCTGGGCAAGGTCATAAATTTCCTGTAAGGGTGGCATTTCTTTTCTCAGGCTAATTGAATGCTAATGTTATTGGCCGTTCCCCGCAGATGGAGAATTTACCTTGACATCTACATGTTTGTTTTCACATCTGACGTAAATTACAATCTGCGGATTCCGTTAATTATGCAATGCGAGCGCTTGTAATTAATACGCCGCATAAACTGGTGTTTTATTTGATTGTTTTTACAAGTTCGTCTAGACCTGCGCTTAATTTTTAAATCTACAACAATTCGGCGTTATTACAATTGCCCGCTGTAATATGCTAATTTTAGATGGTGCGGCCATAAAGTGATTAACGCGTGGAAAGTTTTCGTTCGTAATTTATGAATATAATTAAAAGAATAATTAATATGGAAATAGGAAATTTTATGTTTTATATTTTTTTTATATAGAAGGAAGTTGATTTAAATAATTCAAATTATTTTCCTACAATTAATTAATTATATAAGTACTTCTGATTTTTTTGTAATAGATAAAAATGGTGATTATTTGATTAACTTTACGTCTAAAGGAATCAAAAGAAAAACAATTTAGATTTTTTTAAATATAATTACTACTTTCTCAAAATAAGAACCTTTGAAAACATTCAAGTGAAGGAAACATTCTCAAAGAAAAAACTCCAAATTAGTTAGAAAACTTTTGCAAAAAAAGCTGTTAAAAATATGTTGATAGAAATTCACTAAAAACTTGGAAACTGACGCCCAAGAGTGGGATAGAGTAAGAGGAGAAAGCAGGAGAAGCCAGAAAAATTCCAACCACAAGAAGTCAAACCACTGGAAGTATGTCACTCTCAGACGAACAGCTCCAGCAGATTATCAAGAAGCAGAAACACTTACTATACTGCACGGTCCGTTTCAGAAAATCAAGAAATCTCGAAATAGTGACTGATTTTATTCGCAGCATCGACTTTTATAAACAAAGTGGGCAAATCATCGACGTAAATACGATCCAAGGACTAAGAATGCTCCTGGAGGGACCTGCAAAAACGTGGTAGACAGAAATAAAGGATACCATTCGCACCTGGGAAGAAGCAAAACAGACAATCATGAACGCGTATGCACGCAGACAACCAGCGAACAAAATCTTTAAAGAAATATTCGCCACACCCCAGCGCCTGGAAGAAACTATCTGCGGTTTAATCCGAACAAAGACGATGTTATATGGACTCGTTAAATACAAACTCAGGGATAGAATCTAGCGAACTGCAGTAACCAGTTTCCGTGAACTCCTAAACCAGGCTGGAGCGCTAGAAACATATTTCAACAAAAGGCGGCAAGATGTTTGTCGAGCAAAGAAATCAAAAGCGGTCACAAAGGAGAAAGAGCTCCCTTGCTACGGATGTCAGACACCTAGCTACATCAAGAGAAATTGTCCGAAGTGTTCAGCTCAAACCACCGCTGCTCAGCCGTTACCAGTGGGATTTTGCATCGAAAATGTGGGCCTACGTGTTCGGGATCGGCCTATCCCATCCATAAAAATAGGCAATATGCCTGGGACAGCGTACGTAGACACCGGTGCCCAGCCAGAGCTGTACAAGGAACTCCTGCGCCAAGGAAATCGGTTTGAGAGAAATAATGGAAGTAGCAGAATAAGGAGAGAGCTAAGCTAGGATTCCGACCACATTCACATATATAGCCGATACCCCAAATTTCAAAACGCTGCTGAGAATCGACTTCGTGGAGGATGCAGGTTTGGTCCTTCACTTCAAAACCAAAAACTTGGTCGTCCTGACATAATCCAGAAATTCACCATTCCACTCAGAAGAAAGAACCTCTTCGGCGAGGTATGATCTTGGCCACCTGGAAGAAGACGTAGGCATTACCAAACCTTCTAAATACACGAAAGAATTGATTCTCAGAGAACCTGGGATAACGCCACTTTCAGAAATATCCCGACTTCAGGATCGAGATGGATTGAACTAGCCACCTTAGACCTCAACGAAATCCGTTTACAACCAACCAGCGGTCAAAGAAAGGGACGAGATCAACAAGTTCTTAAGAAAATTTCCGAAAACAGAGTACTCGATTGATACGAGAAATCATCTTCCGATAGCGCAACCTCCCTATAGATTAAATACGCAGAAAACGGAACTCTTGAAGACAGAGCTAAAGAAATGACTCCATGAATGTATCATTGAAGAGTGTGAGAGCGCAGGGTCCGCTTCAGTGGTGTTAATTGCCATGTCGGACGGAAACGTTAGATTATGCATTGACTACGGAAAATTGAATGCTAACAAATCGAGATAATTAACCACTCCTTAGGATTGATGGTTTACTATACTCTACAGCGGAGTCCAGATAATATCCATCTTAGAATAGTAGACTGGATACCAGCAATTAAGAGTACGGAAGGAGGGCCGAGATAAAGAAACGTTTATCACACCTTTTGGTCTGTTTCGATACATAAGAATGCCGTTCGGACTTCGGTACGCGCACATTCCAGAGACTTTGTCAAAGAAGGACTGGATCCAATCAGAATCTTAGTTTATCTTGACGATGTGATCTTACTGTCGACCTTTATAGCGGAACACCTCTCGTATTCTAAGAAGGTATTTCAAAGACTGGAACAGTTTCAACTAAGGATCAACCGTAAGAAGTGTTTTTGCTGCAAGTCTGTCAGTATTTGGGCGAAGTTGTTATAAAATTTCTTTACCAATTTTAGGCCTGCAGCATGCTCTGTTTTACGTTTTTCTGAGCGGTACGTTTTGCAATGACGGCCACTTTTTCTGGATCGGTTTGATCCCTTTATGGCTGATGATGTGAGCCAGTAAGGGACCAAACCGAAAAAGTCGTCACCCAGAGAAACGTAAAACAGCTGCAGAGCATACTGCAGTCAAGGCTGACTCACCATTGACCTGGGGACCGGTACAACACGAAGCATTTGAGAACCTGAAAAAGCCCTCATCATAGCACCGATCATCCAGCAGGCGAAAACTAGCCAGGCTTACTTGCTAAAGATCGATGCAAGTTCATACACCATTGGAGTATGATACATGGGGAAGGGAAAAGACGAAAAACATATTGAATACGCCAGCCGTCTCCTCATCAAAGCCGAGATGAACTACAGTACCACAGGGAGAGAAGCACTCGCCGTTCTATGGACAGTCCAGAGGCTACATAGAAGATAGCCTCGCAGAATTACTTACAGATAACTGCTCTATTCGATGGCTGATGTCACTGAAATCTTCCAATGGGCGTCTCGTAACATGGGCACTCCAACCTTACTATTGAGTAACTCCTCTTCACCAGAAGAGTAACTCCTTTTCACCAGAAGAGGAGTTCCACGCCACAATAACCAGCATCGACTTGCCCGCCAAAATTATGGTCGAGTTACGGGAAGAGCAGGAATTTTTCGCAAGAAAGAAAATTAGAACAAAATAAAATAAAAGTTTGCTGCAAAAAACATTTGAAACTTTCGAAAAAATCAGTTGTATAAACTTAACTTAATTACTTTAAAAGTTGTTTTTTTTTTATAATTTTCAAATTAACAATTAAAAAATGACTTCAAAAATAATTTCAGATATAATTGATATAGTAAAAGACAAACATTTCTTAGAAAAGAAGAGGACTTTTTTTCTAAGAACAAATACTATTTTTAAATTAAAAATAAAATTCAATCGAAAATTTACAATGTTTAAATTAAATAATAATATTATTAATAATAATAATAATAAAAAAATTAAAGAATACAACTGAAAATTTCTTTAAAAAGCTTTTCTCAGTTATAAGATTTTTCAATTCAAAATTTACAAAAGAGAAAAACTATTAATAATTTACCTAATCCCAAAAATCTTTTTAAAAATGGTTAAATAATTTGAAAATTTCTTATAAAAGTTTCTAAAGAAAAAAACAGTTTTTTTCTATAAATTCAAAACTTGCTAAAAACAGTTTTTTCTAAATATTCAAATTTTATTGAAAAAAAAAACAGTTGAAAATCCATTGACAAAAAATTCCTAAAGAAACAAAAAACAGTTTTAAGTGTACTTTGAAAATTGGAATAAAAAAATAGTTTAAATTTTAAAAATATTCTGAAAAATAGGAGGAAATTCTTACAAAGAAGTTGAAGCATCATTTAAAAATTCAAAATTCAAAAAACAGTTGACTAGAAAAATATTATTTTAAAAATAGTTAATTTTAATCAAAACAGTTAAAGGCTTATTAAAAAAAATAATAAATTAATAACTAAAAAGTTATTTTAATTTTCACAATTTTCCAAAAACCGTGAGAACTGTCACAAGGAAAATACAGTTAATGTTTAAAATTTTAAATTTACAAAAAAAGCAATGCAAAATTCAAAAAAGAGTTGAAATTTTAAAAGAAAATGAACATTTCTTAGAAAAGCGGAGAAAAAAGGAAAAAACAGTTACTTTCAATCAATACATTTATTTCCAAAAAGAATATTATATACATTCATGGGTTGGTCAGTTTACATAAAATTACAAAAATATAAACATGTAAAATAGTTAAGATATAAAACAACATATTTTCAAATTTACAAATAAACAAATAAACCATTAAAAATTTACTTTAAAAAATCGATGACTTTTCAAAGAAAAAAAAAACAAGAGTAGAAAACTTTCTCAAAAAAACAAAACTTTTTTAATTTAAGTAATAATAATAACAATTTTTAGAAATATAAAACTAATTTTATTTTTATATTTCCAAAAATTGTTGAAATTTTCAAAACAGGCAGTTGAATATTTCTTGAAAACCTGGAAAAAACTTAGGTTAAACCTTTTTTAAAAATTAAAAATTAATAAAAAAAAGCTTTTGTAAATTTTTCTAATGAAAAATTTTACTAAAAATAGTTAAAATTTTATCTAAAAAAACTATCAAACATATTTTACAAAGCCCGACAAAGTCTTTTCTAAGCATTTTTAAATCCAAAATTTACAGAAGCAAACAAAAAATCTTTCAAATAAAGCAGCTATAAATTTACTAAAAAACACAGTTTACTTCAAAATGTATAACAAACAGTTGACAATTTAATCAAAAATTTACTAAAAAAGGTTTTTCTAAAAATAGTTTTAATTTTATTAAATAAATTAATATTTCTTAAAACAGAAACAGTTGAAGCTGTTTTAAGAAAACAAAATTTACAAAAAATCAATTAAAATTTATTTAAAAAATCTTTTTAAAATAAAAAAAACAATTGAAATTACTAAATTAATGTGAAGTGATCTATATTATAATAAAATTCCTTACTTCACTTATTATTAATAAGTGAAGTAAGGAATTTTATTTCGTTCATCATGAAACGTGAATGAAGTTCTCACAAAGTAAAAACAGTTCATTTGATATTTCAAAATTATTAAAAAAAACAATTTAGAAATTATTCTAAAAATGGTCGAAAATATATAAAAACAACAATTGAACATCTCTTAAAAATGTAGAGGAAATTTTCCTAAAGAAGAAATTACAGTTAACTTTTTTTCGAAATGCAATATTCTTAGAAAAAATCAAGTGTAAATTTCATTAAAAAAGTAGAAGACACTCTCATAAAGTAAAAAACAGTTGAAAGTTCATTAAAAATTTTAAAATTTACTATAAGAACAATTGAAAAATTATTTTTAAAATGGCTTCTACAAATTATTGAAACTCTTTTAGATAAGAGATTTGAATATTTTAAATAAAATCAGAAGAAACTCTCACAAACAAGTTGAAGTATCATTTAAAAATTCAAAATTAAAAAAAAACCAATTGACTAGAGAAATTATTATAAAAATAGTTAATTTTACCCAAAGAAAAACAATTGAACATTTCCTAAAAATGGAGAAAATTTTCTTAAAAAGGAAATAGTTACAAACTTTTTTTTAAATTCGAAATTTACAAAAAAATTACTAAAAATTAAATAAAATTATTATCATTCTAAAAGCAGTTAGTTAAAAAACTAATTAACCATTTTGTAGAAAAGCAGAGAAAACTGGCTCAAAGAAGAAACAGATTAAGATTTTTTTCAATTTGCAAAAAATCCTTTGAAACTTTACTTAAGAAAACAGTTGAAGTTAAAAAAAAACAATTCAATATTTGAAAATGTGGAAATACATTTTTTTAAAGACTCAGACTTATTTTTTATAAATTACCAAAAGAAACAATTATAAGTTTACTACAAAAAATGTTTTCAAAATAGTCAAAATTTTTTCAAAAAAAACAATTGAACATATCTTAGAAATTTGGCTGTTCAAAATTGTATGTATGTTTCTTGTAATTAATAATAAATTAATCAATAAAATAAATATAGAAGAAACATTCTTAAAGACAGAATAGTTAAAGAAATTTGTTTGTTATTTAACAAAAAAATGGTGATGTGGCCATCATAGTACTTTCCCTATATTTTACTCGAAAACTATGAGGTTTACGCAAAAAACTATTGTTTATAATTTGTTCAGTCTTGAATTCTCTACAACTATTTTTACTTTCCCTATACACGTAGTATATAGGGGGAGTATTGTTTTCGTGATTTTTTTTTCAAAATTTTTTTTTTCGTAAATATCCGTTTTGGGGTTCCCTGAACCCAAAAAATGGTGATGTGGCCATCATAGTACTTTCCCTATATTTTACTCGAAAACTATGAGGTTTACACAAAAAGGCTATTCTTAATGATTTGTTCACTTTTGAAATCTCTACAATTATTTGTAATAAAAGTTTCACTTAACTCTAATAGTTTATTAGCAATTGACAAAAAATGTCAAAATTTTCAATTTTTATTTTTTTTTCTCGAAAGTTAAGAATTTTATGAAAAATATGTTTTTATAAAACTTGTTCAGTTTTTTATTCCCTTTAACTTTTGCTTGAACCGTTTTTTGAATTTTTTTATATTTAGAAAAATATCACGAAAAAACAAAAAAACGCCTCGAGTAAACATCCACTTCCGGTCTATGAATGTTCACCAAAAGCTTTTCAGTTCCAGTTTTTAACGATAAAACCTTATGTTTGAAGTTTCATCTCAAACCGATAATTGGTTTTTGAGATACAGCGCCCACCGACAGACAGACAGACAGACACACACACAGACACAAAAAAAAAATTTCCAGAAATTAGTGTAATGGACTCAGGGGACCTCAAAACGGATATTTCCGCAAAAAAAAATTTTAAAAAAAAAATCACGATCACAATACTTCCCCTATATATACTTCGTATATAGGGAAAGTAAAAAGTTTGCAAATAAAGTTGATAGTTTAAAATTAGTTTATAACAGTCGAAATTGTATAAAAAGTAGCTAAAATTTGAGCAGAAACAAAAATATTAACTTAGAAAACAAGTTGTAATTTAAAAATTTGCAATATTGTTATTATTAGAAGAAAAATCAAACATTTATTACGAAACACTAAAACACGAAAAGTTAGAACGGTACAATTTCCAATTATTTTATAAACAAATTAAAAATGTCGATAAGTAGATCAAGGATGCTTCACACATTCTTCTCTTACATTTATAGTTAATTATTTATGTACTCTGCAACTCCTTTGAACCACATAGTGAAAGCAATCCTTACTTCTTCACAGTTTAAATAACAATATCGTTACGGGAAGCAGAGAAATAAAAAAATAACAGAAACCAAAAACGCCGTTCGTTATTACGTAACTCTCGATCTTAAATGCCGAGCGCGTTCTAGAAAATCCCGTCCATCGAGAATGTCAATGTTACCCGTGGAAGGGAACAAAAACCGATCGACGAATGAATAGAGTGGTACGGAAATAATAGAAAATACGTTGCACTTCTTCAATTAACAATTAATAGGTTTAAGTGGTGGAATTGTATAGGTTTTATTCGCTTAGCAAATTATGAGGTGATTAATAAAGTAATTTTAACAATTGGCCTTAATGGGTTTTTATGTTTTTTTTTAAATTTTTTGTTGTTTTTCTGGAAGTTATACTGCGGTTTATACAATCTAGTTTAATTGTGGAAAAAAAATTTAATGGAGAAAGGACAAGGATAATGTTATTTTTTGTTTGTTTGCGAGTTGCCTTCAGTTATTCTGTTGTTTATATATTCTAGGAGATTTTATTTAACTGATTTTTGTTATATTATTTTTCTAATCAATGATTTTAGTAATATTTTACGTATTTTAGTAGAAAATTCAAAAATCTGTAAGAAAAAATTCTTTCAAAATTTCTATTAAAACTTCTAGAATACTTCCTAATTGAAACAGAATTGAAACATGCCTATGGAATAAACTAATACATTGTAGTAATATGGAAGGTAAATGGTTTAAAATTTTCGAAAAGATGAAATGTTTCTCGCAAATTGAAAACACAGATTGAAAATTCTAATAAAATTCTAGTACTTTGGAAGAATTATTATTAAAAAAATCCGATAAGATAATTCTCAAAATTAAGAATGAAAGAAATATGGTGAAAAATTCTAGAATTCTGGAAGAAAAATTACTGAAAAATTCCGATAAGATAATAATAATAATAATAAAGAAGAGAAATCGTTGGAAAATTTAACGAAATTGTAGAACCTTACAAGAAAATTCTTGCAAATTAAAAGATAAATGAAAAATTCCGATAAAAATAAACATACAATGGTAGAAAATTCTAAACATCAGGGAGAAAAATTAGTGAAAATTCTAATAAGATAATGCAATGGCAGAAATAAACTGTTCGAATATTCAAATAAAATAAAACCAGAAATGCTGGAAAATTTAGAAGACACAATCCTAAACTCTAAAAGAATAATAAATTAAAAATTCATATAAAAAACAATAGATTCTAGAAATTTGGAAGAAAAATTCTGATTCAAAATTTTACAGTTCCAAATTAAAACAGAAATGAAAAATTTCAATAGAAAAAACTAATAAATTCTTGAAATCTGGAATAAATATTTCTGAAAATGTAATAAGGATAAAGCAAAAAATGGCTAAATAATTTCAAAACATTGAAGTAAAATTGCCAAAATTGTTGAAATGAAAAACTTTAATAGAATAAGCTAATCAATTCTAGAAATCTGAAAGAAACATTTCTTAAAATTTAGTAAGAATTAAGCAAAAAAATGGCTAAAAAATTTCGAACACTGAAGTAAAATTGCTGGAATGTTTCAATAAAATAAAACCAGAAATGCTAGCAGAAAGAAAAAAAAATATTTTCGGAAATTCTAGAATCCTACAAAAAATATTCGCAAATTTAAAGGCAAATTGAAACTCAAAATTCCAAAACCTTAGAAATACACGCAAATTGAAAGAATATCGAAAATTCCGATGAAATTAAATACAAAATAGTTTTAATAAAACACTGGAAAATCTATGAAAGGAATTGCTGGAAATTCTAGAGGATAAAATTCTCGTAAAATGAAAGAGAAATCTTAAATTACGATAAAATTTCAACAACGTAAAGCCATTATGGAGGGTTTGTGAAATCTGGAAGAAAAATTGATAATCTGGAATGAAAATTCTAAATATTTGCAAAAGTTCTATAAATCTGCAGCAAATTGCTTGTAAATTCTGATTCAAAATTTTACAGTCTCAATTTAAAGCAGAAATGAAAAATTTCAACACAAAAAACGAATAAATTCTAGAAACATTTCTGAAAATTTAATAAGGATAAAGCAAAAAATGATTAAAAATGTTTTCATGTTTAATAAAGATAACAATTCAACTAAATAATAGAGTAAAGAAGAAGGTCTGCTTAATTTGTAGGCTATTGCACCTAAAAATTTCTTCTGCACTTTGATGGATATCAAACGGACGATGCATATTCTAGTAATGAATTAGCTAAATTATCATAAATTATTAATAACATAAAGACAAAATTGCTGGAAAACCTGGAAGAAAAATTCCGGAAGTTATAAAACCTTAGAAAAACAATTCTCGCAAACTGGAACACAAATTTAAAGTGGTAAAATTAAGAGGAATCACTAATATAATATAATAAAATAAAACTTTAAGAAATGCAAAATTTTGAAGAAAATTTCCTGAAGATTCTAGAGAAAAAATATCTGAAATTGAAGGAGAAATTAAAATTTTTAAGAAATTGAACAAAAATTTCTAGAAAAAATTCCGAAAAAATTCTTTGCATCATGCAGGAGGGATGGACCCATTGGAACAATCAGGGACAACGGAATACGCGTAATTAACAATATAATTAATTATAATTGCATGCTACATCGCCCCAAGTAAAACACGTACCCAGTTCGAAGAGTCAAGGATATTGACAAATACTTGTCAACAACGACACAGGAAATCGTAGTTTGTCGTCTAGCTGTAATGGAAATTTTCTTTTGCCTGATGGGCATTCTGGTCCAATGTGATCCTGCAGAAGACAAAGATTGAATTTGGTAGAGTTTTTTAGGGCCAGCTGAAGGATGTGGTCTTGGACTCTGGGGATATTTAATTCCAAGTGCAGTTGATTGTTAAAGACGTAACGCGGCGAATTGACAATCCTTCTGATCATCACGCTTTGTGAGGCCTCTAGCTTATTCATCTACGTCTTGGAGAGAGTAAACCATGCAAGGCAACCATATGTTATTTTTGACCGTATGATTTGACCTTGTATATGTGGACTTTATTGGTGAGGAAAAACTGAGTGAATGCTTGTTTGGCTTTCGAAATGGTCATTTGGACGTGTTTATTCCAATTTAGTCTATGTTGTACAAGGTAGGAGAGAGCACCGATCCATGGGAGACGTCGGCAATAATTTCTCTCGGTTCAGATATAGCACATTCATAACGTGCTGCGAAGGTTCTTTTAATAATAAACTGTTGGAGGCCTCTTCGTTTTCATCCAGGAGCTCATCAGTCGTGGTATCGTCGTTTGGCGAGAATTGCGATTCCAGACTATCCGCAAAGGTTTCGGCTTTGTCTTCCGCAAGGTAGACCAGGTATATGGAAGAAGTCACCTTTCTGGTTTCGGTGAAGTTCTTTATGTGCTTCCAAAGTTGGAGTTTGTATTGGGTGTCCTCGTCAATTCTCCTAACCCAACGGGCATTTCGGATTTCATTAAGCTATTTCTGAATTTTATTTTGTAATCTATTCAGATCCTGCTTTGTTTGACAGCGTCTGCTTTGTCAACTACGGCCAACATGATTTTTCCCCTAATTTAATTTAGGAGATGTGGAATATTGAGCGAATCGCCTGAAGAGACCTTTTTCACTGAGAAGGATTTTCCAATGGCTTTATGAATCGCCGCAGTGAGGATTTCTATACCCTCTCGATAACGCATCGCCAGAATCGACGGTACGTGTTCGAGATGGAATTATTGAAGAGCTTCCAGTCAGTTATTTTGGCTGTTCTCTCAAGTATTGATATTTCTCCATTATTACTGTATTGTGATACGATTGAAATTCTGAAGTGGTACATCTATATCGTTTTCAATCTTATTGATTATGAAAAAGTCTAGAATATCGGGACGGTATCTAGCATTGTGAAAAAAGGTGGGAGAGTTTATATATATTGTCTGAATTGGCAGTCTGTGGTGAACTATGTAATCGAATATTTTTCTGCCTTTTTGATTCGTGATTTGATTGTTCAAACTTGGATGCTTGGCGTTGAAGCCCCCGAGTATTGTGGGAATGTTCTCATTGAAGATTTTATTTTTATTATAATCTTGCAGGGATAATTGGCTTTAATGACTTTTTCGCCGTTTATACCGACGATAATGGATGTTACTTCCAGATTTTGTGTGTCTGGGCTTTCAAGAACAGTATAATCGAGCCTCCTGCTTCACGAGGTCTACGAGTGAAATTTTACACACCCTTAATTTTATTAACTTCCAATTTGGGGCCGATGGATACAGTATTTTTGCTTCCGTCCGTCCTGGAATGTCGATTGGCCCCCCTGGGCTTGGTGGAACGGTAGTTCTGTATTTTTGAGCGTCCTGTTTCTGGCTTCATGTCTGACGTCAGATGGTGCTCTTTTTGATCTTTATTTTTTTTATTTCACCGATGAAGATCATCGGAATTTGATGGGGCTTGTTCTGACTCGGTGTCAGAGAATGTTTGTTTTTTTTTCTTTGTTTTTTTATTTCATTAATGTAAAATCATCATTAATTTTAGGATGCTGGATTTGGGGTGCTTCCTAGAGAGAAGCTATAATGTCTATCAAGTCAACCATGACTTCTTCCATTTCCTTTATGGTAATAAATCTAAACAACTCGCATCCTTTATACCAAATTCCAACTTTGTGCGCATCCATATCAGTCCCACATTCATCATGTCAAACAAACAATCCACTACTCCCGATATTCTTCTTTGCACAAGCAACATTGAACACCTTACAGATAATGTCCTGATTTATATTTAGACCACATGTCTATCCAATTTTCCTTAATGTTTGCTCCCATCTTCCATTCGTCCCCAAGACAATATTAAACTACAAATACTGTGATATTGCAAAAACGACTGAAGAAATTACAAAATTTATCTCCGAAAATGTATCCATTAACTGTTACACGATCCTATATCTAAATCCATGCAACATAATACACTAACCATAACAAAAAAAAAACCTTGCAACTATCCCCTTTCTATTTTCCATTTAACAAATTATATAAACTACAATTTAGACAAATAGGCGACATGAGACTTAAACGAAAATTTAACAGACAAAATAAGAACATACATACGATGGTTGGACAGTACAAAGAGATCTTTGGATCAAATCGTGTGAACAAATAAACGACCTGCACGGTAAATATTACTGCCAAGGTATCAAAAAACAAAAAACAGTAAATACCGAAAACCGTTTTTATTCAAAAGATCACAGACCTTAGGACAAAAACACAATGACTGATGATATTGTGATTACTAAAATCTTTGCAACCTACTTCAAGCACCCGTTCACAATGACAGACCATTCAGATTATAACAATGAATTCCTTGACAATGTAAACTCCTGGTAGATGCCTTTTAAAACCATCAAAAATGGAAAACTCATGGCACACATTATTGCTCTATCATCCATCTTCTAATCCTCGGAAAATTGTTCGAATCCACGACAGATCCCTCTAAGTTAAAATACGCCAAACTCTATCCAGCTCCTTCACTCCTGAAGAAGGCCTGCCACAAGAATCCACTCTATCACCATTTCATTACAACCTCCTCGTCCATAATATTTTCAATCCCGATCCTAACTATTTAGAAATCTGCTTATCCTCTTCGGTACGACGATTCTGCGTTAATCGCTCACGCTTCCACATTGCCAAAAGCCCTCATCACTCTCCAGGGTCTTATAGACACCATTCGAACATGGTTTGCGAAATAGCGAAAGCCCTAATATCCATAAATAACCAGGTTATCTGACCTTAAATTAAATTAAAAATTTTGTATTATTATCAATCAGTAACATATAAAATTAATTAAACTTGTCTAACGATGGGTTTATTTTATCGATATAAACACAACGTAGAATATAATGAATCAGCGTTATTAGATCGTTAATAGAGATATTAAATATTTAATAACAAAGGTCACAATTATTTACAACTGTCACCGACTTCCTCGGCAAATGTTCAATTAAAATAATTGCCTTGAAAAGCGTGGTCTATAAACATCATTATACAATTAGTTCTCCGCTAAAAATTTTCCACTATATAAGCAGTGAAAATATTTTTAATTAAAGAAAAAAATTTTCACTAATCAAACACAACCAGAAATTTCAGCTTTCATATAAATTATGATTCAAAATAGAATTGTAAAACAAAAAACTTTATGACAAATATTAAATTAGAAAATATGCTTACAAATATTTAATCTAAAGTTTAGACTTTCCATTGATCTTCTACTCAATCCAATATTTCTTTCTTGATAATAAAGATTATTCATCTGCCTGATGAAACCACCGCGTGGTTAAACAATTGTAGCGGTGTATCTACAAAATAAAACAAAACTCTAAACAGTAGTGTTTTTAATAATTAGAAAAAAACACGAAATTTTTAAATGATTAGTTAATTTACAACGTAAAGGACTTATATATTTTTATTAGTAGTGTTTTTGTTTAATGATTGAATTTAATACTAATACAATACAATTCACATGTAATGTAATAACAAATAAGTTTGTACCACCAACTTTACTTACTTACACCTAAATAAGTAAACAAACAAGACGTTGATTACTCATTAATAAATCGATGCAATTAATCATTCCCGGTTTTCTGATTAAATTCGCGATACGAGACCGTGAAGGTTAAAACGAGCGCAATTTTCATCATCGTCGGTCAGGCGCAGGTCCACCCACGCGGAACCGCCAGAGTCCATTGTACTCTGCATAAACACTTTTGCTTTCAGCGAAATGGGTCACTTGGCCGCCGTCCCATCGCCATCGACAAACCCCCCAAAAACACGCCTGGGAGCCGGCACCTCTTCACCTCGTCGCGTGCGAAACGCTAGATTCGCAATTGTTCTTCTCGCGTTCGTAAAATCGGCGAATTCCTGGCGAATCCGTGCGGCGCACTTTCCGCCATCTTGCCGATTCAACTGCGCAATACGGCAACAGTCGGATCACACGATCACCTTTATAAATAGCACCTAAATAAATGTTAATTAAACGTTTAATATTCAGCGGTATATGTGCTGAAAACACGTAATACTATTGTAATGAAGATAAAATTATTGATTAAAAAAAAAAAATCAAATTAGTATGTTTGAATTATTTTTTTTTAAATTTAATGGTGCTTTTACACTCACCAATTTTATATTCATAGACGCTACTTATTGAAATATATTACCTAATCCTATGGTTAACTTAATTAACATATTTTTTAACAATAAACAATGGGAAATAATGGTTTAAGTAGAAGAACATTACCATGTGGACTCTGCCTTCAGGTCTTGCGATCTAAATTTCAAAGTTGTTATAAATGTATGCTATTTTGTATATATTTTTTTGTAGAACTTGTAGTAAAATAATAATAATAATAAATGATTTTAATAAATTAAACTAAACTACAGTTTTATTATAGGCAACCCAACTTACAGTTTTGAAATTAACATAATTGTGTATAAGAATAAATACAACTAATATTTTTTTAAAAATTTATAGAGAAATCTTACTTTAAAATATTAGTTAAATTAAATCTTTTTTGTATAAGTAATTTAAATCATGATACAATGCTAATATTGACAAATTATTTGCTGTAGTAATTAGAAAATAGAATAATTCTAGTAAACTAAAGACTAGTATTAATAGGATTCATGAAATATTAGTCTTAATACAATAAATAAAGATTTATGGGAAATATATCATATTATTTTTAAATTATAGTTCTCTACATTATATGAGTATCATATAATATACTTATAACATATGCTAAAGTGATTTACAAAAAAAAATACATTACATATTAAAATTTAGAATGTATAGAATAGGAGATTATTTGTAAAATGATCTTTCATTCGTATCATTCATCACTACTTGGAATAATAGGTTCTAAATAAAAATAATTAATAGTTTATTTATATATAACCATGCAAACGTCTGTAATATATTATTACTGTTTATTACTTTTTATTTGTGTAACTGCATTTCTGTATGTATATTTAATATTATTTCTTACTTATTATGTACAATTATATTCTGTAAATGGAGATTCCATAAGTAAATTTAAATACAGTAACTAATTTTATTAATTACATCAAAATTGAATTTCTTATTACTTTCCCTATATAGTATATATAGGGAAAGTATTGTTTTCGTGATTTTTTTTGAAGCTGAGCACAAAACACTAATTTCTGGAAAAAAAAATTGTGTCTGTGTGTGTGTGTGTGTATGTCTGTCTGTCGGTGGGCTGTATCTCAAAAACGAATTATCGGTTTGAGATGAAACTTTAAACTTAAGGTTTTATCATTAAAAACTGGAGCTGAAAAGCTTTTGGTAAATATTCATAAACCGGAAGTGGATGTTTACTCGAGGCGTTTTTTGTTTTTTCGCGATATTTTTCTAAATGTGAAAAATTTTAAAAAACGATTCAAACAAAAGTTAAAGGGACTTTAATTGAAAATTTTGATATTTTTTGCCAATTGCTAATAAACTGTTCCAGTTACATAAAATTTATATAACAAATAATTGTAGAGAATTTAAAAGTGCACATTATTAAGAGTCACATTTTTGGGTAAACCTCATAGTTTTCGAGTAAAATATAGGGAAAGTACTATGATGGCCACATCACCATTTTAATTATTTATTTTAATAATTCAATAATTACACACACATTTTTAATATAGTCAACCCAATTTACAATTGTTTCAATTCATCTGGTAATTATAATTTAATGTTTCCTTTAAATAAAATAATAATGCATCATAAGTAACTTTATATAAAAATATATATGCAATTAATAATGGAGGATGGAGGCCACCCACCCACCCTACATACTTATTGATACTTTCATCACTGTAACTGTTTTAGTTTCCGAAAACACAAATCAAAATTATGTACGTTTAGTTATTGATTTTAAAAGCACTGTTGTGGCGTATGGTTAATTGTATATGTAGGGTGGGTGGGTGGCCACTATCCCACCCTCCAATTTCAAATTTCTTAGAGTGGACGCCATTAAGCAGATACCCGACAAGAAATGCAAAGATGTGTATTTTTTCTAAAATGCATTTATATTTAAGGTTCAGCAGACCCTCCATCTTCTTTTTAATCAACACTAATTATTCTTACTTCCAAATCTTTAGAAATTCGCCGCATATTAGGCATAATTTCATGGATTTATACACCATCTCTGGGTAACACTGTCTAGCTATCCGTATCGTCCATTCCATTAATTATTTTGGAAATTCTGATCACGTTTTTTGCTTGCAACACTTCCTCTGTAAATAAAGTTGCCTACCTGTCCTTCCTCCACCATTTTTACTTTCCCTATATAGTATATATAGGGGGAGTATTGTTTTCGTGATTTTTTTTTGAAAATTTTTTTTTGCGGAAATATCCGTTTTGGGGTCCCCTGTGCCCAAAAAACGAATTTCTGGGAAAAAATTTTTTGTGTCTGTGTGTGTGTGTGTCTGTCGGTGGGCGCTGTATCTCAAAAACGAATAATCTGTTTGAGATGAAACTTTAGACTTAAGGTTTTATCGTTAAAAACTGGAACTGAAAAGCTTTTGGTAAACATTCATAAACCGGAAGTGGGTGTTTACTCGAGCCATTTTTTTGTTTTTTATCGATAATTTTTTTAATATGAAAAATTTTACAAAACTTTACTAACAAAAGTTAAAGAGAATGAAAATCTGAACATACTTGTCATAAAATTTTTAGCTTTTGAGAAAAAAAAATAAAAATTGAAAATTTTGATATATTTTTCTAAATATAAAAAAAAAATTTAAAAACGGTTCAAACAAAAGTTAAAGGGGATTATAAACTGAACAAGTTTTATTTGAACATTTTTTTCATAAAATTCTTAACTTTCAAGAAAAATAACAAAAACTGAAAATTTTGATATTTTTTGCTAATTGTTAATAAACTATTGAAGTTACATGAAACTTCTATAACAAATAATTATAGAGAATTTAAAACTGAACAAATTATTAAACATAACTTTTTTGCGTATATCTCATAGTTTTCGAGTAAAATATATGGAAAGTACTATGATAGCCACATCACAATTTGAATAGTATTGTGCATGAAAATGCATGAAAATGAGGTTTTTTGACGATATTTTTCTAAATATGAAAAATGTTACAAAACTTTTCAAACAATAGTTAGAGAGAATGACAAAATAAATGACTTTTGTTAAAACATTTTTTTCATAAAATTCTTAACTTTCGAGAAAAACAAAATTGAAAATTTTGACATTTTTTGTCAATTGCTAAGAAACTGTTGAAGTTACATAAAATTTATATAACAAATAATTGTAGAGAATTCAAAAGTGCACATATTATTAAGAATAACTTTTTTACGTAAACCTCATAGTTTTCGAGAAAAATATAGGGAAAGTACTATGATGGCCACATCACCATTTGTTGGTCTGGTTTTAATCTGTTTTGTTATCGTCTGATCGCCACTAGGGATTTTCCCATTACCCAAAACACTTGCTCTGTTATTAGTCATATCAATAGCCTATACATTTTCCTGTATCCTTAGATAACAAGTCTCTTCTCCCAATGCACTGTATACTTCAGTTAGAGATGTAAACTTCACTATAAAAACACATTTTACTTCATTTCCTATTGGATATTCTAATTTCACTCTCCGATTTCCAGATTGTTCCTCTTTCTGTTTATCACTGGCTAGTTGATTGATTTATATTTAGATTATTATTGGTTACTAAATTACTTTTACTAGTCTATTATAATTTAATCAGCGTAAATTTATTTATTTTATTTTCCAAATTACCATAGTATAGTCACTCACAAACGATTTTAACGTACATTCAATCATTTTTAGTTCATTTTACAGAAAGAAATACGTTCAAACTAGTGTTGCTTTGATAGCCTTGCTATTTTGTAACACGCAAATTACTTTTGTATTATTCAATGTCTGTCGAAGTATTAGCTAGAGAAGTAGTTGTTTTAAAAGTGGTTTGTTCTTGTAGTCTTAATAAGACTCATTTGTTGTAGATTTTACGAAAATATTTTCGTGTTTTTTCTATTTATTAGTAAATTTATTTCTTGTTCATAATTTATCTCTTCGTGTTTTTGAATAATTCAATACCTGTTGAGGTATTAGCTAGAGAATATTTAAATAAAGTAAAACTCACTTTGTTAATATCACACTATTTATTTAAAAAGTGACTCGAGTTTCGATCAACAGCTGATCATTTTCAAACTTAAAGTTTTTAAATAAATAGTGTGATATTAACAAAGTGAGTTTTACTTTATTTAAATATTCAAGATGTATCACGAAGTGAACGCCTCAACCATTAATCAATTAGCTAGAGAAGTAGTTTTTTTAATAAGTGATTTATTTTGTAGTCTTATTAAGACTCATTGTTTTCGTATTTTTAAACTATTAGTTGATTTTCTACAACGACGTAAAGGACTTTAATACATTTTATGATTTAGATCTTTTCATTACCTTTCTCTTTAAAATAATATCGTCAAACTACCAGTAGACTAGACTGTTCGTAGCTTTGGAAAGAAAGTATCATCCGCTGAGGCATTTACGCCTCTATTTTCCTTGATGATTATGTTATTGTTCCCCGTTTGTGCCTCTTAATATGGGAATAAAGTTACCTGCATGTCCTCCACCAAATTTTGGCCTAGTTTGGGTCATTTGTGTGATAGTGAGGATGAATATTCATCCTCTTTCCAAAACATTATCTTCTGATCTCCCCTTTTAGCAGATTCGATAGATCTCTTTAGCTTTAGTTTGATAATACATAATCATATGACCTTCATATTCACGTATCCTTGTAATACTCAATGCTCTCATCTGTATTTTCACCTTTGAGCATTGTGTAATCCCATTATGTTTGTTTTTAGGAGGATCTAACAAACTACGATCAGATTTCGCCTTTATAAAATACAAATCCTTATCTTGGTGGCAATATTTTCAGTCCATCAGAAGGAAAGTAGACTACGTCAGAGCCGGGGTATAGTGGCAAGAGTATTGGTGGGGTTCGCCACCTTAAAGTCCTTAAAGTCGCACAGGCACTCTCGCGCTCGTCAACCACTCTTGCGTACGCATCAATGGAATACGACCATCCCCACCACAGCTACCCATCGGACCGCAGACAAGCGCCTATAAATACGCATCACGTCTGATAAAGACACACTTATTAATCCTTGAGCCACCGTAATCCGCTCGATGTCACTGCTTCTTTCGTGGAGAGTGACACTCAGGACGACCGGATCCCCCCACCCTTAGCGATCAATTCGCTTGAGACCAGATTAGAGAAGACCTTTTGGTCCTGGACTAGTCAAAGAACAGTGATCGCGGAGGAGAGTTTTTAGTCGGTAAGAGTCCGACACTACCTTACTATAAGGGTGTCCATGCAGGATTTCCTCTCCTCTTACCAAAAAAAAGACACACTTCTCTCTCTAGTGCTGAGTACGCCCTAACCTAGAGAATATTCCTTGCACTCTTGGTAAAAGTGTACTTCACTTAAAATTACATGTAAAAAGTCTGTATTATTATGTCGGATTAAACAATCAACGTCTCTTCACCATATCCCATCCCATACCCAACGTGGGACCTGTTGGTAATACATCACAATATTATGTTGGTAACATTGACATGTATAATTTTAGTTCTTAAGTTGTAGCCGCATGGCGAACACGTGTGTATACTAATAGAATGTGAAATACAAGTTTAGTTCCGAAACAAGTGTATAACAACCTGCTTTTTATTTAACATCCAAAACAGGACCGAATCTTGCGTGAGGGAAACAGCACGCAGAACACCGAAGTAAACATGGAACAACTCCAAGAATTAATACGCGCAAGCCGAAGAGACCACAAGCCAGGATCCTTTGCCGACTGCCGGGTACGTTTTTCTGGATTAAGTAGGAATCCTGTGGAAGTGTGGAAGTGGAGGGATTCATCAACACCATCAAAGTATATAAGAAAATCAAAAAAGTATCAGACGAAGACGCTCTAGAATACCTGCTGCTGCTGTTCACGGACAACGCTGCATTATGGTAGCAAGGTTTGAAAACAACAACGACTAAGTGGGACGACGCCATACAACTGTTGAGGGAGATGTTTGCACCGCAGAAACCGGCATATGCAATACTTCAAAAGGTATTCTCTAACCGCCAGGAGAAGAACCAAAATACGGACACGTTCGTCACTGAAAAGAGGGCCCTCATCGCACAGATAAAAGAACACTCTGGCTCTGACGGAGGCTTACTGAACATCAACATCCGTGAGAAAATACCAAGAGAGGGAATCAGCACTTTCCAGAACATGATTGTCAAGGCACGAGAAATTGAACGCTCTTGGCCAGAAAAACAAGAACAAACCAACATGAACTCTGAAGGAAAGAAAAAGTGCACACATTGTCTGTCCCATGGCCACGTCTTTGCTGAGGGCCGCAAACGGAAGAAGGCCTTGGAAAATGAATCAAGGATGGTAGAAGAGAAAACGCCCACTACAACTTTCTCGTGTTACGGTTGCGGAAAACCAGGAACCACACGTGCCAAATGTACAACGTGCAATCCGGCAGTCAGTGGAAACCGTAAACTAGCATTTTGTGCTGTGAATCCGGATACCCAGCAACGACGAAGCCCGGTAGTCCTTGTGAATATCAAGAACGCCACAGGAAATGCATTCGCAGTTTTGCCGCCGATTCGTGATTTATCCGAATTAGAAAGCTCGCAACAGGCGCGGGTTACTACCTGAAAGGGACCCGACCCTCATATTCGGGCTCCCAGGCACCCTGGAGAGCAAGCACCAATTTATGACGTCGTTGAATAGGACGAGATCAACCATGGACATGGCCTATTAAGGAATTTCGCAGAAGACCGAAGTTTAAAGTATGCGAAGACACGTTTTGGGCAAACAGAAGAGTTCGTGGAAGTTGGATGAGGAACACAGGGCAAAGGGGCCGAGAAAGCGGCAACAGGGCAAATCATTCATCCTTCCCCAAAAAAAGCAGACCAATGAATGGCAACTTAACCATTTTCATCCCTTCCAAATAAGGGAAAAGTACCGCCCCCAACAATATCGCTAGGAACGCGAGAAGAAGGAGGAATTAATTAGTAAAGTGCTATTTTTATTCATTATTTGTTGTCTACGATAGAAATCAATTTCGTATTAAGTTGCAAATAAATCGTGTACAGTGAAATCAATTTAAGAGTTTTTAATGAGTAGTTCATTAATGGTCCTTCGAAAATAACACGGCACCAAATTCAAAAAGGTACAAGGGCACGTTACGCTGGCCGATGGAATCCCACAAGATAAGCATATGCTCAGCACAGAAGTTATGGTGAACATTAAAAACCGCTCGATACGGACATCCTTCCTCATTTTCCCTGACAGCACTAACAATGTCACGCTTTTAGAGGTGGACTTCATGGAAAATGCGGGTATTATACTCGATGTACCCCAGAGAACGTGATCGTTCGTCGACTCGCCGCGGGAACAATACATTTACGAAACCGCTAAGCAACCTAACTAGGAAGAACGTCCCCTGGAATTGGAGCGAAGAAGAAAACGCATCGTTTGAGTTATTGACCGAAGCATCCAACAAAGAAAAACTATGCCACCGTTGAAAAGTAAGCGTTGGACATCATCTGGGCGATCATTTTGATCTTGGTAACCTCGTTCTGGAAATTTTTTGCTTCTTATGTGGTCCTGGAAATTGCATCTTACCATTCATCTTGGGGTTTTCATCTCCGTTGTTCTTATGAGTCGTTTCGTGTCGCGTTGCGTTTTCTGCCCTGGTTTCAATCGCGTATATCATATTGGGCCTGACAGAGGTTTTGTAGATTCTTACTTATTTACAGGCATGTGCATATCTCAGATACACCGATATTAGATCTGCTTTCGTTGTTTGGGCTTTCACTTCACTCAGTTTTAACTTTGATAATGGTCTGCGAAGACCGAAACATGAGTCAGGCAACTGAAAATAAAAACATTATGGAACAAAACAAGTGTTATTCTCCACCTAATAATTTCACTTCTTCTTTTAGATTCCTGTTGCCTTGTTATGTTGGTCCCTAGGTATTTGAATTGCATGACCTGTTCGACGCTTTTATTGTATATGGTGGGCTTACATCTACGCGGGTCCCTAGATATCGTAAGGGATTGTGTCTTTGTCGTAGATATCCAAATGCTGAACTTTAAAGATGTTTCTTTAAACCTGAATGCTCTACAAGTTTTCACGTCGTCTTCGTCTTCGGAGATCAGTACCGCGTCATTTGCCCAACACATAATTTTTATCTACAACTTTCCAGTTTTCTTGACTTCAATAATAACTTCGTCCGTTATAGTATTGAATAAGGTGGGACTTAAGTTGTCTCCCTGCCTTATTCCGATTGGTACGGGAACTTTGTCTGCTACGTTTGTAAAAGTATAATAATCGGTGTTAAGTTTTGTGATATTGGGATGTATTTTTTTTGCGATTACAGCACTCTGTCGAAGGCTTGGGTTAGGTCGATGAAGCACATAAAGATTGTTTTGGTTTGTTAAATTCTATGGCTTTCTTGGTGATTAGGCGGATCGTGAATATTGCGTCGATAGTGGTCCTGTTTTTCCTGAAGCCATGTTGTTCTTCGCATATTTTTTAGTTTGCTGGAAAGCTGTCCTATTTTTCCCAGGATGTTCTCCACGTTTGATGTGTACTACTATCTCCATGTTGTATTTCACCCTCGTTGTTGTCGTCTTTGTTGTTTGTAGATATTCGTTTACTGGTTTCTGATCATATGCCATACCTTCTTGCCCTCCATAGAGGTTGCGTTCCATACCTTTGGAGAACTTTTCTAAGTAAGCCGATGTGATAATCTGGATTTTGCCGTTGGTTCTGTTTCTTATAAGTTTATATTCGTCGTAAGTGATTGATTTTGTTCTGTATTGACTTCAGGTTTTTCTTTAGCCGGATTCTTGACCTCTTGCGAGAACCACGGTTTGGTATTCGGGCTTTCGCCACTTTTGATGCGTTTTCTCCCAAGTACTTCATCCGCAGCTTTTATCATATTGGATTTCAGTTTTTCCCATGCGGTTTCTACTTCGTACTCTTCCAGTATTCTTCATGCTTGGATATCTCCTCTAATCTTTACTTGTATAAGAATCTCGTTGAATTATCAGATAAATTTTGCGTTTGTTGATACCTTTGCTTCTCTTTTTTTGTTATGCAGGGGGGTGATCTTTGCCAGTACGAGGCTGTAGTTGGTTCCGGCATTTACTAAGGTCAGGGTTCTGACGTCCTGGATTCTTCGGGGGTGCATATTTCTGTTTATGATTAAAAGTCTATCATGGATTTCTGCCTTCCGGTGTTCTCGAAAGTAAATTTGTGTTGTGGGGTGTGTTTATTCTCAGTTTGTTTGCGCGCATAGCTATATTAGCTGTTCGCAATTGTCGTTTTTGACTTCTTCGTTGTATCGATTAGTTATTACTTCGCTTCCGGATCTAGTGTTCAGTATGAAGACTTCATCCTGTATGCTAATAATAAACTTCATTCTCTTTAAATAAAGCAAGTTCAATGGTATGTAGAGCGTTTTGTAAGTTCTGATAGAAGACATCTACTTCCTCCCTTGGTTTAGTGATGTCGGGGCATAGATGTGTCGATGTTGTACCTCTGAAAAGTAAGCGTTGGACATCATCTGGGCGATCAAGAAATTTAGGGGCTATCTAGATGGTTCGCTATCACTGTTGCCACCGATCATCAACCCCTTCGTTGGCCAATGAGACTATAGTCGTGGACAGGAAGATTGGCACAATGGGCAAATTGACTACATACCAGGACGAGCGAACAGGGTAGCTTACACCTTGTCTCGCCCCCTCACTGACGACGATGAACTATATCCCTGGGAAATAAAGAAAATTTCCATCGACACGGCATTCCGGAAAGAGAGCGCAGCTCAAGGATAGCGATTGAAGAAGATAATCAATGATTTAGAAGCCACGCAACCCACCGAAAATGTTGTCTACAGGACGAGAAAAGGATACGTCATGGTTAATGGCATCCTGTGGTCCCCAAAGAAGAGATTCTACGTATATTAGAAGTCTTTCACGATGATGCCAGAGCAGGACACTATGGAATCCAGCGCACCATCTCGCGCATTCAACTAAACTATTATTGGAAAGGAATACAAAGCAGTGTAGAACAATACATTAAGAAATGGGCAGCGTGTCAACGATATAAAGTTTCTAATCTGAAACCTGCTGGATTACTGCAGACACGCGCTACCAATCAAAGATTTGAAGTGCTCGCTTTCGACTTATTCGGAACACTGCCTACCACCTCCGAAGAAAAGACGACCATCCTAATCGCAGAGGATCTCGCCTCTAAGTGGGTAGAAATGTTCGCATTGGAAACAGCCCTAGCAGAGCGATGTGCCACCTCCCTGATCAAAGAAGTCGGCTTCCCAACGGAACCCAGTTCGTAAGCGCAGTGATACAGCACGTCATGTTCGTTTTGGGAATCTACCATACATTTGTCCTCAAACAAATGGAGTGGAAAGAGAAAACAGGAATTTGAAAATTCAATTGGGAATACTCGCCGGAAATCACCATACACGATGGGCAAAGACGTTACCAGCCATTAGGTTCGAAATGAATACTGTTACGTGTCAAGCCACCGGGTTCAGCGCCGCTTTCCTGACCTTCCGCAGAGAACACTCTTTACGCACTCTTTATGAAACCACGCAGGACCCCAAGGTCATCATCGAATCCGAAAACTTCATTGCAGTATTTACGCTAAGCCGTTGAAACGCAGGATCATCAACAAGATTTCCAGAAAAAACAGGCCGACTAAGGCAAGAGAACCATTCCTCAGTTTGTCCTTGGAGACAAAGTTTGGGTAACTCTATACCCTTTGAGCAACGCCCAAAAGGGATTCAGCTCCAAATTGGCTCCCCGAAGAGACGGACCTTACGTTATTTTGCAGTCCCTGGGTACCACCACTTTCGAAGTTGCGCCGCTGGACAATCTGACTACTGCGATTGGTATTTACCACTCTTCAGCAGTCACTCTATATGTTGCCGCCTTCGAGCCCCTCAAACCAATGGATTAACTAAATATGCCGATCGGATTAAGGTGCGGTGTTTTCAGAAGAGGTACATGTCATTATAAGAGCTTAAATAATGGCGAAGAAATTAAATCCGTCTGCTCATTAAGCAGATTAGAATTAATGTTCTTGCTTTGGCGGTATATCTCTAATGACTCCAAAAGATTAAGCCTTTGGCCTTTATTGCAAAAATGTAAAAGTTTTAAATTATCCATATGTGGAAATGAATGATTACACTCTAAGAAATGATTTGAAAAAGAACTTGTTGTATGTCTAAGTCTGAATGCTCTATAATGTTCATTGTATCTCTTTTGAAAACTCCTACCTGTCTGTCCTACATATGTGCTGTTACATTCGGAACATGAAATTTGGTATACTCCCGATTTTTTTATAGATTGAATTTTGTCTTTCGCGTTAAAAAGTATTTGAAAGTTTGCTCGCTGGTCTAAATGCAATTTGATGATTTTGTTTTTTGAAAATATTTGATATTTTATTTGTTACGCGCCCAAAATAAGTGAATGTTGTAAATTTTGTGTTCGTTCGGTCTAAAATATTAGGATAAATATGAGCCCTTGTTGATTTGTACAGTTTTTTGTGAATTAAATTTTGTATAAGATTAACTGGGAAACCATTCTCCGTGGCTATTGATATAATTTTGTCTAGTTCTGTGGTACTACTTGAATCAGATAGAGGAATTGTGAATGCTCTACGTATCATGGAGTGAACTTATGGGATAGAGGATGATTTGAATTATAAGGAATTGTAGAGTTGACGTTAGTAGGTTTTCTAAATATTTCAAATTTAATTGTATTATTCTGATGAATTAATGTAAGGTCCAAAAAATTGATTTTATTGTCGTTTTCTCTCTCTACTGTGAATTTTATTTTAGGGTGAACACTATTGATTATATTTAAAAATTGATCTAACTGTCGTGATGTACCACTAAAGCATGCGATAACATCATCTACGTATCTAAACCAAAATGAAATATGTGCTTTTGTGAAATTTGAACTGAAAATTTTTTCCTCAATATTTGACATAAAAATTTCTGCTAACAAAGGACTGAGAGGGGATCCCATCGCTAACCCGTTAGTTTGTTGAAAATATTTATTGTCAAATTGCAAGTAATTTTGATTTAATGAAAGTTCTAATGCGTCTAATAATTCTGTTTTTACAATGGGATTAGTGTTGGATTTATCTAAAAGAGTATGTGCTATTTGAAGGCATTCACCTGTGGGAATATTAGAGAACATACTACTAACGTCAAAAGAAACTAATTTTGAGTTCTTGGGTGTAATAATGGATTTTAATTTTTGGGATAGTTCAAGGGAATTTTTGACAGAATATTGAGAAGTGAAATTTGTAAATTTTTTAAAAAGATGATTAATTTTAATTGCTAAAACTCTTGTGGGAGTGTTGATATATGAAACTACTGGCCGAATTGGATTATTGGGTTTATGAGTTTTTATAAGTCCATAGAGTCGAGGTGCTAGAGGATTTTTGTTGATAATTTGAAATTTTTCTAATTTGGAAAAGATTATATTAATGTTAGACAATAAACTTTTAATTTGATTTTGAAAGATTGCCGTTGGGTCTTTCTTTAAAACTGTTAAATTTTCGGCTGTTATGAAAGCGTACATTTTATCTAAATAACTTTGTTTTTCTAATATTACTATTGAGTTGGATTTGTCGGCTTTAGTAACGATAAGGGAGTTGTTTGAAATTTTTGATTTTATAGACTTAATAATTTTACTGTCGGTTGGTTTTCTGTCGGTGTGTTTTTTAAGGATATTAGCAATTTGGGCTTGAGGGATAAGGGGTTCGGAAAGGGTTTTCAAGGCTAACTCTGATTCTACTATGATTGTGGGCTTCTCTTGTTTATATTGAATGTGCGGGCTGTAATTTGGGTTTTGAGATAGAAATGAAGTTTCTGTCTCACTAAATATAGTACTGGAAAGATTAATAAATTTTTGATGATTATTTGTATTTTTAACTGACTTCTGGTGATGTGATTTTTGATTATTAAGGAGAATGGATAATTTCTTTTTCTGAATCAAATATTTTTTATGAATGGTTTTACTAATACTTTCTCTAACAAAATCATCAAATATATCGAATTCTAACGGATGAAGTTTATATGAAAGTTCCGAATGTAATACCTTAAGATAATGTTGTATGGCGTCACGTTTCCGGTGTAGGTCTTGGATTTCCGCTCTAATCCACGCGAGTTGGGCTGCTTTTACGGCTGTTTTTGTAAAAAATTACTTTTTATTTTTTTTAGTTAATTTTGCATTGTTTTCAATCAATTACTTAAACATTTTAAGGAAATTTTTAATAGTTTTTCCTTTTACACATATTTAATAAATGTTCATTAAAATATCAACTGTTTCTGATAAATCTTAATCTGATATAAACTTTTCTACTGGAAATTTGTAAAATTACAAATTCCTACAAAGTTTTCGTTTGTTTTTGAACCAAATTTTCAATTGTTTATTTTATTTGTAAAATTCATTCATTTGAATTTAAACAAATGTTTGATTGGAATTTTTTATTCATTTTGGAAATATCATTAGTAAGAAATTTTAATTTTTTATGAAACATTCTACTGTTGCAGAAAAACTTTTCAAAAACAAAGAGATTTTGTGTTTTTTGTTTCTAATTCCATCATACAGAATAATTTGTTTTTGATGTAAATTTTAACTGTTTATGATCAAATTTTAATCAATTCATACAGAAATCATACAGATAACGTACTGCAACTTATTAAAAAGATGTATGAGTTTGGCTTCGTTGAAATAAATCAAGAACAAATTGAAAAAATACTATTTAATAAAAACAATGAAAGCTCCAATTAAAGCAATAGAAAGAAGATGCAAATTAGGTTGCATAAATTAATGTTTATTTAGAATTATTTCTTTTGTATTCCTTAATCGAATGCAAATTTGCAAAAATTAGACTTTTCAAAATAATTTAACAGCAATTAAAATTTAGTTCATTTTCTAATCCGATGATAAATGCTTATTATTATAGTGTAAGGTTTAATGGTAACTTTTTGTATAGAAATTTTAAACCGATTAATTATTTTTATTAGGAGCATTATTTTAAGTTGTAGCAATATTCGATGGTTAATTTTGAACTAATCAATAACAATAATATAGTTATAAATAAGTAAAATTATTTTAAAATATGTATACTTATACAATATATAAAATAACTTGTTTACAGTTTATTACATCGTCAAGTAACTCATCAATCGCCATTATGCTTTCATAGTTTAATTCAAAAACTATAAATATTAAAGAACTAATATTTTAATATTACCAAATTACATTTTTGTAACGTTAAATGAAAATATAATTTAGTAACATATTTTAAATACTTAAATAAGGCAATTAAAATCTTAAAATAATAATAAAATAAATTCAAAAATAATAGAATGTAATAGTATATTACACTACAAGTGGAGAAAGTACGTGTTTTGCTCACGCGTGTACCAATTTGCACACGAGGCGACAGCCGAGTGTGCGAAGGTACACAAGTGAGCGAATTCGTAACTCCACGAGTGGTGTATTACGTTTTGTTCAATCCTGCCGAAAATTCATTTTAAAACGTAGGTTTAAATAAAAGAAATGTATTGCGGCTTTGCGTGATGTGCCGTGCCCGGCCCGCTTTAAAATCTAGTGTACGGCGGTCGGCGTTGCTCGATGCGCCGTGCACGGCCCGCACTCAAATAATCTAGTGTCCCGCTGTGAGCGACGACAAAAAAAGACAAGCGGCAATATAACACGATCGTCTACGTCATATAAACAACACAATCGGCGACGCTAAGTAACTTGTACCACTTTTGTCTGTAATAATAGTTGATATTCAATAATATATATGTATAAAGTTTCGGCAAACATCCGTAACAAAATATAATATTATTTTACAATGAGCGAAGAAGAATGGCTTAGGATTCACAATTTAAATATCATTACGGATGAAGTTTTAATTGCCTATTTTAATGGCCTTTTTTAACAATTTTGCCCAATATTCTATTTCGAAGTGACAATTTTCATTTACAAGTGTATAAGCAAGTAAGTAATAATGATAATAATAATAATAATGTGTATTTATAAAAGCGTGAGCGAAAGTGACATAAGAGTGGGCGAAAGTGACACAAGAGTGGGCGAAACTAAATCTCCATAGCAACCATTTTGCGTGATGTAAACTGTAACTTTCTAACAACAAAACAACGTATGAAAGTTCTATTTTCTACTGCAGGATTGAACAAAGAATATTTGTTAATTATAAGTTAAATTCTATTAGAAGAAGAAAATATAATTTTTGTAATACTTTCTATTATAAATGGTTTATTTTATGCAACCGAATATACTCTCATGAGAATGAATATATCTTTGCATTTCTTGTATTTGTTTCTCATTTCCCATTTGGTAAAACATTATGTTATTTTGACGAATAAAAAGCACTAATAACCTTTTTTCGCCATTTTATGTACATTTCGGACATAAAGTAACCATTATCAATGGATTAGCACATTTGGTAATTCAAATAAAATTGTGAAGAAAGGTTATTATTGCCTTATCAAACGAATTTGATCTTCACGTAACTCAATCAACTAATTTATTATGTTAATAATAGGTAGTTGATTAAAAATTCACTTTATTTTATAAATTACCAACTATATCTATGTATCATCGTTCTGTGGTGAGGCATTCAATGATTCACCATAGGCAATTCAACACACACCCAATTGCCACAAGCGATATTACAAAATAGCGCACTTAATTTATGTAACGTGAGATGTAACCGCCTGGAAATCTAAAAATGTCCATCCGGCGGCGATAAATCATAACATGCGAAAGGCGTGGGGCGAGTGAAGGCCCGGAAAAATAAACTGGAGCATTCGCGAATTGCCCACGGTGACAGTTCCGCTTGAAAACAAGTGTCAGAAATCCTCGCAACTGTCCAAACAATGTCATTGGAAACGGCAGATGCAAACATGTCAAGACTGCTGAAATTAGCGCAGAAATTCAATTGTTTTTATTTGTCAGGTAAGGGTGGTGGCGAGGCGGCGGACGACGCCGAGTTTCGGCGCGTAGTTAATTGATGATAAGCCCCAGAATGCCTGTTTAACATAATATTGATCACATGAGAATACACCCATATTTACAACAATTGTTTACAGGCCTGACATCGGGGGACTGTAAGCCTTTCATAGTGGAAGGCTTCCAAGTCGGATTGGTGAGGCCCGACGTCATGAAACAGCTGTTACGGCACCCGGAGGTGAGTTGTAATTAGTTTACCATCATATCTCCGAGGTAATACATTTCCCGAACAGGTGTTCAGGGTGAGTCCCGGCTACGTTGAACTGAACCCGGCGTTTCGGGACTACGAGGAGAGGACCAATAAGATGAACGAGGTGCTGAAGGAGCTGAGGAGCGAAAAGAAGTTCATAGCCTTGGAAGGCTGGAGAGATGAGGTAAGAGTTGTAATTTTAATATGCCAAGGTCGGTCTCGTGACGTGAAAGTGTTTATTGGGCAGATGTAATTTTATTCAGTGGAACAATGCATACTAATGAAACTACGGTGTGTTATGTTTATATTCTATAAATTATTGAATTGTCGAGGTTGAAATTCCACAATATAAATTCTATAAATTATAATTTAAGTTTATTTATAAACTAGATATGAAAGTTTGCTATTTTTATTTACCTTTCACTGAGAGGTTTAAAAAAATTATACTTAATTTTGGCTGTAATAACTTTATATTTGATGTAAATATGGGTGGATTAATTTTTCAACATTTCTGGATTATCTTAATTTATTAAAACACTTTGTTTTCTTTCACTATTAATTTTCACTAAAATAGTAAAACAATCAGCAAAACTTATTGTTTTTTTATTGAATGCTTTTTCTTTAAGTATGCATAAGAGGTAACTGATGAAGATTTAAGCAAAAAAAACTCCAATAATAAAGTTGAATGTTATAATTTAAACATTTTCTTTATAAAACTTTGTATATTTTATTACCATTACCATTTGTAGCTTTTTTTTTGGACAATTTCTTGTAAATTTTGTAAACCCTTTTATCGGACAAACATCTGTTAGGTTTGAGCAAATAAATAAATCGATAATTAAGTTAATTACAAATTGATAAACATAATTAACATTAAATAAAAATAAATTTTTGTGTGATAATTTAATTGCATTCGACAATTTTGCTTAAAATCAAGAAGCCATGATTGTAAAAAATTAAACAAAAGAAACAACTGCCAGTTGAATTATCAATTTGTAGATTTTTTCATAATGGTGGTTTGGCTGTTTTCTAGTTAATTTAAAGTTTAAATTATTATTATTACTTATTTTTTATTAACTTCGTTATTTCTGCTAACATATTTAAATAAGTATATACATAAAATAATGGAAAAGTTTTGGCCACAGGAATCACAGGCTGAGTTAGTTAGTTTATTGTAGATTTAAGGTTATGTTAATGTTAATGTGATGTAGATAAAAATGGTAAATGCATTTTTTGTATTTATAATACAAACAAATTATTTATGTTGTAGTGTTATGAAGTCAGGACGGAATTCAACACAGAAAGCCTGTTGAGGCTGGACAGGTCGGCGACTTGTTTGTTCGGCATAAGGAATTATGGCGTGGATATTAATGGTTACGTCCGTGATCCGAGGCTGGGCATGTGCATCTGGCTGCAACAGAGGTCGGCGACGAAACAGACGTGGCCAGGCAAGTGGGACAACATGGTCGGCGGGGGGCTGTCTGTGGGACACGGAATTCTCGAAACCGCACACAAGGAGGCCATGGAGGAGGCGTCCATCCCCATGGAGCTGATGAAGAATTTGACCAGTGCCGGATGTGTTTCGTAAGTTACAACGTTTTTAATCTTCATTTTGGTTTTGACTCCATTTCACTTTTAAAATTTGATTCCAAAAGTTACTGAAAAATATTTTACTAAGGAATAGATTGATTAAAAATCAAAACTATAAATTTGTATAATTAATCAAACAAATCAAGTTTTTTATTAATTTTTTGCCTGTTAAGAAATATTATTCGCTTTGTAATAAATGATTTTTAATTAAGAATGATATGAAAATCAATATTCATTTGCCACTCGGTGGTGAAACATGTTGCAATATTCAACAATTAATGTGAAACCCTCTCAAATGTGTTGTTTTATTCCCAAGTGATATGGGAATGCTTTAAGATTAATTTGCTATTAGCCGTTAGAGTAAAAATACACATATAAAACGATGTTGATGGGTGAAGTTAATTTTTGTTAAATATTCTTTCATTCAAACCAGTATATAAACTTCTCTGCTGTTCATTTCTTGATGAGCCATAATCGAAAGCTTGTTTTTAGCATTTATACGCTTATTTTTCTTTTGATTTTGGGCTTTTATATTTATAAACTTATCAAATCGATATTAGCAATTATGCTATTTTATAAGTTATAACAGTTTATTTTTCTAGATTGCATCTTTTTTGTTTCTTTCATTTTTTGGCATCAGAAACAAATGAAATATCACAACTGTCAATGTTTGTTCCGAAAATTAAATATTACACAACAAAAATATTATTAAAATTTATTGAACATTATAAGAAACTGCTTAAAAAACATTAACAATAATAGGTTTTATCCATTCTGTCACAGCATTGTGTATAATTTACTTATTATCACAATTATCTAGTATAGCAAAATTGACTAATTTTTTTATTCAGATATGAATTTATAAAAATAGTTTAGGTTGTAAAAAATATGTGTATAATAAAAAATAATTGAAGTTATTTAACATATATATAAATTATTATCAAATACAATTTAAAAAAATCATGATCGATAGTCAATCATTTCTACAACCATTAAACGAGTTAAAAATAGAGAAATTATTACGTTTAATATAATTTAAAAAAACATTAGACATATTTGAAACTATCATAAGTTAATGACGGAATTAAACTATGAAAAAAGTTGATTAAGAAAACAGATAAAATATTTCTGTGCTGGGCAGAAAGACCTCAGGTTTATAGCCCAGACAGACTAACACTATTTATTTATATTCATGTTAAATGTTATTATGTAATTGTTATCGTGTCCAAATAAATATTATTGTATATTTCTGTGCATAATAATACAAAATAATCTGAAAGTTTATAGATTTCCAAATTATTTTGTATTATTATCCATAGAAATATTTTATTATTTATGTCTAGAAAAAACTGTCAACCTTGTGAAGGTTCTTATTCGGATTTAAAATCTATGAAAAATACATTAATTGAGTAAAGGAAATTACTTAATTTCCTGCGTGAAAATTTCCACAGCTGCTCTCTATAAACTTTTAATTGGCGTGTCGTTCAGAATAAATTTAGACGCGGGAATGAAGGACTTGTTCATAAATTTTATGGAGTATTAAAAAATAAACTAATTTGGCACTGGTTTTATGTCAATACGCATATTTACGTGTTGAAATGCGCGAGTCTATTTTTATCTCTGTTTAATTTTTTACTCGGATTTATAAACATCTCGATATTTGATACTCTAATTTGATATAATTAAGATATATGCAATCATATTATTAACTTTATTCCAACAATAACAATCATGATAAAAAGATAACAACAATAACCACAATAATATGTAATTTAATTTGTATTTGAATTTATTTACAGAATCTTCATTTACAAAACACACATTTATATAATAGATAATAAATAATAATAAACAATATACAGGGTTGGGTATGGAACTAAGTAAATATTTTTAAAACAAAACATACGATATCTTTGAAGTTTTGCAGGTAAATTGTCGGTCTAACCGGAAGTATATTATTAAAAAATATACATGAGATTCATTTTCCCCATTGCACTTACCTGCAAAATTTCAAAGATATCGTCTGTATCGTTTTAAAGATATTTACTTGGTTTCATACTTTATCCCAATCCTGTACATATGAAAATACAATTACACATGTGAATAGTGATGAAAATACTTAAAATATATACTAATTAAGAAGCGATTAAAAACAAAAATTAAAACCCTATGTTTTTAATTACCTATCTGATTCGAATATTTTTGTACATTATGTCCAATACTGTTGTTTTTTTCTGTATGATAGTAGATTTTTTCGCTTAAGTTAAGGATTTTTATTTGTATATGTCCAACGCTATTTTTCAATTTTCTGGTTATATGCACCACCCAATGTATTTTTTCATCTGCCTGATGAAGTCACTGTGTGGTGAAACATGTTGCAGTGTTCAACAAAAAATGTGAAGCCGTGTTGTTTTATATCAATGTATTATGGGGTTTCATTATGTATCCACCTTTTGATTAATGAAGATAATGTTTACGATTTTTAAACATTTTTTTTATCATGTCCAGCGCAATTTTACTCTTTCTGTCCTGTTTTGTCATGTCCAACGCTATTTATTTAATTAGTATGTTATTTAAACGTACTATATCGCCATTTAATTAAAATTGCCATCTGGTTTAAATCTATTTAGCCGGCTATCGTTGATTCTAGCTTTTTAATCTTAAGTAAGAATCGTATTTTCCCATCATGAGTTAGATAAAATGGTTTATTGAAGTGTTGGAATTTATTTTTTGCGTTGTCCAACTCTTTTAAAATTTTTAATAATCTAGTTTGAAAAGTTATACAAAGTTAAAAATTTCCTTAAAAATAATTTGTTGATTCTTGAATCTTCTCGTCGTTAACTTCGTGGTACATTTTTAATTTAAAAAAAATAAAGATAACAACTTTTTTATAAAATAAAAATTTTAATATGAGTTATATAAAATGATTTATTGACGTTTTCAGACATGTCCAACGCAATTTTTTGTATTTATTGGACTATAATATTTGTTTATATTTCCCAGGTGTATTTTCTTTCTATTGTATTACTTAGTAAACGCGATAACTTGTTTTAAAATATCAATCAATTTTTGTATCACATCTAACGCTATTATTTCTTTAGGTTTTCTCCGACAATATTAGAAGTTTTTTTAATATATTTTTACTAATTTGCCTAACCACCTATTGCATTTTTATAATTGCAAAGTGATGTTTTGCTCTGTCCGACGCTATTTTTTATGATATTATCGAATGAACATAATGTTTACGATTGTGTTACAATTTTTTTTTTGTCCAGCGTGTATTTTTATCTTTCTGCCCTATTTTGCCATGTCCAACGCTATTTTCCTTATTAGTATGTCATTTAAACGTACTATATAATCATCTAATTTAAATTTCCAGCTCGACTAAGTCTATTTAGTTTATTATCGTTGATTCTAGCTTGTTTTAATCTTATTTAAGTATAGCATTTTCCCATGGCTTATATAAAATAGTTTATTGAAGTGTTGATGGCTAGACAGTTAGACTCTGTGATGGCAGCCAGCAAAAATTTCACTTTGATGGGCATGGGACTTTAATTCATGTACCAGCTAAATATCTTATAGGGGTGTAATGATGTTCTACACATTTAGAGAGCGCTGAATTGAAAGGTTCAGCTGGTCACGAATAGGCACTATCGCGTTCGCAGATTTTGGTTTATCTGTTTTTGGTTATTCCAATATTTTAACGGGCTCTTCACATTCCTTTACTCATTTTCGAATGAGATGTTTATTACAGTGTTAGATTTTTTCTATAACTCGTATAAAATGAATTATTCATGTTTTTGGACATGTCCAACGCCATTTTAACGATTATTTTCTAATTATTGGTTAATTTTCCACAACGTAAAGGACTTTAATACATTTTTATCAAGTCTTTTTAATTTAATTATCCATCATGATTCGAATAAAATGATGTATTGGTATTTTCATATATGTTGAACGCTATTTTTGTGTGTTATTATTTCTGTACTTATCATCTTTAATATTTAGATTTTTTTATATAATGGGATATATGTTAAATTATTACAATAAATGTTATTAACTGTCAATGGGCTATCGACTCGTTTGACTCTCTGCCGGTGATATATACATCTTTGTTGACAGACAAGTTAATTGCTTCTATAGGTAAATATTTTCTAAGATGGAGATTCCGCTGGGTGTTTAAATTTCAGAGGAATCTCGGGATTTCGACAGCAATGTTAAAATTAGACAAATCGGATGTTATTTTAACAACTTCCTGTATTAAATTTTTCAATCAAGTTCCAATTTTGAGTCTTGAACATGATGTTTCCGATAGTGAAAATATATTTTGGCCATGTCCAGCGCTGTTTTTTCCTTGCCCTGCGGTATTTTCCTAATTAACTAGCCAATCTAATGTGCCATTTCTTCATGCCCAACAGTGTTTATTTTATATTTTCGTTAGATACAAGATTTTTTAAACTAAAGTATTCATTTTTTCCTATGCCTCGTTTTTAGACATGTCCAACGCTATTTTTCTGAGGTTTTTTGGACTATGCGATTTGTTTATATATCTCTTGTCATCTGCGTTACTATCTATTATATTTTTGAAATTCTAATGTATTGCTTCACATTGACAAATAAAGATGCTAAAATTTATTGATGTTTTCGGTTTTTTTTCTGGGTATTTGCTTAATTATCTATTGTATTTTTTGGTCATGTAAGTTACTACCTATAACCGACTATGCAGTTTGTGTACATTTTCTCGTTTAATACTCTTACGTTCTTATAATTGCATAGTGAACATCTGTCCAACGCTATATTTTTTAAATAATCGTCTTAAAGCATTCTCGGTGCTTGACTAAAGTATGGTTTAACCTCTTAAAAAGCCCATGTTTTTTGCTATGTCCAGCGCCGAATTTCTATTTCCATGCTCAACGCTATTCTTAATAAGTATGTAATTACTTGCTTTAATATATCCAGCACTGTTTATTTTATATTTTCGTGTGATTCCAGTCTTTTTAATTTGAGTATGCTCCTAAAGTGTAGGATTTTTCCCATGATGTGTGTAAATAAATTAATGTTTTCGGAGATGTCTAACTCTATTGCTATAGTTTTTTCGACTATGAGATTTGCTTCTATATTATTGGCTATGTGCATTAGTATCTATTACATTTTGCAGTTCTAAAAGTGTTGTTTTACTTTGTCAAACGTTATTACTCAAGGCAATAAAGTTAAAGGTAAAATAATTTATCGAAATTTTCAGATGTCTAAAAGCTATCTTATGTATATTTTTTCTGCTTACGTAAAATTTCTATTTAATTTATATTTTCTTACTATTTTGTCACTTGATTTTTTTCTGTGCTTTACTTACTACTTAAGTACCAATTTTGACCCTGTCCAACGCTTTGTCATTGTAATTTATTATTGTATTATGTCCAATTCTATTCTTAACTCTTTACATAAGCGTATATTTAGAGTATTAAACGTGATGTTTAAGATTGTGAAGTACCAATTTTGAGTCTGTCCAACGCTATGCCATTATTTCATTATATGATTTTTTTCGCTCTGTTTTTAGTTATATTATAATTCTCTTGTTTATATAGGTAATATTAATTTTGTATTAATCTGTATTGTATAGAATACTTTCTCATTTATATATTGTATAGTTTTCCTTTGTAATTAGGCATTTGCCTGTTAAGGAAATAAAGATTATTATTATTATTATTATTATTATATCTAATTCTGTTCTTAACTCTTCACGTAAGTGTCTATTTTGAGTATTACACATGTTTAAAGTTGTGAAAATATATTTTAGCTATGTCCAGCGCTATTTTTCTGTTTTTTGTTATATTTTTCTCTAATTTTAACATTATGAAATTTTGAATTTTTATACAGTTATGTACGAGTTTAACTTATGAATTGTGCCTTGTATAACTTTTTGATTATTCACCCAGTTTTTTAGTTGTCTTTTTATTGTTCCAGTATATGTTTTATTCATCATCTCATTAAAAATTTTTTGCTAGTTTAACTATTTGATTAGTTATTACATTAGTTTTTGTTACTGTACGTGTATTATTATGGTATACTGATGCATTGATATGTCCAACGTTATTTATTTTAATTTTCTGCTCGATTTTGATTTTTTTAGCTTAAGTATTCTTTGAAGTGTTGGATTTTTTGTATAAAATAATTTACTACTAACATCTTTATTTACAACAGTAAAGTATAATACATGTAATACATAAAACAAATTCTGATGTAAGACAATGGTCTTTTGTCCAACGGCCATCGACCCGCTGCCTTTGTCTGGAATTATCTGTCATACAAGCGTCATGATTGTTAATGTCTTATTGAGTTTAATGTTGTATTGTTTTCAAACGTCATGATCGCTAATTCCATTGTGAAATGAGGCAATTAATTGATAGATAGATGGTGATTTCTTGGGGCTTAAATCGAGGTGTTGTAAGACTTGTTTATATTTTTCTGGTTATGTACATTATCATCTATTACGTTTCTGTTATTCTATCGTGTCCAACGCTGTTACTCGCTTTACAAACAAGGTGTTCATCTTTCCAGACATGCGTAACACTATTTTACTATTGAAGCAATACTAATATATCTGTATTATTCTTGTCCAGCGCTTTTTTGAGTAAACATTTAGTGGAATTTTGTGGCATTATCATGATTTTTTTAGACTTTGTCATACGCAAGTTGTATCGAATTGTTTTTTTTTAATTGCAGCTTTTACTTCGAATCAGAACGAGGCCTATTCCCGAACACGGAGTTCGTGTTCGACCTTGAACTGCCGCTCGACTTCGTCCCGAAGAACCAGGACGGCGAGGTGGAAAAGTTCGAACTGCTGCCAGTCTCCGAGTGCCTCGAGAGGATGTTCTCTTCCGACTACAAGACCACGAGTATACCGGTCACTTTGGACTTCCTGATCCGACACGGCATAATCTCCCCAGAAAACGGTAACGAAAACAAGATAATAAGATATGTTAAAAATGATCTAAATTCGCAATTTTTTATTCTTTAAGTAATCTAAACTACAAATTAATTTTCACCTAATGTTAATATCTGTTTCCATCAAGAGTGTAGCACAACAAACAACAACTTTACAAATTAATTAATTGTCAAGAGTAGTTTTATAATGAAGTCAAGTTTCTTAATCCATATATTCCACTACGATTGTAGGAAGTAAGTGCTTTAAAAACTGCACACTACTATAATCATTTAATAAGAACTACAGCACAACTATTACTTCCAGTAGATGGCGTTATAATAACTATAAGTATTGAAAACAAACTTTCGAGTCATCTAAAAATTAACAACTAGGTGGCGCCACATCTGCCGTAAAATATGAATGAATGTTTATCCTTTTATTTTTGACAATAACTCTTTTGAATTTTAAAATGTTTTTTACCTAAATTGGCATTTGGAATTAATGTTGTATTAAAATGGTAAAAACTGTTTTCTTTTCAGAACCATGTTTTACAAGGATCATCGAACTACTGCACGTGCCACTACAAAAAATCTACAATCACAAGAAATCGAACAAGGAGAACGGCCAGAGCAACGACGTAATCACGTAAATGTACATAAACGCGAACGGAATAAAAGAATAGCTTATTTTTCATTTTAAAGATAGGCCGGAACCAACTAAAAAAAAAGAGTTAATTCCGGCGCGTGAACAATAGTGATGCGCCTTAATTATTTAACGAGTTCTCTTGAAAAAGGTGCCTCCGAAAACAATTTCCAGGCTTAGAAACTTTGTTTACACAAAACTTTAGGTGTATACAGTAGATAGGCGTAATTTTCATTCACACACAATAATTATAATCATCCCAGTATTTTATAACGAAACAAACGTGCGCGTGACTAAAACGATTTCTCAACAATGTTTTTACACCGCAATCCCAATAATCCGCAACAAAACTAATTTCGTAGTCAAGTACATTTTTATATAAGCAATAATATCGTTAAGAAATTTAATTTAGTCATGCGTCAACATGTATATGAAGCTTCTACAGGTACCGAAAACAAAAAAAAAAACGCTGGAAACTTTTTTTCTGAGCTTGAGTGGTACGCGTTTTAGTCTAGTGTAATTATATTGTTGGAAGTTGCAAAAAAAATTAATTTTAGCTATTTTAAGAAAAATAAGAGAAATTGAAATGATGTTAAAAAATCAATTGATTTAGCTAGTATATATATATTTAAAAAAAATGAGAGATATTACGTCGCGTATTATATTTTTCTTAGTTGTTTGGTACTTAAATTTTTCATTCTTTGTGATAATATATTTCTATGATATATATATGATATACGTAAAGTTGTGCGGCCGCAAGGAATTAATTTATATTTTAATATTTGTGTCCTTTTATACTATGTAGGATAGTATATATGTGGGGAGTTCGAGACGTTTTACTAGTCTGAATATACTTTTTTTTGTAAATTTCTAGTCTAAAGCATAACTGGATTCAACTTTGTTTTGTAGGATTTTAGGATGGGGATATATTTTATATGTGCCGATCATATTTATTAAACCATTCCAAACAATACACCACTGTTTTGTTTAAAAACCTTAATACAATAAATAAAAACACCTTGTAATATTAAAGAATTGTTTATTATTGAATTATCACCACCATCATTAATTAAACAAGTTAAAAAACATGATCCATGAATACCAACGAATTAAATGTCTCTGTATGATTAACATAAAAAATACGTACATGTATACAGGGTACTACAAACCGTAAGGTTTGCAATACCGTGTAGCAACATCATCGAACAATTTATATATATTTATAATTATATACACACTTACAGCAAGTTTTGGAAGAACGTTTCGAATAACATTTAAAAATCACAATATCACTTTAGAGTAGGTTACTTTTTTTAGCCACGAAATCTAGAATTATTATTATTATTTTTTTTTGGTACAAGATAGTTTTTCCTAAGTACGATCCCAATAAGACATGTAGAGTGTTGCTATTGAAACGGTTTCGGTATGTACACACAGTCTAACAATGAATATTTTCGTTTGCGCTCACGTTTACGAGAGCGTCGATATCAGTTTCGGGCCTTTTATGTGAAAGTTGCTGTCGCTTTCCAATTCCGACATTGGACTGTTGAGCTCGGACGTGTCCAACTTTCCGTGCTTGATACAACACCTGGAAAATATTGGGTTAGTGTAAAACTACCTTAATCTAACAAAAAATATTATTAATTTAGGCACTAATGAAATATGTAGTGTATGTTTATTGTAAACTACAATATAATAAAAAAAGTAAAATACAAAAAAACAAAAAAGTGAGGGCCAACTTAATAACTTTATTACTTTACTTTATTACATGTTTCACTCCAATTTAGCCATTTTATAGGCTCAGTTAAGTAGGAGCAAGGCGATAAATATAAAATAAACTCATATTATGAACATCAAATACCCATGTCAATGAATGATTAAGTTAAAAATGCTAACTTCAGATTAAATACAATCTTATTTTAGTTGGCCATCACTTACATACATTCGTAATAACCCAAAAAAACAACAACACATTAAGTAACAAAAGTACACAAAAACATATAAAGCTTCTAATCTAAAAACATAGGAACATTTTCGTCAGGTCTCATTCTGGTCTAAAATGACATAAACATGGGGTGGATCATGCCTGAAAGAAACAGAGAAACGAAAGTACATGCATGGCTACGAAGGGCATAATACTCAACACTTACCTTTCTTGGATCCTCTGATAGATGAACAGGCAGAAGAGTGGAAGTGGCGTCATAACGGCAACGGCCACCGGTACCACTGTCGTCAAGTCCGCTTCCGGTTGGTCCAAGCTAAATCTGTAAAAATTGACTCATTATCTTCTCTGAATGTTAAAAAATAAATCGAGCACAATTAAAACATATCAATTTGAAAGGTTTAGAAAAGATAGGAAGATTTAATCATTGGAAATAAGCGTTGGACACAATTAAAAAATGTATTTTTGGAAAATTGCCACGAAATTTGTCATGGGTTATAAGGTTATAAGCAAAGGGTTGAATAGAACGCTGGACAATATAAAAAACTAAATTTAGATAATTGTAAATTATAAAAATTAAGCTCGTGTCACACTCAAGGTTTATGTATGAATAACACAAATAAAACCTAAATAATAATTTTGGGCACAAAAAATATATCCTACACTATTAAACTATTAAATAAATGGATACATAGGATATGAAGATAATTAACAGTTAAAACATTATGTTAGTTACTGTAAAAATGACTGTTCAAAATTTAGATAAAATGGATGATTGTAAATGAAGCATAGATTAAAACTAGAAAAATAGCGCTGGACATTATGAAATATGTCAGATGAGAACTACAGGTAAAACATAAATTAAATTAAAAGTAAGAAATTTATGTTAGACATGTATTTAAAGCATAGATTCGCTTAAAACTAGATACACAGCGCTGGATATTGTGAAATAAGTCAGATGAGAATTACAGATAAAACATAAAATAAGTTAAAAATAAATTAAAAAATTGATATTAGATATGTATATGAAGCATAGATTTGCTTAAAACTATATAAATAACGCTGGACATTGTGAAATATGTCAGATTGGAATTACGGATAAAACATAAATTAAATTAAAAGTAAGAATTGTGTGTTAGACATGTGTATGAATAATAGCTTCGGTTGAAAGTAGAAAAATAGCGCTGGACATTATCAAATATGTCAGATGGGAATTATAGATAAAACGTAAATTAAATTAAAAGTAAGAAATGTGTGTTAGACATTTATATGAATCATTGCTTCGGTTAAAAGTAGAAAAATAGCGTTGCGCATTATGAAATATGTCATATGGAAACTACAGATAAACCGTAAATTAAAAGTACGAAATTAGTGTTTGACATTTATATGAAACATAGATTCGGTTAAAACTAGAAAAATAGCGCTGGACATTATAAAATATGTCATATGGGAATTACAAATAAAACATAAATTAAATTAAAAGTAATAAATTTGTGTTATTGTAATATGTATATACATTATATATTTGCTTAAAACTAGATAACTAGCGCTGGATATTATGAAATATGTCAGATGGGAATTATAGATAAAACATAAATTAAATTAAAAGTAAGAAATTTGTATTAGACATGTATATTAAGCATAGATTAGGTTTAAACTAGAAAATAGCGCTGGACATTATGAAATATGTCCGATAGGAATTACAGATAATACATAAAATAAGTTAAAAATAAGAAATTGATGCTAAACATGTATATGTAGCATAGGTTTGGTTAAAGCTAGAAAAATAACGCTGGATATTGTGAAATATGTTAGATGGGAATTACAGGTAAATCATAAATTAAATTAAAAGTAAGAAATTGTTATGTTAGGCCCAATACAGATAGTGATTAAAACTACAGTATAAGTTGGATTAACATAAAAAAGTTATATTGAGTATTATTAAATATGTACCGAAGTTTAGATTGTATTGTGTAGATGATTATAAATGTAGCATAGATTGGACATACGCTAGAAAAACAGTGCTGGACATAATAAAATATATTTTCTTATAAGATTTATAAGTATGGGAATTACAAATAAAACATAAATTAGATTAAAAAACTATGATATTGCGTCGGACATAATAAAAAAGTAAGTTATAAATTTTAATTACAACATTGGTTCGATTAAATCTAAATAAATATTATTAAACACAATTAAAAAGGATTTAATATATATTGAGAAACATAATCGTTGAAAATTGGCGTTCGACATAATAAAAAAGGGAATTTACAAAAGATTAAGCTTATATTATACATAAAAATTAAACAGAAACTTTAAATATATTTTATATTTATATTTATATTTTTTATTTACATTCAGTTATTGAAAATGAGCACATGGTGCTCGAAATGTACATTTAACGTGTAAAAATAAATTAGTGAAGAAAGGAAATCAAATCGTGTTTTATTAGAAACTTTAAAATTGTTGGGTATTGAATAAAGTTAAATTTTGGAAACTATAAATGGCTAAATATTTAAATGAACCCAAAATTTATAAATGTTAAGACACTTACAAAATATAACTGCATATAATGAAATAATGGTTTTTGTATAATTCACCTACGTATTTCCTTAAAATAGTGTTGAAAATGATGAAAACATGTGTCCAACAGATTAAAACTAAAATAAGTACTAAATAAATATAAATTTAGCGAGCTTCTATTACACTTTCAACTATATTAAATCATTAGATTAGGTTATTATTAACAAAAATACGTTGGACATGGTAGAAATATGCTAGTTTTAAGTTATTTAAGAATGATGAATTATAATTGCAGCATAGTTTAAAATAAATAAAAAATAGTAGCGTTGGACAACGCAATACGTTTCATTTATCAATTATTTTTTAGGATGGAGATTGGAAATAAAACACAAACAGCATTAAAACTAGAAAATTAGCGTTGGACATATTAAAAGGTGTACCAAAGTAAGAGAAATATAATATTTCAAACTCGGCCTTGGAAATAATAAAAACAAGTTTCTAAAAAAGAGAATTAATTATTGTTGAAACATAAAACTACAAAAGTGGAAAATTTACGATTTATAAAAAATAGGCAGGATATGATAAATAAATCACAAAAAGAAGTAATATATTCCAGCAAAATAAAAATGTTTTGTTTCCACATTTTACCAAAAAGAGTAACTGAGCATTTTATTTAAAAATAGTGATGCACAATGTAAAAATGTGTCTAGCCGTATGGAACAATTGAATCAGTGCAAAAACAGAGGACATAATATATTTCAGCTAGCAAGATTATTTAGGATGGAGATTGTACATAAAACATAAACAGCATTAAAATTAGAAAATGAGCGCTGGACTTATTAAAAATGCTAGTTTGAAAGGTGTACTAAAGATGAAGAAATACAATATTTCAAACTAGGCCTTAAAAACAAGTTTGTAAACTTGAAATTAATCATGGTTAAAACATAAAACCATAAAAGCTGCAAATTTATATGATTTATAAGAAATAGAAGGAATCTTACAAATAGAGCATAAAGCAAAAATAAAAAAAGTAGCGTTGGACATTGTAATATATTTCAGCTAGCAAGATTATTTAGGATGGGGATTGGAAATAAAACACAGAAAGCATTAACACTAGAAAATGAGCGTTGGAGATATTAAAAATGTTAGTTTGGAAGGTGTACTAAAGATGAAAAAATATTACATTTTAAACTAGGCCTTGGAAATAATAAAAACAAGTTTGTAAAAAAGGGAATGAATCATGGTTAAAAGATAAAGCTATAAAAGCTGTTTACAAATGAAGCGTAAAGCTAAAAATAAAAATAAAAAGAATCGTTGGACATCATAATATATTTCAGCTAGCAATATTATTTAGGATGGGATTGGAAATTAAACATAAACAGCATTAAAACTAAAAAATGAGCGTTGGACATATTAAAGATATATGTTTGGAAGGTGTACTAAAGATGAAGAAATACAATATTTCGAACTAGGCCTTGGAAATAATAAAAACAAGTTTGTAAAAAAAGAAAATTAACCATGGTTGAAATATAAAATTGTAAAATCTGCAAATTTTCATGATTTATAAAACATATATGGTATTTTACAAATAAAGCATAAAGCTAAAAATTACGAAAAGTAGCGTTGGACATCATAATATATTTCAGATAGAAATATTATATAGGATGGGGATTGGAAATAAAACATAAACAGCATTAAAACTTGAAAATGGGCGTTGGACATATTAAAAATGTTAGTTTGAAAGGTGTACTAAAGATGGAGAAATATAATATTTCATTCAAACTAGGCCTTGGAAAATTATTTTAAGCTTAAGTTTTCTTTATATATATTATAATTTCATTTGCTTAACTGTATTATTATTATTTTCTGTAAATTGGATTGTTCGTTAATAAATATTATTATTATTATTATCAATAAAAACAAGTTTGTAAAAGAAGAGAATTAATCATGGTTAAAACATAAAACTATAAAAGCGGCTAATTAATTAGAAATTATACTCAGACAAAATGAAACATTTGTGTTTGCACAGTTTACAAAGAAGAGTAACAGCATTGACCTTACAATAGGGCTGGACAATGTAAAAATGTGTTTAGACGTACGAAACAATTAAAACTATTGAATCAATGCAAAAATAGAGGACAAATAATTATAATTGAAGAATGGATTAGACTAACCGTTATTAAATTACGCTGGACACTGTGAAAATGTGATAGTTAAAGCTTTTACAATTATGGGGAATTATAACAGAATAATTTATTGAAATAAAACCATAAAAAATAAACGTTGGACACGATAAAATGAATATGTTTGTAAGATAAAAAATTGCTAATTAAACATAAAAACTAAAAACTAGCGTTGGACACAATCAAATATTAGCTTGTGGTTGTAACTACAGCGTACGTTAAATTAAAACTAAAAAAAATATATTTTGTCATAAAAAAAGCGTTGAACACAATAAATACTTGAGTCTTAAAAATCTGTATAATTATACATTATAAAAAATATTATTTTACATAATTTATAGGTAATAAAAAAATGTTGAAATTCAAACCTAATATTTATAGTAGTTGGAAAATCAAAGTAATGTACAAAATAGTTTAAAACATTTAATTTTGAAAAACACGACAATAATAACGAGTCTTACTAATAACTCATTGAAAGAACTAATTATTAGTTCATTTTCTACAACGTAAAGAACTTTAATATATTCTTATTATATCATTTTGAGTAGAGTTAGACAATAAAACATGTGTTTTTGCATTGTCCAACGCGACCTATATCCACATAAAGCATTAGACAGACTGAAAATTACATATTTATCATGACGAAACGACTAGTGTTATAAAACAAAGAGTAGTATCGAATAAAAAATGCAAATTCTAGCGCTCGACACGGAGGAAAGCTCATTACATCACACGCGTTGTAAAATTAAAATAGATAGAGTCTAGACATATATAAAAATTAGATGGTATGTATGTATAACAATAAATTGGGAAAATAATTGGAAAAATTAGGCGCTGGACAGCTCAGAAAAGAAACATAACTTTTATTATTGTTAGACAAACTATATTCCTTGATCGCTACAAAACCACAGTCACATTTTAGTAGATCGAAAATGTTCTCCTTTGAAGGTTTCACCACTTAAAAGATTGTAATTTGACGACATGGTCAAAACTATATAAGAAGAATAAATGATTTAAAAACACTAACAAAAAGTACCAAATATGTTGGTGGACAGACTATAAAACGTTACTAATAGATGAGGTAAATAAGTATGGCAATGATAATATTCTTTTTATAACAATATTTTTAATTTTTGATGATCACCTACACTTTTTATTGAATAGGTTTAATAGAGAAAATAGAATTCAGATAAGTTCTAATACATACCTGAGTAGGAATATTGAAATTCCAGTATTCTGTATTCCTGTTTCTATCGCGATCGTCAGACAATCACGCGGCGTTTGTTTGCAGATGACAGCGAAGATCCAAGCAAGCACGTAGCCAAAAAGTGGAAGCCCCAAACCGGCGATCGTGATCTGTAAACACAAACAATGATGAACTAATGATGAATGTTAAACATTAGCATAGTCACTTACCTGCCACGAGAAAAGCTGAAACAGATACAGATTTGAGATAATGGCGAACACGATGATGAACAGCAGGAGGAACGTGGACAGTCCTTTTAGAATTCTGGCGAGGAAGTTGGCGACGCTCTTTAGATATTTCTGTATGAGGAAGCCGAGGAAAAGCGGTATGACCAGGCAGATGGCGTACTTGGTGATCATGTCGTAGGGCACCTCGAGTTTACCCTCGTCGAAGATGACGCGGCCTAGTGTGAAGAGCCATAGCGGCATCATGGCGAATGCCGCGAAGGTGCCCATCGTCGTCATCGTGATGGACAGGTCGATGTTACCCCCGAGGATGACCGTCCACATGTTGGAAGCGCCACCCGCCGGCGAGGCGCCAGTGAAGAACATGCCCAGCTGCATGGGGACGTTGCCGGGAAAGAGGAGTTTTCCAATACCGAAACTCAGCTGAAATAAAAATTATAATTTTGATAACTCTTATTAAAATAAATTGCAGGGTGCAAAATATTAACGCATATATTAGAAATTTTATTACGTTGGACAGAACAAAAAAAGAAGAAAATTTCATAATTTTGATGAGTTTGTACAGTTTTACTTTATCAAATAATTATTCCTATCAAATCTAACAAACTTCTTATTTGATTTTCTCAGTAAGAGATAATTGATTGTTAATATCAAAATATATTATTACAGTGATGAAGACAATTGTGTTCGTTAAGAAAACTATCAGTGGGCATTTTTCCTTAATAAAACTAAGTCATCGACCAATAAGACAACTGTTTTGCTCATATAAATGGTCTGTTGAAGTAATTTAATATATTCTGTTGATATTTTCTGTGTAGCATCTACTATATGTGTGCAAAAGAGTCATTGTAACTTACAAGCGGCATTAAAAGGAACTGTCCAACGAATCCTATAATCGGCCCGATCGGCCTCCTAAGGTTAGTCTTCAAATTACCCCAGTTCAGCGCACAGCCAAAGTTGATGTACATAACACTGACCAAGATGATGACGGACACATGAAAGATAACGTCGATGACGCGCTTCTGTCGCGTGACCGTCACCTCGATGATTTCCTCCGTTTCCGGAACGATTTTGTTGCGTTGCTGCACTTTGACGAAAACTTTCGCCTTGCCTACAATCACATACACACAACATGCACGTTTATTGAATATTTTTTAAAATATTAATTACCTAAAAATTGTCCTGTGATGTTGAAACTTTCCGAATCGATTCCATCATTTCCATACTTGAGCCAAATCTCCTTATCGGCCTTGACGACTTTCGGGTCGTCGGAGTTTATGACTAACATATACTCGGAGTACACTTTTTGTGGACCTAAAATCACACACAAGAATATGTAGGCATTTATAGAGTAATTTTCTAGAAATTAAATTAAAAAATATGTATCTGTTAAAGGTAACGATGTTTACAGATACAGTGTCAGACTACTATTTCGTTTCTCTTTTCTGTTTGAAACATCGAATAGAATCACAGTATACAGTGTTGGAAATGGTAAAAAAAACTATAAACTCGTTGCTGTAAGTGTTTAATATAGAGTCATGATAACTTAGAGGTAATAAATAAACAGCAGAGTGAAGAAGACAAGTTTTGGATAAAGTAGGAAGAAAATTATAGTTGATCCATTTGAAAGGCCTATGAAAACTATTAAACCATTGCTGTAAGTTTTTTTTTTATAGAATCACGATACTGGAGAAAGTAAATATAAAATAGCGGAATGCAGAAAATTGTGTTGGACAAAGTAAAAACATGGAACTATTAATCCATTTTATCTGATTCCATCAGCTATGGTGACGAGGAAGAGGAAGATGGCGACTTATAAGGATGTGGAAAAAAATGGATATATAATGTTGGACAAGGTAAAAAATTAAACAATTGGGTTTAATTGAAAATAGTAAGGGTTGTTTATGTGGTAATTGAAAATGTTACATCTAGTAGTGCTGGACTATATTTAAAACTATAAAAGTGTTTCGTAAAACTCTAGGCAAGAAAGTGTATAAATAATAGTGTTGGACATTCCATAATAACACAAAAATGCAGGGTTATGGATAAATGAATAAATAAGAAAGAAAGTTGTGAATCTACCAAAAATATTACTGTTAAAAGTGGATACAATTATGAAAGTTGACAAGTATAAACGATTTGAAGTATGAAAAATCATATACGGTGACACAGAAACATAAAAATAGTGTTGGACATCGCAAGAATCAGCTTTGAATAAAGTTATTACCGACAGTTGGCAGTTGGGTAGTGACAGTCAACATGTAAAAATTGACAGTTGATATTTGACATTTAATAACTGACAGTTAACAGTTGAAATTTAACAAATAACAACTGACAGCTGATAGTCAAAATTTGACAATTAAAATTGAAATTTGAGGATCAACAGTTGAAATTTGACAATTAACAACTGACAGTTGACAGTGTACAAGTGAAAGTTGACAGTTGAAATTTGATAGTTAACAACTGAAGGTTGACATTTGAAATTTGACAGCTAACAACTGGCAGTTGAAAATTGACAGATAACAACAGTACAAAAATTGACAGTTAACAATTGATAGTAAACAGATGAAATTTAACAGTAAACAATTGACAATTGACAGTTAATAATTGACAGCGAAATATTGATATTTGAAATTTGATAGTTAATAAATAGCTGATAATTGACAGCTAAAAATGACAGTTGACAGTTAAAAAATGACAGTTGATATTTGACAGTTAATAACTAACAGTTGAAAATTGATACATAAAAAATTGACAGTTGATATTTAGTAGTTAACAACTAACAGATTACAACTGATATTTGACAGTTAACAAGTGACAGGTAAAAATTGTTGAAATTTGATATTTAATAACTGACAGTTAACAGTTGAAATTTAAGAATTAACAACTGACAGTTGATAGTCGAAATTTGACAATTAAAGATTGTTGGCAGTTGAAATTTGAGGATCAACAGTTGAAATTTGATAATTAACAACTGACAGTTGACAGTGTACAAGTGAAAGTTGACAGTTGAAATTTGATAGTTTACAACTGAAGGTTGACAGTAATTTGACAGTTAACAACTGACAGTTGAAATTTGACAGCTAACAACTGGAAGTTGATAATTGACATAACAACAGCTGAAAATTGACAGTTAACAACTGATAGTAAACAGATAAAATTTGACAGTTAACCATTGACAGTTGAAATTTGACAGTTAATAATTGACAGCGAATTATTGAAATTTTACATTTAATAAATGACATTTGATATTTGATAGTTAATAACTAGCTGATAATTGACAGCTTAAAAATGTCAGTTGACAGTTAAAATATGACAGTTAATATTTGACAGTTAATAACAGTTGAAAATAGGCACATACAAAATTGACAGTTGTTATTTGGCAGTTACCAACTAACAGATTACAACTGATATTTGACAGTTAAGAACTGACAGTTAACAGTTAAAGTTTGATATTTAACATATGCCAGTTAACAGTGTAAATTTAACAATTAACAACTGACAGTTGTTAGTCGAAATTTGACAATTAAAGTTTGTTGACAGTTGAAATTTGAGGATCAGCAGTTGAAATTTGACAATTGATAGTTTACAAGCGAAAGTTGACAGTAATTTGACAGTTAACAACTGACAGTGGAAATTTGACAGCTAACAACTGACAGCTAATAATTGACAGCGAATTATTGAAAATTGACACTTGACACTAATAAATTACATTTGAAATTTGATATTTAATAACTAGCTGAAAATTGACACGTAAAAGCTGACAGTTAACAGTTGATATTTGACAGTTATCAAATGACAGTTGATATTAGGCAGTTAACAACTAACAGATTACCACTGAAATTTGGCAGTTATATACTGACAGTTAACAGTTGAAGTTTGATATTTAACAACTACCTGTTAACAGTTTAAATTTGACAAATAACAACTGACAGTTGACATTAGATTTCTCCAAGTTTACCTCATACTGAAAAATTTTGCATTCAACAATTGTCAATTGTCAATTGACACTGTACAGTGGACAGTTGATAATTGAAGGTAGGAATCATCAGTCGAATGATAGCAGCGGTTGCAGTTGAGAAATAGAGTTTGACAATTAACAATTGAATGTTGACAGTAGAGTTTATGTATGTCAGCTGACAGTTATGTTAATATCAGTTGACACTTGAAATATGACAGTTAACACTAAAAGTTGACAGTTGAAATTTGACAGTCTACAAATGACAGATCAAGGTTGTTGAAATTTTAAAGATTGTCAATTAAAAGTTGAAATTTCACAGTTATGAACTGTTAAGGTAACAGTTAAAGTATGATATTTAACAACTGTCAGTTAACAGTTTAAATTTAACAATTAACAACTGACAGTTGACATTTTATTTTTGCATTTAACAATGGCCAATTGACACTTTAATAGTGGACAGTTGATAATTGAAGGTAGGAGTCATCAGTTAAATGATAGTAGAGGTTGCAGTTGAGATATGAAATTTGACAATAAACAATTGAATTTTGACAGTAGAGTTTATGTATGTCAACTGCCAGTTAAAGTTAATAACTGACAGTTGACATTAGAAATATGACAGTTAACCATTAAAAGTTGACAGTTGAAATGTGACAGTCTACATTTGACAACTGACAATAAACTGTTGAAATTTGACAATTAGCAACTGACAGTTAAAGATTGATTTAAAAAATTTTGACTGTTAAGAACTGACAGTTGAAATTTGACAGTTAATAACTGATAGTTGATATTTGCCGATTAACAGTTTAAATTTGACAATTGACCTCTGACCGTTGACAGTTAACAAGTGACAGTTGACAATTGACAATTTAAATTTGATAGTTAACAACTGACAGTTAACAGTAGAAATTTGACAGTAAACAATTAAAAGTTGACAGTTGAAATGTGACAGTCTACAAATGACTGATGAATGTTGTTGAAATTTGACAAGTTCAATTTGAAATTAACAACTGACAGTTAAAGATTAATTTAAAAAAAATTGACTGTTAAGAACTGACAGTTGAAAATTGACAGTTAATAACTGACAGTTGACAGTTAACAAGTGACAGTTGACAATTGAAAGTTTCAATTTGATAGTTAACAACTGACAGGGAACAGTAGAAATTTGACAGTAAACAATTAAAAGGTGGCAGTTGAAATTTGACAGTCTACAAATGACAGATGAAGGTTGTAGAAATTTGATATTTGACAACTGACAGTTAACTATTGAAATTTGACAATTAACAACTGATAGTTGATAATTGAAATTTGATAATTAAAGATTGTCAATTGAATGTTGCAATTTGATAGTTAAGAACTGACAGTTGAAAATGGACAGCTAATAACTGACAGTTGACAGTTATTATTTACCGATTAACAGTTTAAATTTGACAACTAACAACTGACAGTTGACAGTTAACAAGTGACAATTGACAATTGACAGTTTACATTTGATAGCTAACAACTGACAGTTAACAATAGAAATTTGACAGTTAACAATTAACAGTTGAAAATTATCATTTAACATCTTAAGTTAACTGTTGAAATTTGATATTTAAAAACTGACAGCCAACAGTTGAAATTTGACAGTTGAAATTTTACAGTTAATAACTTGCAGTTAATGTTTAATGCATTAGTGGCGCTGGAAATGTCGGAAAATTTTTTGTTTAATTACGGAAACTCTGCCGTTGAAATAATAGAGCAATAAAATAATAAATCGCAAACAAGAATAAAAAAATAAAAAAAAGCGCTGGACATGGTGAAAATAATACATTTTGAAATAAGGGCAATATAAAAAATATTATGTCTGTTGAAAAATTATTTAAAATATTCAAAAAATGCGTTGGACAAGGTGGTATGATCTTAAAATTGCAACAAAAAGTAATATTATTTTGGTCAAATACATCCATTTACTCGGATGTATTTGACGAACGAAAAAATAAAATAGAAAAAAGTATAAAACCTGATATTTATGATGGAAAGATGATTCAAAATAAAATATGAATAATACAATTAAATAGAGCTGGTCACGGTCAAACACAAGTAAAAATACACACAAAGCTACAAGAAAACTAGGCATTAGAGATGAGAATAAACTGTAGAGAACAAAAGAACTCAATGAAAATAATTTAAAAAAATATATTAGATGCTGGACAGGGTAAAAATAAATAATAAACAAGTGACAAGTTTATAATTATAGGGACAAAATATAAAATATATAGGGATAAAAAAACATTGCGAGAACATATACGTTAAATATGATGCGAGTACAAAATGTGTATGAAATTTGCAAGAAAAAACAAAAATTTCATTAGGCATAGTTAAATATGCAGGGCAAATAATAACTATTTTTTAGAAATATATTCATATTTCTTATGATGATAAGTTGAAAAGTAAAAACATTTAAAATATGTATATAACGTTAATAAATAAATAATCTAGCTGGATAGTGTTGAACACATAAGCAAATTTCTGATAAAAAGATATTAGCCGGAGAAAAAATCATTTAGGTAAAATATAGTTGAAAGGATAAAAGAATTAGAAGAATTACTTATTATATATTATGTATTACATGCAGGGCAATAATAATTAAAGTTAAATAAGTGAATTTTAAATGCAATAGAAGCGCTGGACAAAATATTTTATACTCTAAATCAACAATTTATTAACAGATCAAAAACATGTGTAATAAATATTGTGGAATTAAAGGTGCGAAAGATTTAAAAATGAAAATCGAGCGCTGGACAGTCAATCTATAAAAGGTCAAATTAAAATTTTCTATAATTATGCTGGAAAATATGATATTAAAATATATAGTCAAAAATAGTGATGTATTATGAAATTGTCGAATAAAATTATAATGCTAGAGAGAGAGGGTTAAAAAATAATTAGGAAAATAAAACAAAGCAGTGCTGAACAAATTAAAAATAAAATATAAAATAAGATTGAAATTACGAAATATGTAAACCAATTTAAAAGATGTGTATAAATGAGAATCAGGCGCTGGACAGCGTTGGACATATGAAAAATCAAATGAAAATAATTAAAGTATTACCGAATTAATGCATGACTTTAGAATATGTAAAAAACTGTACATCAAATCATAATGTAATGGAAATGGCAATAAATATAAAATAGATATGAAATATTCGAATGAAAATTTAATAGATTGATCCTGCATAGTTATGAGGTGTTGTAAAAAGTATATAAAAACGAACGATAACTGATTTATTAAAAGAGAGACAAGTGTGAAATAAAAATGAAGGTGAAGTTACTAATTAGTAGTTAATTATCAAGAAATTCAAAATTTTAATACCACTTTTTATTGTCTACATAGAGTTTGTGATGTATGACTATACTGTTATAACGGGTGTCCAACAATTATTGCAGTCCCGGGTGGCGTTGGAATCAAAAACGTAGGTCAATTCTTTCATGTGCCAAATAAATGAACTGACATTTTAATTGTTTAACATAACTTAAATGTGCATTAAAAATGTCAGTTCATTTATTTGCAACATGTAAGAATCGACCTACGTTTTTTATTCCAACGCCACCCGGGACTGCAATAATTGTTGGACACCCGTTAGTTTAAACCTTTCAGGCATAAAATTTTCATTAGGCACACTTAACAAAAACGATTTAAAGATAAAAAAAATAATAATATTTATCATTTGATAATTAAAATTTATTTTTAGCATTGCTAAATAAAGATTGTTATTTCTTGGATCTTAAAGACTTTCACTTCGTGGTACATTTCGATATTAAGAAAAAATAAAACACTTTTACTTTTTATTACTACTTTAAACTTTATTTGCAGTGACTAGTTTTGACTACACGGTATTCATTATCAAACTGCAAATAAACTTTATTTTATTTATTTATTTAATTTATTCTTAAAGATTGTTATTATTACTATAATATATTTTATTATTATTATTATTTAAAATAACAATGACACGTGTTACGGACTCAATTCACTCGTTTGAACTTTATACAAACTAGCAACAAACGAAATTATAAATATTACAGGATCAGGAAATTGATACTTTGAAAGTTTTTAAATTTGATTTTTATCTACAAGAGATTGCGACGCACGTACCCCATGTTAACTTACTTAGCGAGTTCGGTGCGGGGGAATTTAATCATAAAAGTTTCGTTGTACCGGCGGCGGGAGAGGGCGAGGGTTATTCGCGCTGATGGATTATGTCAGAACGTATTTTTCGAAAGAATCTTTAAAAAAAAAATATATAATCGAGTTGTTTTTTTTTTTGATTAATCAATACGCAAACTGAACGCTGTGAATTGAATTGAATTTACTGTGTCGGTGGAATTTAATTATTTATTGATAACAGCAAACGTGTTTATTTATTTACCCAGTGTAGGTTTCTAAATTGTATTTGTTTTCATTATCTATCATATTTTGAAGTACAAAAAACCAAACAAAAATCATATATTTTTTTAAATTTACTGTTTAAAGCAAATTCCATTTTTTAATGTTCTCTATTTTTCTAAACAAATTTTCGATTGGGTTTCTTTTGTAATATTCTAACTATTATCATAAAAACAGTCTAAAACTCGTTAATGTAGAACTAATAACCTGTTTCCGTTTAAAATTAAAAAAATAAAACACTTTAAATTCGTTTTTTTTTGTAAAAAAAATATTTTAAATCTTTCTGGCAGAAGCAGGGCTGGACTTAGCGGCCGAGAAAACGACGGCCGTGTGGCTTTCTTTGCACGGGCAGCAGAAGGATAAACGGCAGCATCGAAATCGTGGACCACTTCGTAGCAGTGGGCAGGTCCACTAAGTACCTGGGATAAGATGAAGGACAAAAAACTGGAAATCGTCCTGGTGAGCGACCCAATGCGGCGAGGAGCCCTGGGAGAAGGTGGTACAAAGACATGGAGGAGGGTGACTATCTAGATACGAGCCAAGCAAGAGGCGATGGCCAGAGAGTTCGAGAGCCCGAGGAGGAGCATAGTATAGGTGAAAGTAGGCGGAACCATCTACCTCTCGTGCTATTCCTCAATCAAAGGCGAGGTAGTTATGAGGGGCGACTTCAATCTCAAGGCCCATCAGTGGGGGAAAGTAGAGCCGACAGGAGAGGACAGCTCTTGGAATTAGGAGTGCCGAATAGAGGTGCCGAACCGACGATGGCCAGCACTAATGCACTATAAATCCTTAATATCATGCTGGCAACATCGGGGGCCATGGGAGATATCTTTGACTGGAGGATGGGGCGTCAGCAGTACCTGAGTGATCATATGTACGTGCACTTTGGAGTGTAAATGAAAGAAAAGGCAGTTGTGGTCAGTCTGAAAGAAGAATATCCGATGGAATATGTGTAGGATAGATCCGAATAAATGATGGGCGTGCATGAGGGGAAGGGGAAAACCGTGTCGGAAGCAGAGAAAGCGGCGATAGAGTTCACAAGGAGACTTATGGGAGCATGTGGCGTCGCTATCCCTAAGAAAAAGGAAACTGGGATAAAATGGGTCTACTGGTGGAACGAGGAAGTAGTTATAGCAAAGGCAAGGGCCAATAAAGCGCGCAGAGACGTCACTAGATGTATTAGAGGAGGGGTGATGTGGCGGCCCTGAAAGACGCCTAGGAGGCAGCAAAAACCAACCTCTGCAAGGCGATTCACGGAAGCAAGAGGGCCGAGTAGAAGCAGCTCCAGGGGGAAGTAGAGGAGGACAAATGGGGGAGGTCAAAACGTTAGGGATGGGACATATCAATGTGGGAGCATTAGTACCGGGGGGATTGAGGTACTGTTTTCGAGGTAGAAAGAGTGGAGGAACACCGGCAAAGTAGAAGGCAACCCCAAGGGAGGACGAGGAATTTAAGTTGGATGAGGCGATGGGAGCGGTGAATGGAGGAAAGTGGTTGGCCCAGGGGGTAACAACCCAAACGAGGCCATTAAAGTCCCCGGACAACTCGGCGGAGATAATCGCGTTGAAGAGACTGGTTGTCTTCGGGAGGGCAAACTTCCGGTATATAATACAGCTAGGCTCTTACTCTCTAAGAAGGGCAAGTCTGAGGAGATCTAAGAGTATATAGGCCGGTATGCCTCATTGACGGTGAGGGGAATATACTTGAGAGGCTTCTGGAGGAGGGTGCCTTTATTGAGATGAAGAAGCTGGTCGCTGAGGCCCGCATACTCTGAACGCATTCTTAGCGTCCAACGCCACCGCCAGGCAATGTCTTCTTACAATACTAATCAGCTACCTTGACAATAGGACTCTCGTCTACGAAGGCGAAGAGGGCACAAAGGAAATGCGCTTGGCAAGTATCATGTGGCGCATGAGGGAGTGTATAGCCTACCGATTCCTGAGGAGGTTATAAAGGCAGTGGGTAGCCTGCTCGCTAACGTAGGAGGGCCGAGCGAGGGAACGAGGAGGCTGCTGGCGGCGGTAGGAGCTGCGAAGTTGCTCTACGCCGCCCCAGCATAAGTGAAGTCTGTCGAATTCAAGAGGAACATAGACAGATTGGGTGGTGCAATAGTTATATAGGTATCCTTAGAGTAATCAAAGGGAATCGACGGAAGCCGCGGAGGTGCTATCGCCTCCCGCCCGCGGACTTGAAGCTGGTAGATAGGGCACAGGTGTACTGGGCACGGAAGAGTGAGCCAAAAAGACGGTTAGAAGGTGGGTTATGGCTGAGTGGCAAAAAAGATGGGCTAAGGGAACGAAGGGCAATTGGACCATGGTATAAATTCCACAGCTCGGACCTTGGGTTAATAGGAGGCAGGGGGCCTACCATAATACACAGTTCCTAAGCGGACTCGGGTACTTTGGCAAGTACCTGTGCTGAATTGGGACGATGAAAGGAGTTGGTTGTGGGAAGATGGAAAAAGTTGGCAGACAGACTGGGGGAATTATTTGTCCTTTTCCCTTTGGTCGCCCGAATGACAAGGGACGAAGAAGCGTGGGAGGGAGTCTCAAGGTTCGTTAAAACTGTGACTTTTCCAGAAGGAAGAGGACTTGGGGAAAGGGAGGGTCCTTACCATAGGAGAGAGGTAGTGTAAATAATATTAGGATGTAATTAGTTGTAGTTTGTACTTTATAAATGTAAATACCGGGGGCATCGGGTCAGGTTTTTAGTTTAAGGGGCAGCTGGAGCGGCCTGAGGTGCCAGGCTCATCTCGGGCCTATTGACGAACATCGGTGACCCGTTGGAAGACAAGAGAAGGTTACTTCTGGAATCGCGCGTGACAAGCTGCTGTATCCCGCTCCAGCATGGGCGAAATGCATGGATGTGCAGAGGAACAGGGATACGCAACGCGGATCCCTGAGTGCTGGAGCCATTAGAGTGGCCAGAGGGTTCCGCATGATTTCTGCCTAGGCCCATCGAGGCCCGGCGGCCTCATTAGTCCCCCCAGACTTGGAGATCGTGGCGAGAGCGGAAAGGTTAAGAGCGTCGCGAAAAGTAACGGCCAGCGTAGGCTGATGGACCATTGGAAGGAGCAATGGAACGAGTGAGCTCATCCCTGCGCTTGAGCCTTGGATGTTTAGGAGGCACGGCGAGCTGACATCCCACACAAATTCTGTCAGGACACGAGTGCTTCGGCAAGTACCTTCACAAGATCGAATTAGTGCGAGGGCGTGGTGGATGACACGGGGAATACCTTTTTCGGGTGCTGACGGTATCGGTGTGAACGGGGAGAGCTACTGGTGACGACATAAACGCCGTCTCGGACACCGGCTCAACTTCCGTCCATTCCACCTGTTTCAAGACCCACTTGAAGATCGCGTAGTACCCGATAGAGAATGGCGCCCAATTCAACAGACCAAACTTTAACAGCGGCACATGTCTGCCGACGTCAACGTCCGGGACATACAGAACAAGACGCCGCTTTTTTATGCCATCCAGGAACATAGATTAGAAACGACGCATTTACTGATGGATAACGGAGTGAACTACAACGCGAAGTCGAAGTAGGACGCACTGCAGATATTGTGCCTTAGGGGAGCGGTGGCAATATTCAAATACCTACTCAGGATAAGCGTCTGGCAAACGCCCACGAACTTCTGGGCTCCACCTTTCACGACGGCCACAACAAACTGCTGCTGACTGGTGCGAAGCGCATTTGATACGAGAAAAAGCTGGTATGTTGCGCAAATTGTCTGTTGTTAATCCGAGGGCCGCATTCATATTCCACAAGGAGTATTCAACTACGGCGGATTTGAAGAATTGCTCGACGACTTAAATGCTATATGTATACCTAGCCTTTTAATTGCCGAACGAATATTAGGGCCTCATCACAAAGATGCGGTATTTAGGTTAATGTTCAGAGGAGAGTCGTAAGCAAACATGATGCGATATCAGTGTTGTATCGACCTGAAGCTTAGAGTATTGCAGATCCGTATCTAGAAGGATTCTATTTTATATTCGGACAAGTGTTATACTGCACATGCGTTGGTCATATTCATGGTCGATTATAATGAAAAGTGTCTGCTTCACGAAACCCACGACCATTCCTATGTCCAGCGCTTCAAAGACAACGTAGTGCCCTTTCAGATTCTCAGCGAAAACATCGCTGAATCACAGTATAAGTGTCATATGAGGAACATTATCCAATTATTATACCTAATGTTAGAGACAACATGCACCACATAGCAGAAAACCTTGGTGAGGGAGTTGGTGATAAAGTTGGTGAAGATAAACCAGAAGAGTGCGAGCACCGAGGATAGTCTCCTTCACCTTTGTATGTTGAAAACCATCAAGTCCGGCAATTTCATGGACGAGGAATCGACATACATATTCCCGCAGAAGCAGGTTCTGCAATTTTTGTTAAAGTGTAGCGTCAATGTGAACGCTAGAAAAGATTCGAAGTCGATACCGCACACGTGGTTAGTGCTGATTATAATTGTAATAACTGGTAAGCGAAACTATTACAGGAGGCAGGAGCCCACATCGATTAGTCGAGCGTGCTAGGCCATACGGCTAGTGAATTATATCTCCCTGAGGTGCCTGTGTGCGACGAAGATCAGCAAGTTCAAGATACCTTAGTGTAGCCAATTGCCGAAGACTCCAGCGTCTTTGGCAACTAAGAAAGCTAAGGTATCTTCATCTAGCTGCACGAAGTGTAAATAATTTTGTTGTTGCTAGTCGAACATGTCGTATATTTACAAGTACGCATCTACCAACCCAAACTCTCCTACACGTTCCTCCTTCACTCCTACCATGATAATCATTCATGTCGAGATGACACTTGTTTTTCAAATTGTAAAGTGTTAAGTCTTTGTATATATGTATGTAAAAAAGAGAGAGAAATAAACATTATAACTGTTTAAGCAGGGAACTGAGCGGATCGCGCGAGCTAGAGCACCTCGTTTTCTACGTGCTTGAGAACGAGGAGAAATGGACCGCGAGTGGGGACGAGGAGGAAGAGAGCGAAGGATGAAGGGCTGGAGGGGAAGAGGAAGAGAAATGGGACAACAGGAGAAGTGTGTAATGATGCCACTGGTTTCCCTGATTAGTCGACCAGCCAATCGGTCGACCAGTATGGACGAATCCCACGACGCGCGACGATATCACCGTAGAACTTCTTTTAACATCTAAGTCTTCCCCGCAAATGTACAAAGCGGGGACAGTGAATAGACCACAGTGGCAAACACTGTAGGCCGTGCGTTCTTAAGTGGGGTCAAGTCCATCAATTACAAAACACTAATTTTTTTTTTAATATGTGAATTTTCTAAAAAGAAAACTGCTTATTACAATTGACGTTTTGTTAAACTGCTAATAAAATATAGTTTAAAAGTTTTTCATAATTGTTATTAGAAAGTCAGTAAAACTGATAAAAATTTACATTGTGATAGATTTAAAAATGGCATATTTACCATTTTTCATCACTGTTGTCATTTTCTAGGGCAATATAATTAATTATATTATATATTTTTACGTTATCCGCGTATATAAGCACAATACACTCAAGAAAATCTGAAATTATAAATAACAGTGGTCCTAGGTTTGCTCCTTGCGGAACACCACTATAAATGACATATTTATTTTATGAATAACAATGTTATAAAGAATAACGAATAACTATAACTCGTGTTCTGAATAAATTGTTGTTGTAAAGACATGCAAGGATTTATTTTCTTTGTAAAATAATCAGTAATGTCTTTAGTACTAATAATTTTGATTCCCTCAAAAATGCATATTTCAAAGTTGACTTTATTATATTGGCATAAAAAATATGTTTTTCCATTCACGCATTATATTTGGTTTTGTTTCATTTGAAGGTGATACACATAAGTAAATTATTTTCACCCAACTCCATGCAATAACATTTAGTGTGGATTTGATTTTAAAATACTTCAGCGGTTTAGTAATTATTAAAGTCAATACGAAAACACGAATAATTACGTATCCAGCGTAATCAGGATTTCATTAGTTTGTATCATCAACATTATGCAAACTGATTAACGACTATGCGAGGTCAATCAATTATTTCAACAACACGAAACGTTTAAACTTAATTTACCTTCAATATCACAGGTGACGTTGGCGATGTCGTACATATGGAGCATCCGTTTCGAAGGGCCACACTTCAGACTCCATTGTGATGATGCAGCGCCATTGCCCAGTAATAATATCGTTATGAATATTGTGAGTAGTTGCACCATTCCTGGTAATGGACACATCTAAAAATAAAAATGTAATTAATTAATAAAGCACTAAAAATCTTTCTTCACAAATATCAAATATCATCATATTTAATTTGTATATATATATTTGTATATATATATATATATATATATATATATATAAATAAAATAAAATATATATTTCGGTCCATTTTTAATGTTTTAATAAAAAATTAATGTTTGAAGGATTTTTCTTCATAATAAATTTTAAATAAAATTTTAAAATAAAACAAATTAATTACAATCGCTATATGAAATAAGCTTTTAAAGCCCTATATTATATCTAGAATATAAAATTACTAAACAAGAGAAATTTTAATTACTGTTGCTATATTTATTCATCGTAAGTTGATTGGATTTTATGCAAAGATTAATTTATATTGATAATATTTAATAATTTAAGTCTATAATAAAAATAACAGTCAAGTCGATTGATTGATATATAAATTTGTTGTTGAGTTACGTGAAGATATGATTAAAACTTGATTAAAACACTTTCTTCACAATTAATTTTAATTTCGCTATATGTACATTTCGGGTACTAAGCACACATTATCAATAGCTTATAAACTAATTATTTGTGGAGAAAGTGTTAGTGTTTTAATCAAATGTCGATTGATTATAAAAAAAGAAATATCAATAATCCGCAACTCGGGGTGCGAAGTGACGCGTTTCAATCCTTTTGCAACTAACCACCACCGTCAATCCCTTCCCCTTTCTGCCGACGTCGTCGGTTCATCCCTATCGACCATGGGATTAAGTTCTCGAGCGTAAATGTCAAAAGTCATCTGGAGGGGCTCTGGCGCTACTGCGGATATTCCAGGCGGGAGCGTTCATGTATGAAAAAATCTGGTAATTACATTTTAAAAATCGCGACGACCGCCTCTTTCACCAACCCCCCCGCCCGCATTCCACCAGGACCACGTCCCATGAATACATTATTATTATTTGCTGGAATATCATTAATATTAATGCCGCAATAAAGAATTTATATTAAATTTGCGCGCGCGCCCCCCGAAATCGGGTTTGGTTGGGGAATTCGTTTTTGATTTCTTTCGGATATATATACAGGGTGTCCAATAAAATAGCGTAATAAAAATATTATTCCACAAAAATTAAATCTCTCATTATTTAAATCTCTTTTCTCTTTTTCTTTAAGAGATAAAAAAGAAACATTCAAAATGAACCGAATTAATGTGTCGACGGCGGCGGCTATATCGACATCGAGGATCGCGTTCTGTAATTCTTCTTCGTCTACAAAGGGGGCTGCACCGGGAATTCATTACACGGCTCGCCTCCGTCGACAGAGCGCCGCGACGCCTGCACCGAGTAATGGGATTTCGGCGCTTTTCAAATGACGATTGATCGGACGTCAGCAGGGCGAACGATAAACTTCATCCGGACCCTTTTGAACTTTAACATTTAAATACTGCAACGGCAAATAGAACACAATCGATACGACGGTGATACAGTTATTTGCGAACAAATAGTTCGTGGACTGTTTTTCTTTTATTTACAAGCCAATATTGTACCATTATTTATTAAATCATACATTTTCCACAAATAATATAAATTTTAATATAATAAAAATACATGAGAAACTCTTTACGTTACGTTTTTTTTATCAATTATCAATTGTTAATAATTAAATGCCAAATGTCAAAAATGAACAGTCAATTGTCGGCTATTAACTGCCATCAACTGTCTACAATAAGAGCTCAACTACCAAATATCAATAGTTAAGTTTACTGTCAGTTGTTAACTATCAATTGTCAATTGTCAAATTATCTTTAAGTAAACAATTAATGACAGCTTTTAAATGTGAGTTATCAATTATTAACTTTCAGCTGTCAACTATCAATAATTTAATGTCAATTCTTAACTTCTAGAGTATTCAATTGTTTAATGGCAATTTTCAATCCTCTATGTCAGGTATCGATTATTAACTGTCATCAATTAAATGTTGAGTATAAAATTTCAATTATAAATCGTTGACTAATAGTTTTTAACTATCAACCATTATTCAACTTTCAATTGTCAAATATCAACTGTCAATTATCAACAAAATTAACTCTTAATAATTAAATATAAATTACATTAATAATCAAGTGTTGACCAATAACTGTCAACTGTTAAATATTAATTGTAAATTGTGTTAATTGTCAGCTGTCAATTATCAACTGTCAGCTATCAACTGTAACATGTTAATAATAAAATAAAGATTGTCAAAAATTACCGTTAAATATTCAACTGTCAACTATCAAACAAACAAATAAATGTACACTATTAAATGTCAACTGTCAATTGTCGGCTAAATGTTTTTAACTATTAATTGTCAATAATTTAATGTCAACTGTCAAAAGTCAATGGTTGGCTAACAGCTTTCAACTGTCAACAATTAAATTCCAAGTATCAAATATGATTAATCAATTGCCAACTATCAACTCTCAACTGAAATGAAAAGTGTCAAATATTAACATTCTATATTCAACTGTCAGCTGTTAATAATCAATTGTCAAAAAATAAATGTACATTATTAAATGTCAATTGTCAATTATCGACTAAAAGTTTTTATTTATTAATTATCCATCAATTAAATGCCAACTGTCAAAAATTAACAGCTTTCAACTGTCAACAATGAACTGCTAAGTGTCAAATGTAAATTGACAATTTTTAATTATCGCTTATCTACTCTCAGCTATCAACACTCAACATTTAAATAATGTCATTTGTCAAATGTGAATTGTAAATTGTAAATTTTCAGCTGTCAACTGTCAACAATCAAATGTCATTTATCAACTGTTACTAGCCAATTTTCAGTTGTCAATAATGAATGTTAACTTTTACATATCAATTATCGGCTAAAAGCTTTCAACTAATAATTGTCAACAATTTAATGTCAACTGTCATCCATAATTTCAATTAACTATAATTTGTTAACTGCCACAAATTAATTATCATTTGTCAACTGCTAGATATATAATATCAATTATCAATTGTCAGCTGTTGACAGTGAATTGTCAACAATTATTGTAAACTTTTAAACTTCAACTGTCAATTAATAGCTTTATTAACAATTGGTAACAATGTCAGCCGTCAGCTCAAATGTCAATTGGTACAGAAACTAAAATTTGTTAACAATTACTGTCACATAATAATTATCATTTGTCAACTACTAGGTATCCACAACAACTGTCAATAAATAAGTGTCAAATGTCAAAAATTAACAGTCAATTGTTAAATGTTAAGTGCTATCAAATATAAATTGTCAATTATCAGCTGTTGACTATCAATTGTCAACAAATAAATGTCAACTATTAAATTGTTTGTAATTAATAAACAACAATTATCAATTATTAATTTACAACTGTCAAATGCCAAGCATTAAATGTCAATTGTTGAGTATTAGTATTGAATTGTCGATCATTAAGGTCAACTTTCAAACGTCAATTGTCGATTAACAGCTTTACTAACTAACATTTAAATGTCAACTGTCAGCTCAAATGTCAATTCTTGAAACAACTTTATTTTGTTCACAATTATTGTGAAATATTAATTTTCTTTTATCAACACTTAATAATTAAGAGCCAAATGTCAAAGTTAACAGTCAATTGTTGACTATAAACTGCTATCAACTGTCAACAATATAAGATCATCTATCAAATATCGATTGCCAATTGTCCGGTGTTGACTGTCAATTGTTAACAAATAAATGTCAACTGTCAAATTGACTGTAAGTCAAAAACTTAATGTGAATTATCAATTTTTACTTTCAGTTGTCAACCGTTAACAATTAAATGTCAATTTTTGAATAAGAGTATCCAATTGTCGTCTGTCAATTTTCAACAATTAATGTCAACTTTCAAAAATCAATTATCGATTAATAGCTTTATTATCAATTAAATGTCAACTTTTAACTAATTTTCAATTGTTAACAAAATTAATTTTTTTTAACAATATGTCAAATTTTAACTGCCAATTATTGACTATTAACCGCTTTTAACTGCCAAAGATTAACAAATCAATTTTAACCGTCAAATTGACTGTAAGTCAACAATTAATGTCAACTTTTAAATGTAAATTATCAATATTAACTTCTAGCTGTCAACTGTCAACAATTAAATGTCAATTATTGAGTATTAGTATCCAATTGTCGACTGTCAATTTTCAACAATTAATGTCAACTTTCAAACGTTATCGATTAACAGCTTTATTATCAATTGGTAACAATTAAATGTCAACTGTCAGCCCAAATGTTAATTGTTAAATATACTATAATTTGTTTACAAGTCTCAAATATTAACAATCAATTATTGACTATTGACTGTTAGCAATTAAATGTCAAATATTAATTGTCAACTGTTAACTGTTAATTGTTAACAAATAAATGTTATCTGTCAAATTGACTGTAAGTCAACAATTAATGTCACCTTTCAAATATGAATTATCAATTATTAACTTCGAGTTGCCAACTGTCAACTATTAAATGTCAATTGTTTGGAATAAGTATCCAATAGCTTTATTATCAATTGGTAACAATTAAATGTCAACTGTCAGCCCAAATGTTAATTGTTATATATACTATAATTTGTTTACAAGTCTCAAATATTAACTGTCAATTATTGACTATTAACTGCAACTAGGTGTTAACAATTAAAGGTCAACTATTAAATATCAATTTGTCAATTGTCAGCTGCGATCAACAAATAAATTTTAACTGTCAAATTGACTGTAAGTCAACAATTAATGTTATTAAATTGTTAACAATTACAGGTCAAATATCAAATATTGTCAATTGTCAGCAATTAACTGTCAACTATAAATACATAAATGTCAACTGTCAACTTGATTGTAAGTCAATAATTAATGTCAACTTTCAAAAATGAATTATTAGTTATTAACTTACAGCTGTAAACTGTCAATATTTAAATACCAATTGTCAACTATTAGCATCAAATGATAGACTGTCAATTTTCAACAATTACATTAATTGTCATTAAACGTCAATTGTCGATCAAAGCTTTATTATTAACTGTCATTTATTGACTAATAACCGTTATTAACTGTTAAGACATTAAGGTCAACTATCAAATATCAATTGTCAGCTGTTGACTGTCAATTGTCAACACAAAATGTCAACTGTTAATTTGACCGCAGGTCAACAATTAATGTGAATTATTAACTTACATCTGTCAATTGTCAATAATTAAATGTCAATTGTCAACTATTAGTATCCAATTATCGACTGTCAATTTCCAACCATTAATGTCAACTTACAAACGTCAACTATCGATCAACAGCTTTATTATCAATTGGTAACAATTAAATGTCAACTGTCAGCTAAAATGTCAATTGTTAAATAAACTATAATTTGTTGAAAAATGTCAACTATTAACTGTCAATTATTGACTATTAACTGGTATTAACTGTTAACAATTATAGGTCAACTTTAAAAATATAAAATATCAATTTGTCAATTGTCAGCTTTAAAAGTCATTGATCAACAAATTAATTATTAACTGTCATATTGACTATAGATTAATAATTAATGTCAACTTTCAAATGTGAATTATCAATTATCAACTTTGAGCTGTCAACTGTCAATAATTATATGTCAATTGTTCAGTATTAGTATCCAATTGTCGACTGTCAATTTGCAACAATTAACTTTCAAACGTCAATTTTCGATTAACAGCTTTATTATCAAATGGTAACAATTAAATGTTAACTGTCGGCTCAATTATTAAATAAACTATAACTTATTAACCAATGTGAAATATTAACTGTCAATTATTAACTATTAACTGTTAACAAATATTAATGGCCAATTGTCAGATATTGACTGTCAATTGTCAACAAATAAATGTCAACTGTCAAACTGAGTGTAAGTCAAAAATTAATGTCAACTTTCAAATGTGAAACTGTCAACAATTAAATGTTAATTGTTGAGTACTTGTATCCAATTGTCGACTGTCAATTTTCAACCATTATTGTCAACTTTCTAATGTCAATTGTTGATTAACAGCATTATTATCAGTTAAATGTCAACTGTCAAATGTTAAATAAACTATAATTTATTAACGAATGTGAAATATTAACAGTCATATCAATTGTCAATTGTCAACAAATAACATGATCAATAAATAAATATCAATTACCAAATAAACTGTAAGTTAATTTTCAAATGTGAATTATCAATTATTAACTTCCAACTAACCGTCAACAATTAAATATCAATTGTCAACTATTAGTATTAAAATGCCGACTGTCAATTTTCAAACATTAATGTCAACTTTTAAACGTTAATTGTTTACTACCAATTGGTAACAATTAATTGTCAATTACCAATTATAAACTAATAGCTTTCATTTATCAATTATCAACAATTTAATAACAATTAAAGGTCAACTATTAAATATCCATTTGTCAATTGTTAGCTGTGATCAACAAATAAATTTTAACTGTCAAATTGACTGTAAGTTAATAATTAATAGCAACTTTTAAATTTGAATTATCAATTATTAAGTTAATTAAAGCTGTTAACTGTCAACAATTAAATGACAATTGTTAAGTATTAGTATCCAATTGTCGACTGTCGTATTTCAATAATTAATGTCAACTGTCAATTGTCGGTTAACAGGTTGATCTTTAATTGTTAGTTATCAGCTCTTAACTGTCAATGGTCAAACAAATAAATTTTAACTGTAAGTCAACAATTAATGTCAAGTTTCAAATGTGAATTATCAATGATTGACTTACAGCTCTCATCTGTCAACAATTCAATGTCAATTGCCAACTATTAGTATCCAATTGTCGACTATCAATTTTCAACTATTCATGTCATTAATCAAATGTCAATTGTTGATTAACAGCTTTATTACCAATTGGTAACAATTAAATGTCAAATTTCGGTTCAAATGTCAATTGTTAAATCAACTATAACTTTGCTGTTGACTGTCAATTGTCAACAAATAAATATAAACTGTTAAATTGATTGTAAGTCAACAATTAATGCCAAGTTTCAAATGTGAATGATCGATCATTAACTTACAGCTGTCAGCTGTCAACAATTAAATGTCAATTATTAAGTATTAGTATCCAATTGTTGACTGTCAATTTTCAACCATAAATGTCAACAATCAAACATAAATTGTTGGTTAATAGCTTTATTGTCAATTGGTAACAATTAAATGTCGCCTCAAATGTCAATTGTTAAATAAACTATAATTTGTTTTGTAAACAAAATATATAAAGTATTAACTGACACCTGTTAACTGTCAATTATTAACAAATAAATGTGAACTGTCAAATTGACTGTATGTCAAAAATTAATGTAAACTTTTAAATTTGAATTAACAATTATTAACTTTCAGCTGTCAACTGTCAACAATTAAATGTCAATTGTTGAGTATTAGTATCCAATTGTTGATTGTGAATTTTTAAGCAATAATGTCGACATTCAAACGACAATTGTCGATTAACAGCTTTATTACCAACTGTAACAATTAAATGTCAACTGTCAGCTAAAATGTCTATTGTTAAATAAACTATAATTTGTTTTGTTAACATAATATATAAAATATTAACTGACAATTATTGACTATTAACTGTCAACAATTCAAGGTCAAATATTAAATATCAATTGTCAACTGTTAACTGTCAACAAATAAATGTCAACTGTCAATTTGACTGTAAGATAACAATTAATGTCAACTTTCAAATGTGAATTATCAATTATTAACTTACAGCTGTAAACTGTCAACAATTAAATGTCAACTATTCGTATACAATTGTCGACTGTCAATTTTCAGCCATTAATGTCAACTTTCAAACGTTAATTGTCCAATAACAGGTTTATTACCAATTGGTAACAATGAAATGTCTACTGTCAAAAATCAATATCAATTATTAACATTAAAAATGATCAATTATATCAATTATAAACAAACAGCTTTCAATTATCAATTGTTAACAATTTAATATCAAATGTCAAACGTCAATTGTCAATTGTTAGTCGACAGCTTTTATATTTCAAATATTAATATTTAAATGTCAATTGACAATTATTAATTGATTATTAGTTGTAAATTGTCAATCATTAAATATTAATTGTAAATTGTCAACTGTCAACATTCAACAATCAAACATATTTGACTTAATTAAATTTTTATTGATATTAATTGATTTTATGTACATTTTTGAAACTTTAAAATGTATTTTGTCATTTGTTAACATCTAGTTGTCACCTGTCAACAATTAAATGCCAATTGTCAAATTTTAAAAGCCAATTTTCAACTGAGAGTTGTTAATAATTAATGTCAAATATTAATAGTCGACTAACCGCTTTTAAATATTAGTTGGTAACAATTAAAAGTCGACTGTCAACTGTTAGTTGTCTAATTAGCTATTTGTATTAATTGTCAAATATCAATTATTAATTGTCTATTGTATCAGTTGATAGCTATGAATCGACAATTTAATATCAGCAGTAGTAGAGGCCACCCATCTACCATATATGCATGCTTTAGTTCAATCCATAAAACTGTTTCCATTTAAATGAGAAAAATGAGATATAATTGACTTGAAAATTACAAAATCTATTCTAAATTAGCATATTTATAAAATTACAATTACCACATTTCAGTAAAATGGCTCAAAATTTAAGTCAAGGAAGAAGAAATTGCATTCGGTGATTTGAAAATTTGTAAGAAAATCCTGTTGCTTGAAACGTTTTAAATACAATCTGAAAATTTTTAACTGTAAATCAAAATTAAAATTTATTAATTTTAGACATTTTGAATTTTTTTCCTAATTAAATCATTTCTTAAATTCATTTATAGGAAAATTTTAACTATTTTAAAATGTTCAAATATTTTAATGGTCCTTTTTTGTAATAAACTTATAATTATTTTTATAAATAAAATTCTAACGGTTTTTTTAAGCATTTTCCAATCGTTTTCATCTTTAAAAAAACTCTAATTGTTTATTTTGATAATTATTTTTTTTTTCAATTTTCAACCTTAAGAAGTTTTGCAATTATTTTTTTTTGTAAAATTTCAACAGGTTTATTTTAAGTTTGCGACAGCGTATAAAATCATCAAAAAAATGATTGGTTCTGGTATTAGAAATACAAATGATATTGAGGTAAAAAAGACTATTTAATATTATTTTTATGCTGAAACGACAAGATCCATACATCGTTCACCCTTTGCCTTTAAGGCAATGTAATGATTTATTATATCCTGAGGCGGTATCATTAACTCTAACTCGTTTATCAGCTATAACGCGTTGCTCTGCCTAACTGGCCATCGATCACAAGATTTGTCGGCTTAAATATGCCTTTCTATTTTTCACAACCACTTTCATAGGAAAGTGTGGAAATAATTCAATAGAATTAATAATTAATTTCACCATTAGTTAACGAAAACGCGGATACATAATGAAATTCCATAACATTGAAATAAAACTACACAGTTGAGAGGGCTTTACATTTTGTGTTGAACACTGCAAAAACAACAGTAAATGTACAACCCTCTCAACTGTGTAGTTTTATTTAAATATTATATGTGTTCAAACTTTTGACAATAATTACAAATTCATAGCCAATAAGCTATTCCTTATGCTAATATTAAAAGTATTCATCGTTTGTCATGTTAAGTGACTCAACATCGACGACGCAAAAGTGTTCAGGAACACTTCTGACTAGATGTTTCAGCGGGGCGGTAATAATTTATACATTCAGAAAGTTTATTTCAGCAGCTTCCGAGGTATTGCCGCAGTCGTCCGATGCATAAAACAAAATTGGCGTTCCTTCGACACATTTCCATTCAGTGCTTCCATAAAGAATATTTAATGGAAACTAGCTGTAAATACCATTAAGATGAGTACATGTCATAAAATGTATTAATTGTATAATAAAATAGTATAACTCTAATGAGAGCTAAAGCTCTAAACCGGTCTGTAGTTGATAAAGATGTTGGTGGTATGTGCTTATCGGTTATTACAGAAAATGTGAGTTGCACTCTATGAAATTTAATTGATTTGTTATTTCTATATGTAAAAAATTGTATGTTTTGTAGATTTTATAACTATATTATACACAATTGATTTAATTGAAACACAGTTATATTCCTTTCTTCACTTTTAATTTTTTACTGCTAAATGTACAATCCGGGCACTATGTACTCATTATCAATAGCTAACTAACTCAGCTAACTCAGTTAATGGGTACATAGTGCCCGAAAGCACTAGCAGTAAAAAAACTAAAAAGTGAAGAAAGAAATATAACTGTGTTTTAATTAACTGATATTAACATTCAAGTAACTCAAGTAACTATATTAACACTCTGATAATAATAATAAGTTTTAATTCTTTACCTATTATTTCATAATGTTTTACCAAGAGATAAGTGGGAAAATTATTCAAGGAATAAAAAAAATATTATTTATCAGAGATGTGTAGTTGTTAAAAATGATGGGGAACAATAATAATGTTATACTGTATTGAGTTAATGTATAATCATTAAAACACTAACGAATACAAATAATCCCCCCTGTTAATATATTTCAACACGATCAGTAATAGCCGCATCCATCACCATTTTCCTATGATAAATCATCACCCTTTTGGCATTCACCGTCGACGCCTCCGTCGAAATTCAACAAATTGCCAATTAAATCCGATCCGAAAATCCTGCATCCGGCATCGAACGAAACAATAATAAAAATATGCGCCCCGCTTTCATCCCCCTCGTCCCATTCTGCCATTATTCGCGACACTGACAGATGTAATTCCGCGTTTAAAACGCGCACGGCCCGGGGGATGATAAATCCTGTCGTAAAAATTATGCGAATTCAAATTTATCTCCCCTTGTCGATTGTAAATTGATTACGGCTAGTGACCCATATTCCGCGAACTTTCTTCCCCTTGACAAGACGGGGGATGGACGGACTCTTGCATGGCATTATTAAAGTTTCCGGGGACGGGATTTTTTCTTGTCGCAGTTCGCTAATTGAATTTCTTCTCGGGATGACACGGAAATTTCGTTGTAAAAATTTAAGAAAAGTTAAATACAACGTTCAGCGTTGTCTACAAGTGATTGTGTTAAATTTTTAATTAGTACTGTATTTTCTTATCATTACAGACATAATGATATATTAATGAAGTTATTAATAATGGAGGATTGCTTCATCCTGAGAAATTTTTGTAATTTATCTTAATAGAGTATGTCAGAGTATTTGTCTTCTATTATCTGCCATTTGTCTCCTGCAATCCATAATTAGTTATCTGTTATCAGTCGTCTGTTATTTGTCACTTGATTTCTGTCATCAGCCATTCTATTGGTTACTTAGATTTTGACATCAATGCTCTATCTGTTTTCTGTCGCCAGCATTTGTAATTTGTTATTTCACCTCAGCCATCTATAATCAGTTTTCTGTTACCTATCATACGTTATTTGTCACCTGATTTCCGAAATTAGTTAGTTAGTCTGCAATTTATCATGAATCATTTGTAATATGTTATTTTCTTATTTGTTAATTAATTGTCAACTGTTGTCTTATGAGAAATTCTCGACTATGAACTATTTGTCATCTGTTATATGCAAATTTATCATATTTTTCAGAGATCTGTAGTTGTTAAAAATGGCGAGGAATAATAATCATAACATACTGTATTTAGTTAATGTATAATCATTAAAACTATATGAAATTTATCATTTATCAGCTATTATTTGTCAACAGTCATTTACTATTTATCATCGTTTGATCATCTGCCATTGAAAATGTTTTATTTGTCATCTATCAATACTCTGCAATTTTATAAAAACGAGTATTTTTATATAAACATTTCTATTACATAATTATCTATAGTTTATGTAAACTTATAATAAAACACTATATTTTAATTCCTTAAAACTATTAAGAGTGCTATGGCTTTCGTTATTTTTTTTCTAAATTACACTAGAATTTAAAAATAGTCCTAATGGATACATTTTAAACTACAGGGTCCTTTATAAAAGTAATGCGCATTTTTGGGAGAAATATATTTATTGATCGTACCGGTAAAAATGATAAAATTCTTCAAAATACTCTCCTCTATAATCAATACACTAGCTGGAACGTTCCTGCCATGAATGGAAGACATTTAACCTTGAAACTTCTCGGAGGGAATGTCTCTTAGGAAGGTTGTAAAATGCTTTTGCATATTTTCCAAAGACTTGGAATGCTTTCCTTTCAGCTCCCTCTCCCTCTCTCTCTCTCTCTCTCTCTCTCTTTAGTCAGGCAAGCGATTTCGATTTCGAACATCCAAGATTCATTCGGCTTACTACTACTACTAAACATCTTTATTCACAGAATGAAAATAAAATATAATACGTGTAATGTATAAAATAAACTAAATTCTAACATAATTGGTTTACTGTTTCATGGCTATCGACCAGTGGTCTTTCAGCCTCATTCGGCTTATTTTGAATCAAATCCAACAATGCGCTTAATTGAAACACAGTTACATTCCTTTCTTTACTTTTTTTTGCTGCTATTTTTTACTACGTACCCATTATCAAAAGCTAACTGAAATGTAAATTTAGCAGTAGTGAAGTGAAGTGAAGAAAGGAATATAACTGTGTTTCAATTAAGTGATATAAACCTTCACCTAACCCAAGTAACTACAATAAATCTTGACAGCGCAAAACCCAAAGTTCTTTCTATTCTTCCGTCAACACTTTCAGCACAAGATTTGCGAAGAACTTGGGCATTTGTAGATCCTAGGTCACTATCCCATGTACCGCAAATGCAAAACTTCATGCACACGTTTCACGTTTTCGTCGGTTCTGGCCTTTATTTGGCATCCAGAACAGGGTTTGTAGACGATCGTCTCCCGACCCTCCTAGAACACTTTGTGCCATCTTTCGGATTATGACCTTGAAATACAATCACCCTTGAAGGTCTTTTGAAGCATTTGGAATGTTTCGGTTGTATTCTTTCCAAGTCGCACACAAAATTTGATTGCGTATCGCTATTCAAGCGAACGCTCCATTGCGGCTTGTTACAAAGTCGAAAAAAATTTCACGCGGAGGTACGTCTTTTCATTCAGGATACTCCGAGCAAACTGAGTGACCGGCTGCATTAAAATGGCAGACCCTTCGCCACATTTTCCAACCTGTTTTACCCCACTGCGTTGGATAGTTGTGTCGTTATAAAATCATGCACATTACTTTCATAATAGACCATGTACATTGAAAATTAAAACGTGTAGAAAATTGAACGACAGAAAATAACTGTCTGAGTGATTATTAATAATGTTTTCTCCTCTGCCTCTGCCATCTGTAATCTTTTGATCTACCATCTGTCAACCGCAATTTGCCTTGAGTCATCTGCGATTATCAACTGTCACTTGTATATGATTTGTCATTTTTCATTTGTTATTTGTTATCTACATCATTTATGATCTGTCATTTGTCATCTGTCATTCATGATCTCATATCAGCTGTTGTTTGTTATTTGTTATTTGTCATTTATAATCTGTTATCCGTAATTAGACATTTGCTGTCTGTTATACATAATTTCGATTCATCATTTGTCCTCTTTCATCTATTATGAGTTTTCTGTCATCTGTCAACTCTTATTTATCTTAAACATTAAATTTTAATTTATTAAAAATATGGATTTGTGCTTTTAAATTTTATCAAACTAGCAAAAATTAAAAAAAAAACACCTGTCATCTGTCATACGTCACCAAATATCTGTCATTTTTATCTATTAGTTATCATCTGATATCTGACATCTGCTATCCTTCAATTGTCATATGCATTATGTTTTCTGTCATCCGTCAATCTGTCATTTATATCTATATATATCATCTGACATCTGTCATCCTTCATTTGTCATATTCTGTATTCTATCTGTCATCAGTGAATCTTTCATGATTTATCTTTATTTATCATCTGGAATCTGTCATACTTCAATTGTCATATGTTGTATGTTATCTCTCATTATCTTTCATCAAACTAACATCTGTATCTATTAATTATCATTTGACATCTGTCATCCTTCATTTGTCCAATGATGTATGTTATATGTCATTAGTCCATCCGTCATTTTTATCTATTAGTTATCATCTGACATCTGTCATCCTTTATTTGCCATATGCTGTATGCTATCTGTCATCAGTCAATCTGTCATATTTAATTTATAATTTGTTATTTGACATCTGTGATCCTTCAATTGTCATATTCTGTATATACTACCTGTCATCAGTCAATCTCATTTTTAATTTATTATTTATCAACTGAAATCTATCATCCTTCAATTGTCTTATGCTTCATTATTAGTGAATCTATCATTTTTAATCTTTATTTGCTATCTGACATATGTCATCCTTCATTTGTCATACGCTATATGCTATCTGCCATCAGTCAATCTGACATTTTTAATCTATCATTTATCATCTGAATCTGCCATCCTTCACTTGTCATATGCTGTAGGTTATCTGTCATCAGTCCATCTATCATTTTTTATCTATTATTTATCATCTGACATCTGTCATCCTTCATTTGTCCAATGCTATATGTTATCTGTAATCAGTACATTTGTCATTTTTATCTATTAGTTATCATCTGACATCTGTAATTCTTTATTTGACATATGTTGTATGCTATTTGTCATCAATCAATCTGTCATATGTAATTTATTATTTATCATTGGACATGTGCCATCCTTCAATTGTCATATGCTGTATGTTAACCACCATCAGTCAATCTGACATTTTTAATCTATCATTTATCATCTAACATCTGTCATACTTCACTTGTCATATGATGTAAGTTATCTGTCATCAGTTCATCTGTCATTTTTTATCTATTATTTATCATCTGACATCTGTCATCCTTTATTTGTCATATGCTGTATGCTATCTGTCATCAGTCAATCTGTCATATTTAATTTATCATTTACCATCTGACATCTGTCAACCTTCAATTGTCATATGCTGTAGTTATCTGTCATCAGTCAATCTATAATATTTTATCTATACTTATCATCTGTTATCATCCTTCATTTGTCATATGCTGTATGCTGCTATCTGTCATTTTTAATTTATGATTTATCATTTGACATCTGTTTTCCTTTATTTATCGAATGTTGTATCCTGTATACTGATGTCATCAATCTGTCATTTTCAATCTATTATTTATCATCTGATATCTGTCATAATTCATTTGTCATATGCTTTATGTTATCTGTTATCAGTCAATCTGTCATTTTTTATCTATTATTATTCATCTGTTATCTGTTGTCGTTCATTTGTCATATGCTGTATGCTGCTATCTGTCATCAGCCAATCTCTCATGTTTAATTTGTGATTTATCATTTGACATCTCTATTCCTTTATTTGTCATATGTTGTATACTATATACTAATGTCATCAGCCAATCTGTCATTTCCAATCTATTATTTATCATCTGATATCTGTCATCAATCATTTATCCTATGTTCTATGTTATTTGCCATCAGCCAATCTGACATCTTTTAAAATCTATTATTATTCATCTGTTATCTGTCATCCTTCATTTGTCATACGCTGCATGATGAGAGATAGCATAAATAAACGATCTTATCTATCAAATATAATTTATCATTTGTCATCTGTCATCTGTTCTCTTTCATCTGTCATTCGTAATCTGACATCTGTCATTAGAAATCTGCGAGTTGTTATATAATTTCTTATTAGCAGTTTGTCATTGATTATCTATTGTTTATTTGTTATTAGTCAGCTGATTTGTGTCATAAGTCATCTACATTCATCTGTCTTCTGTTTATTTGTAATGTTTAATTTATGAACATCTCTAAACAAATTTTCAAATAGTAGTTTGACTGATAGTTAACACTAAGCTGCGTGAATGTTTAATAATAATCTATCTTCTGCCATCTATGGTTTATAATCTAACGTATCTCAACTGCAATTTATGATTTGCCACCTGTTACCGTCAACTATTGTTTACTATTAGTCATCTGTCATCTGTTATCAACTGTCATTTATCATCTGTTGTTTGTTAGCTTTCATTTATCATCCGACATCTGACATCTGTCATTTGACATCTGGCATCCTTCATCTGTCATATGATATATGTTATCACTGTAATCAGATGTTATTTGTTTTTTATAAACTGTCATCTGCTATCTGAATTAATTAGGCATTTGTCAGCTATCAACTTTTATCTATATATGTCATGGTATTTATCAATTGTCATCTTTTGAATAACGGTTTTATGAAGAGTGAAAACCTACCTAGTTTATTTTAATTCCTTCATAATGTCAATCTGTATTATTTTTGTTTTGTTTCGAAAGTAAATTAATAAAATTAAAAAAAGAAAATAGAAGGAAAAGAGAAGAAGTAAACATATGATACAAGTTTCAATAATCTGTGGTAATATGTCACCTCTGGTTTGTTATTCGTTATTTGTCAAGTGCCATTTATCATCTCACATCTCGCATTTATTAACTGTTTTTTATTAATCTGTCGTCTGTCATTTATCAATTGTCATTTATTTGTCATGTCATCTGACATCAAGAGATCTCAGATATCATTTGTCAACTGTTTTAATAATCTGTCGTCTGTCATTTATCAATTGTCATCAATTATTTTTCATCATCAAGAGATTTCAGATGACAGTTAACAAGTGACAGATATCAAATGACAGATGAAAAGAGGAGAAGTAAGCATATGGTACGAGTTTCAATAATCTTTGGTAATATGCCAACTGTGATGTATTGTGTGATATCTGTCAACTGTCATTTATTATCTAACATCTGCCATTTGTCAACTGATTTAATAATCTGTAATCTGTAATTTGTCAATTATCATCAATTATTTTTCATCATCTGACATCAAGAGATCTCAGATGACAAGTGACAGATATTAGATGACAAATGACAGATGAAAAGAGGAGAAATAAGCATATGATACAAGTTTCAATAATCTATGGTAATATACTTCCTGTGATTTGTTGTTTGTTATCAGTAAACTGGCATTTATCATCTGAAATCTATCATTTGTCAACTGTTTTAATAATCTGTCATCTGTCATTTATCAATTGTCATCAATTATTATTCATCATCTGACATCAAGAGATCTCAGATGACAGTTTACAAATGACACATTTCAAGTGACAAATGCCAGATGAAATGAGGAAAAGTAAGCATTTGATACAAGTTTTAATAATCTGTGGTAATATGTCCACTGTGATTTGTTACTCGTTATCTGTCAACTGTCATTTATCATCTAACATCTGGCATTTGTCACCTGTTTTGATAATCTGTCGTCTGTCATTTATCAATTTGCATAAATTATTTGTCATAGAGCTGTATGTCATCTGAATTCAAGAGATCTCAGATGACAGTTGATAAGTGACAAATGACAGATGACAGAAAATAAATGACAGTTGACACATAACAGTTGACTTATGGGTGTTAATAGTGACAGATATAGATAAAAGTTGGTAGATGACAAATGCCAAAAACTTAATTACTTCAGGTAACAGATGGCAAATAACATATGGTTACAGTGACAACATACATCATATGACAGATGTCAGATGACGGATGACAAATGTCAGATGGCAGATGAAGGATGACAAATGCCAGATGACAGATGACAGAAAATAAATGACATTTGACACATAGCAGTCAACAGTCATTTGATATATGCAGTTTATTTTTTATCATTTCCAATCTGTCAAGCAAGATTGGTACTTTAATAGGTAAAAATTGACTATTTAATGAGATTAATAACAAACTGTCTTCTGCAAGATGTGTCATATAATTTGTCCAATGTCATGTACAATGTCAACTGTCAGCTATCGATTATTATTATCATTTGTCATTTGACAAACTATTTGTCAGTCATAGACCGTCGCCTGTCAACAGCCCTTTTACATTTTACATCTGTCAATTCTCAACGCTTTTAATAATCTGTTGTTTGACATTTACCATTTGTCATCAACCATTTGTCATATTTTGTATGTCATCTGATATAAAAACATCTCAGTTAATTGATGTCAAATGACATATAGCATGTCATAGATATCAGATACATGACAAATTATAGATGATAAATAACAGTTAAAAAGTCACAAATATCAGATAACAAATGACAGATGGCAGAAAATAAATGACAGATAACACATAACAGACGACATATGTATGTCAATAGTGTTTTGATATACACAATTTACTTTTTGTCATTTGATATTTGTCAACACAAGTAGTTTAATAGAATTAAAGTACCAAAGTTGTGCTGACGAATATCAAATGACAAAAAGTAAATTGCGCATATCATAAGATTGTTGACACGCATATGTCATCTGTTATATGTTAACTATCATTTATTTTTTGTCATCTGTTATTTGTCGCCTGATATGTGTCACTTTTTAACTGTTATTTATCATTTATCATCTGATATCTATGATATGCTATATGTCATTCGACATCAATCAACTGAGATGTTTTCATATCAGATGACATTTGTACCAATGTACCATATAATTTGTCAAATTTAATGTCATGAACTATGTCAACTGTCAATTATGGACTATTGTTGTCATTTGTCATTTGATAAACACTAACTGTCATCCACTACCTATCATTTATCGTTCGTCATTTGTCAACTGCTAGTTATTCTTTTACATCTGTCACTTGTCAACTCTTTTAATTATCTGGCGTTTATCATTTGTCATCAATTATTTGTCATACGCATGGCAGACATCAAAAGATCTGCCACCTGTCACCTGATATCTGTCACTTTTTAACTGTTATTTATCATTTATCATCTGATATCTATGATATGCTATATGTCATTTGACATCAATCAACTGAGATGTTTTCATATCAGACGACATTTGTAAAATGTACCATATAATATATCAAATTTAATGTCATAAACTATGTCAACTGTCAATTATGAACTATTTTTGTCATTTGTCCATTTGTTAACTACTAACTGTCATCAACTACCTGTCATTTATTGGTCGTCATCTGTCAACAGATAGTTATTATTTTACATCTGTCATTTGTCAACTATTTTATTTATCTGTCGTCTGGCGTTTATCATTTGACATCAATTATTTGTCATACGCATGGCAGACATCAAAAGATCTCAGTTGATAGTTCATTGATGTCAGATGATGCTATATGACATATGGTAAATGATAGATAATAGATGATAAATAACAGTTGTCAAGTGACAAATATCAGATGGCACTAATATCACGAACTATGTCAACTGTCAACTTTGATTATTATTGTCATTTGTCATTTGATAACTACTAACTGTCATCTACTATCTGTCAGTTATCGGTCGTCATCTGTCAACTGCTAGTTATTAATTTAAATCTGTCATTTGTCAACTCTTTCTTTAATAATCTTTCGTCTGACATTTATCATTTGTAATTGACAGTTGATCGATACCAAATAATGATATATGACAGATGGCAAATGTCAGATAATAGATGATAAATGACACTTATCAAGTGACAAATATCAGATGGCACTAAAATCACGAACTATGTCAACTGTAAGCTATAGATTATTATTGTCATTTGTCATTTGATAACTACTAACTGTCATCCACTATCTGCCATTTATCGGTCGTCATCTGTCAACTGCTAGTTATTATTTTACATCTGTCACTTGTCAACTCTTTTAATTATCTGTCGTCTGGCGTTTATCATTTGTCATCAATTATTTGTCATACGTATGGCAGACATCAAAAGATCTCAGTTGATAGTTCATCGATATCAGATGATGCTATATGACAGATGGTAAATGATAGATAATAGATGATAAATAACAGTTGTTAAGTGACAAATATCAATTAGCATTAAAATCACGAACTATGTCAACTGTAATCTATAGATTATTATTGTCATTTGTCATTTGATAACTAGTAACTATCATCGACCATCTGTCACCTATCGGTCATCGTCTGTCAACTGCCATTTATCATTTTACATCTATCATTTGTCAACTGTTTTAATAATCTGTTGTCTGATAGATGATAGATGGAAAATGACAGATAATGGATGATAAATAACAGTTGTCAAGTGAAAAATATCAGATGGCATTAATATTACGAACTGTCAACTGCCAACTATCAGTTAACGATTATTATTGTCATTTGTCGTTTGATAACTACTAACTGTCATCCACTATCTGTCATATATGTATAGGTTTACAACTGTCAACTCTTTTGATAATCTATCGTCTGACATTTGTCTTTTGTCAAATAGTTGTTATATGTTGTATGTCATCTAGAATCAAAAGATCTAAGCTGATCAACTGTTCAGTTTATTGATGTCAAATGACATATAGCATATGACAGATAGTAAATTATAGATATCAGATGATAAATGACAGTTATCAGATAATAAATAACAGATTATAGAAAATAAATGACAGTTGACACTAACAGACGATATATGTTTGGTACTTTAATAGATACAAATTATCTATCTGATGTAATAATAAACTGTATTTTGCAAAATGTACCACATAATTTGTCAAATGTAATGCCATGAACTATGTCAACTGTCAATTTTAGATTATTATTGCCTTTGGTCATTTGGTAGCTACTGTCATCCACTATATGTCATTTATCAGTCGTCATCTGTCAACTGCTAGTTATTATTTTATATGTGTCATTTGTCAACTGTTTTTAATAATCTTTCGTCTGATATTTATCAAGTGACAAATTTCAGATGGCATTAATATCGCGAACCATGTAAACTGTTAGCTATCGTTTATTATTATCATTTGTCATTTGATAACTACTAACTGTAATTCACTATCCTTCATATATAGGTCGTCATCTGTCAACTGATATTTTTTATTTACGTCTCTCATTTGTCAGCTCTTTTAATAATCTGCCGTCTGACATTTGTTATCTGTCATCAACTATTTGTTATATGCTGTATGTCATCTGACATCAAAAAATCTCAGTTGATAGTTTATTGATGTCATATGACATATGGTATATGATAGATAATAGATGATAAATAACAGTTGATAGGTGATAGATATCAGTTAATAGATGATAAATAATAATTGTCATGTGATAGATATCAGATCAAAAAATAACAGATGAGAGAAAATAAACGACAGTTGGCATATAACAGTTGACATATGAGTGTAAAGAGTCTTTTGGTATATTCAATTTATTATTTCTTATTTAAAATCTGCCAACACAACAGCCGCACTTTAATGAGTAAACATTATCTATTTAAAGTGATTAATAATAATATATTTTCTGAAAGATGTGATATATGAATTGTTAAATGCCATGAACTATTCAAGTGTCAGTTATTGATTATTATTGTCACAATATTTTCCAACCCGCTATAATAGACAGTCGTGTAACAATAAAATCATGCTCATTACTTTCATAATAGACCCTGTATATTGGGAATCAAAACTTTAGAAAAGTGTAGAAAGCTGAACGACAGAAAACAACTGTGATTAATAATAATCTGTTCTCCTCTGCCATCTGTGATCTTTTGATCTATCTTCTGTCACTTATTTGGATATGATTTGTTATTTAACATTTGTTGTTTGTTATCTATGAAATATCATTCATCATCTGTCAATTATCGGTCTATTAATTGTCATTTATAAACTGATATCCTGTCATTTATCATTTGACAACAGTTACTTGTCATTATTAATTTATCATTTAGTATTTGTAATTTATTGACTATTTATTTCATCTACCACTTTGTCATTTGTCATCTGTCATTTCTCAACTCCCTTTAATTGTTTAAAAAATGGTTGCATCTTATTACTTAACTCTATAGGAATATAATGGAAAGGAGGGAGAAAACTGAATGACAATTTACAATTTCCTATTCATGTGATTAATTCCAACCTGCAGTCTGTTAGATGATTTATTATTTGTCATCTGTCATTTGTCATCTGTCAACGATCAACTGTCATACTTATTTGACATTTGACATTTATAACATGTCATTCAAACTGTCATTTGTTATCCGTCAACGATTAACTGTCATTTGACATCTCTTAAACATGTCATTTGTCTTTATCAATAATTGGTCTATCAGTGTATTGGATGTTTATTCACTATGTTACTATTTTATTAAATAAAACGAAAGCTATTTTAAATATAGCTAGTATTTTTATTAGACTGTAAAGATTGAAAACTTAAAGTCGTGTTTTCAACATGTAGCAACGATAAATTGTTTAAAGTCGACGAACACGTCGTCGCAGAAGGAAAAAAAATAATCAATCATGCATTTCGTTAAAAATGCTGTAACGTAATGAGGATACTGGAGCGGGAGCGCGATTCAACAAAGAGTCTCACGCAGAGAGAGGAGGAGAGCCACTAGAAACACCTAAGACCCGGAATCATTACGTAGATTGATGTTGTGTGAAGTGGACGGCGCACAAACGAGCAAGTGGAAAACAAGAGAGTTTATTTTGATTGTTATTTATTGTCACACACAATTATTTTACCACTAGTAACGTTTGTTCTACAAAAATTACGCAAATTGTTGAAACATGGTGAGATCAACTATTATTTGTATGAAAATGAGGTGCGATCAACAATTATTTGATTAAAAGGTGAAAACAAAATACCTATTAATTAAAGATAGTAATAATAATAAATAAAATAAGTAAATATATCAAAATAGAAAAATAAAAACGTATTAAAGTCCTGTACGTTGTAGATAAATATAAAACTTTGAAAGCCTGTTGGGTCAGCATCGTGCATCATTTGTAACTAAAGTTTTTGTTTTTAAGTTTAAAATATATTTTTGGTTTTTCTAATAAATATGACATTGATATAATGAATCAAAGCAATTGTCAGTTTAAAAAACAGTCACACACAGACATCCACTCAGTAATTCATGATTGCAATTTAAACTTAAACGAGCATTAGTTGAATAATTGCGGTACTTAATGCGATTACTAATGCAATAGACAAAGCTCCGCTTATAGCCGAGAGTACGTGAACGTTTTGACAATGCCATTATATAAACCCCCGGTCTTGGCAAAATACGTCCCGGGTAACATCAGGTATTATTTCCCAGTCGCTGCATCCGAACGCGAGTGTGGGAGTAATGTTTGCCCTAGGATCTCTGTATGTATCTAGGTAATGCACCCGCCAGGTATATATTATCATTGCGGTCAATAAACTTAAATCTATTACCCTGAGGAAATTTACACCGGCTCGAAAGGATTTGCGTAATCAAACAAAGACTATTAGAAACAGAAGGTGGGCAAAAGTAATTTAGTGCAGATTTTAACTTTTACATGTGTATTGTGAAATACCGTGGAGAGTAATTGCGAAGGATTACCCGTTGAATGGATGGCCCATTCGTTTCGAGCAATTATTACCATTACGCCATCTCCATGGGACGATACACGAAAAATTTAACAGCGATGTAAAAATACACGCAGCTGGTGCTCGCGCGATTTATCTAGTTTCATTTTCGGGCAATTTTCACGCTCGACTGCAGTTTAGCGTTTTGGCAATTTATAATTTACGACCGTGCTGTTGTTTTAATTGATCGACGGCGCGAATAATACCCCCACTTTTAGAAGATTAATGTTTAATGACATAAGTTGGCTAAATACGCTCAGGATTGAAATAATATAAGACTAAAATTTGATTTGATCTAAAATTCGTAAAAAAGTATTCTCCTGACATACATTATTCTACAGTTTCTGAATGACAGAGTAGATGTGGGATTCTCCAACAAAAAAAAGCTGAAATTGTACATGATCAACAACCCTCGGATCAAGTCCAAAAATTCTACTCTGATGCTTATGTTATATCCTAATCGCTTATAATGAGGTAATATTTCTTCAACATGCTCTTAGTAATCATCATGCCTATAAAAATGTTGAATAACTCAAAGAATCTTTCTTTTTCTCCACACATTCTTCTCATTTCTTGATACTGATACATCAAAATCGTTCAAAGAGGTGCTTACATTAAGCTTTTTCTAAACTTGCTTAAAATCTATTTGAAACATTCAAAGCCTTTATTTAATGCTTCCTTGAAATATACTTTGAACTATACTTTGTTGAATGAAGGGTACTTTAGGCATTGATTACCAAGTAGTAACGGTCGCAACCATCATCATAAAGGCTGCTTTCTTTAAAGATCACAAAGAAACAGCTTCCATCATTTTTATTTCATACATTCCTCTTAATTTTTGACTGTTTCTTTAAGTTTCTTCAAGATAGTTTGGTTAATGAGATATTCTTAGTTGATGGACTTCTTTAATTGTCACTTTGCAGAGGCTACTCGATAAGAAATTCTCGAAATTCTCCAAACGTATTTAGGACATTTTTTTAAAATTTCCTTTAAAGCTAAATGTTATTTACCTCCAAAGTAATCAAAAACTTTTCTGCTCTCAACTTTGAAATTCGCTATTTGGTTGAAAAGAACTTGAAGTTAATCATCATCATTTTAATTGCCTAAGAAATTTTGAAAAACTGAATGAATCGTTTCATCCTTACGTACGATTGTCATTTCATCAAGTTTAAGGTGTTTCGTTAAAGACATATTCAAACTCGGCTCCCTAATACCCTGGTCCTAATACTATTGTTGCAACTTTTATGAAAAATGTATCTGTAATATATTTTACTACGTTCTTTAGACATTGTAACTGTTGGTCGCATAAAATTCGAAGAGACTACATTACAGAGAATTACATGATTTTTCTACAGCAAAAAAGATAATAATCGTGGTATACAAGTCTACCAGTGAGACCAGAATTTTTAAGGTATATCTTTTGTAATTAAAGAAATTTTAGTGGTTTAGACTTCGAATGATCTTCAACAATTTTAAATAATCAGTGGAATCCTTAATAATCACGAATGTCCATTCGATGACATTTAATGATCCTTAGAAAATCTTAAATCATAAATGGTTATTGGTTGATATTAACTAGTCCACAGTGAAATAATTTTAAATTATTTTTGATCTTAAATGATCTTATATGATCATTGAATTATCTAAAATGACATCAAATGCTTATTGGATAAACCAATGCACTAAAATGGTTGTTAAATTAACTTAAATAATTTTGAATTATCTTTAGATGACCCTAAATTATAAGTACTGTTGGAAAAGTCTTAAATGACCTTAGAAAACCTTAAACAAGTATTAGATATTCATCACTGATCATTGCATTATTTTATATATAAGTGACCGAAGAATAATCTTAAATGATAGTCGAATGATCTTAAATGATCTTGAATGTACATTGAATAAGCTAAATAAATTTTAGATGAACGTGAATGATAAGTAACCCTAAGTGACTGTTGAATGACCTTAAATGAATAAATAACCAAACAATCTCCTATAAAAATTCCAAATGACCGTTGTGTGATCTAATAGGACCTTGAATTACTGCTAGATATCCCTAAATGACTTAAATCGATCTTGGATCTTTTATTGTAATTTAAGTTTATTCCGTGCTAATATAATTTTCAGTCAATATTATTTACAGTTATTCGGGTTTATGATAATCTTGAATGATCTGGAATGATCTTGAATGATCCTTTAATGGTCTTAAATAAGTTTAAATCATTTAAGATCATAAGGGGTTAATTAAAAATCATTTTAGGCCATTCAAAATTGTCTTAAACTTGTCTAAACCTTGACTGACTATTATATAAGCACATAATGACCCTAAATTGTAATAAATTATCATTGGAAAACTTTAGAAAAGCTTAAATAACTTTAGAAAAGATCGTTGGATGGCTTTGGAAGGCCACTAGATGATTAAATAACTTCGAATTAAGTTAACTTAAACTTGTATTAACTTGTAAATTTTGTCTATGAATTTTTTCACTATTGCTAATTTAATTATTGTAAACTACAAATGTAAACTCTGACCTGTGTAAGGACTCTGTCTATAAAGCACCAATAAATATTATTATTATTATTATAGAATTTTCTAGCATTTTTTATCAAAAGTTTTTTAGAAACCTTACTTAGAAAATTTCAGTATTTTCCAGAAATATTTCTTCTAGAGTTTTTCGAAAATAAAGAAAAAATAGAAAAAAGTAACACGCCGGTGGTGGCGCATCGGTTACGGCCCCGAACTGACGTGCAGCAACGTTGATTCGGGTCAGTAGTCGGATGGGTGACCGGTACCATTCACCATTGGGATACAATTAATGGTGCTTTAGAGTGACGGGGGCGATCCTTTAAAGTAACAAGCTCATTTACACACACACAAATACACAAATAACACATGGCGGAAGGACTACGTGGTCGATAGCCTAACACTACTACTATTACTACTACTACTACTACTAGAAAAAAGTTTTAGGGTTATGAATTTATTATTCGAGGAGTCTTTAAAAATTTCATAAGGAAATGTTCGCAATTTAAAAATGGAATTCCTTAAAAATTCCGATGATATAAAGACCCTAGGGTAGTAAAAGGTCTATCAAACTTTGGATCGATGAGGCTGTTACTTGTTGAAACTCCATGGTAAATTATTTGTCATCTAGAATTATAGAATAATAAAATATTTTTATGAAATAATGTAAAGAAGCTAATTAGACCAGTCTATCGTATGATAATCAAACAAGAAAAACTATCAACATTATCTAATTAACGTCTGCTTATGATAATGAAGTATGCGGTGCAAAACTAAAAGTACGAATAATAGAAGAACGATTAATACGATTAATTAACAGCAAAGGGAGACCAAAAGCAAGATAGAAAAAACTAATATTATTTTTCTTTATTTACGGAGATCACGTTACAATAAATGCTTAAAACTAACTTTTTAAAAACTAACACTTATACAGAAACACAAACATATAAACAAATATTGTTATTCAAATAATTAACTGAGTTTGAAAAAGGGTACATTCCTAATACAATACTATAGCAATATACTTTGAATATAACTCATACATAGATGGGCCTAGAATGTAGCGTGTTTACGTTTTAAACTATTCTGTTTAGAAAACTGTTAAAAGTATCATAGTATCTGTACCTCTCCATCCGGTTGCTAAAAGTAATTTTTCTCTATTGTGGGATTGGGGTAAATATATATTTAAAATTAAATTCGATAAATCGAACCAATTTACATTATCATTAAGTATTTTATAACAAAAATACAATTCAAGATCATATTGATAGTTTTGGCAAGGCGACTAAATAATATAATAATCAAGAATGCTTCTTATTGGAGATGGATATAAACGTAGAAATTATCTAGCATTAGAAAAATCTTTAATAAAGAGAAATCAATTCAGTGTGGAAAAATCTTTTGTTACTCTTTTTAATAAGCCGAGTAATTTAAGTAGTCGACCAATAACAGAATCAATATGTAAATCAAATCTGAATGGTCATAAGTGATACCTAAATTTTTAATACAGGGTGACTGACGAAAAACCTTTGGTGCTGTATCTCGCTTATTTTTTATCCGATTTGAATAAATAAAACATCAAATTAAATGATTTTTAAAAGACTTTAATATGAACTGTACTGATATTTTTTTCTTGCATCCAGTTTTTGACAAAAGACGATCAATTTTTTTTTTCAAATTGCACTGTATATATATTTTGTACTGATCCGCAAGGAGATTTTTTTCTGAATCTAAATTTGTAAACGATTTTATCCATTCATCAAACCAAAGTCGAGAAATTGAGGATTAAAAAAAAAATTAAAAATCAAATACCCATAGTAAACAATATACAGAGCCTATTCCAAATGTCAAAAGTGACAGTGTCAGTCATTGGTACAATACTGCAATGATTTTTAATAATTTCATAATAAAAATGTTGCCAGATTTCAAAAACTGAAAAACTATTTCTGTAGAAGCACAAAATTCTAGTACAGTGTTTGAAATATTGCAACATTTTAATTATGAAATAATTAAAAATCGTTGCAGTATTGTATCAATGTCTGTCACTGTCACTTTTGACATTTAAAATAGGGTCTGTATATTGTTTACAATGGATACTTGACTTTTTATTTATTTTTTTAATCCTCAATTTCTCAACTTAAGTTTGATGTATGGATACATTTGTCTACAATTTTATATTCAGAAAAAAAATCTCCTTGCGAATCAATAAAAATATATATATAGTGCAATTGAAAAAAAAAAATTTGATCGTATTTTGTCAAAAACTGGGTGCGAGAAAAAATAACAGTTCAGATCCTATTAAAGTCTTTTAAAAATGGTTTAATTTGATGTTTTATTTATTAAAATCGGATAAAAAATAAGCGAGATACAGCACCAAAGGTTTTTCGTCAGTCACCTTGTATATTTACATATTGCCATCTATGCTTACACGTAGATAATTGGAAAGATTCTAGTAACTTCAATTATTCAATGGATAATCAAAGGTAATTTAAGAACATCAGTCATTTAAGATTAATTTAATTAGGTCATTTGTGGTGATTCAAGGTAATCTAAGATCAAGAAACGGCCATTTAAATTTAAACGTCATGCAATCATCAAGCCAATAAATGGTCACACAAGGTTAGTAAAAGTTATTATTTCGTTTAAGATTGTCTAAGCTAATCGATGGTCATTCAATATTATCAGTATTGGAAAATATTGATGTTTCAACGTTACTTATCACATATAATTATCACTCAAAGTCATTAAATCGTCATTCAAGTGTATTTAAGGTCATCTAATAATTATTATATATAAATATATAATTCCTAATCAATAAATGGCTATTAAGGTTGCCGTCGTTTTTAATAACCATTTAACATCAATTATATCAATCGACGGTGCTCAGTGATCATTCAAGGTCATTTAATTGACAATAGTCTATCGTTCATGGACGCTAAACTGTTTTAGGTTGTCAAATCATCGCTTAGTCATTAAACTGTTAATCAAGGTCATTTAAGGTAACCCACCGATAATAAAAGGTAGTTTAAAGTCATTTAAAAACCATTAAACATCACTTAGAAGAATTTACGATAATTGAATATCATCAAGTGGTCATTCAAAGTCATTCAATGGCCAATAGTCTATTATCCAGGAACATAACACGGTTATTTGATTTAATTTTGGGTCATTCAAAGTTCATCTAAGATCAACATTGTTTCAAGGTTATTTAAGGTCATCCAATCATCTCTAAGTCATTAAACGATCTTTAAAGGCAATTGGATGTGATCCAATTATTTTTTAAGATAATTTATTGTCGTTTGCCAACCGTTTAACATCAATAATACATTGGTCATTTTAGGTCAATAAATCGTCAGTATACCGTCGATAAATGCTTCTATACTTTTATCCAAAGTTTAACCAAGATTAATAAGATTACAAGATTATTTAAGGTCATCCAATCAAGGATTAATCACTAAACGGTCATTCAAATTAATTTAAGGTAATACAATTAATAATAATTTATTGTCATTTAATGTTTAATTACAATAAACTAACTTAGGGTTAGTAAAGATCTTCCTGTGGCCATTTAAGGTTATTAAAGGGTTAAATATATCATCATTAGTGAATGTTAAACGTTATTTTTTAAATTTAAATTGGGGTCATCCAAAGTTTATCCGAGATTAATAATGTTTCAAAATGATTCAAGGTCAGTTAATCATCGCTTAGTCATTGAATGTTATTTAAGGTAATCTAATGATTATTTAAGATAATGTATTGACATTTAAAAACCTTTAAACATCATTTATAAAGCAAACGAGGGATATTGAACGCCATTTAAGGTCATTAAATATATAAATAAATATATTATCTTTAAAGTATGCTAAACGGTTTTTAAATTGTATTTTAGGTCATCCTGAGATCATTTAAAATGTTTTAAGATTATTTAAGGTAAACAACAGAATTAATATGCATATCGAATCTGATTTTATAAGTGATACCTAAGTCTTCAATGTTATTAACTTTTTCTAGTGGATTATTATTTATGCTGTATGTAAAACCAATTGTATTGGTTGATTGATTATTGAGACATTTAAGTGTTGAAGATCCATATTCACTATTTAGATAACAAAACTGTTTGATTTCCAAATTGGTTTTATTGTAAACACTACATATGTTTCACCACACTGTGGCTTCTTCAGGTGAAGAAAATATTTTCGTTTCCCAAAGAAAAAAAGTCGAATCATGTTGTCACAAGATCTCGGGGGCCAATTGTGATCACCTCTTTACAAAATAACACGGCCAGGAAACTTTTCTTGCAAAATTGGAATTATTTTGTTGCTTGTGTGGCACGTAGCGCCGTCTTGTTGAAAATAAATGTCGTCCACATCAATATCTTCCAATTCAGGCTATAAAAATCATTAATCATAGCTCGATATCGCAATCAATTCACCGTAACAGTTGCACCACCCTCATTTTCGAATAAGTAAGGTGCAATCACACCGCCTGTCCAAAAACCGCACCAAACAGTGACTCGTTGAGGATGAAAAGGCTTTTCAATAAGCATTCTCGGATTTTGCGAGTCCCAAGTGAAAATAGGCCTCATCACTGAAGATGATTTTATGATAAGAATCCGGATAATTTTGATGCATTTCAAGGACCCAATCAGCAAAGATAGGACGTGGCTGGTGATCGACCGGCTTGAATTCTTGTGTTAACTGAACTTTAAAAGCCTTCAAACCTAAGTGTTTATGTAAAATACTGTGTAATGTCGTTTTTGGAATGTCTAATTCCAATGATCGACGAGGAATCGATAATCCTGGGTTTTCGTTAACACTATTGGCTTCAATATTATCAATTGTTCTTAAGGGACGCACATGGTTTTGATTCTTCACATCACTAAGTTGTCCCAACCGCTCAAATTTTTTAACCAGTTTTAATATTGCTGGCCGAGAAGGTTCTTCACGACGACTCAAATGAATTCAAAAGGTTTAACTTTGCCGTTTTATTTATTGGTTTAATTGTAGTGCTTTGGTTTATGCGGGATATATGCACTAATTTACGAGATTCGAAACAAGATGTAAAGTTGAGGTCTGACTATTTAATAATATTGATTGGCCTCTTTTCAGTAGTTAGTTGTAAAATGTTAATGTTAGTATTATTGCGAAATTCGGTTAAATGCTTGGTCTCTGATGATGCTTTATTTGCAGTAATTGGCATATCTTGATCAATAATTGCAGAACTTGTAAAACTTATTTTCAACGGTCTGAGCGGTGTACATAAAAGCCTAAATGTTAGTCATTTATAACGCAACATATGAAAAAAAAAATGTGTAATACCTATAGAAGCTAGAACATATACAATATAAAAGAAAGATATTTAAGTCAAATATACTCGTAAATAATGATATATGCAGATAGATTTTTAGAGGAAAAAGAGATAGCAAAAGAAATCAAGCAAGAAAAGAGTAAGAATAAAATACTAAAAGGTAAAAAACAATGAGAAATGTAAGGTTAGAATGGAGAAGCAAATAGAATTGACAATGTTAAAAATACCATTAGGAATGTTATTAGTCCAAGTTTGTTAGATCTCCGAATTCGTCCCGAAATAATAATTATTTAAAATTATTTAAGTAAATTATTTTTGGTTGATCAAGTTTGCTTTGAATATTTGCAACATCATTGGGTTGGACGGTCAGTATAATTTTTTCTGACTTTTCTAAATTTGTTTATTGATAAATCGTGTTCTAAAAGTAACGCATGATTTCCAATTGCCGCCATTTGTGCAGTAAATTACACAGATCCACATTTTTTTGTTTCATGAAAAACTGTTTCAAGTCTAATAGGTACCCTACAGTAAATGGGGCGTGCTGATCACGAATCTGTGCTTAGTTTTTTTTTCAGCACGTCAGGTTTTCAGGAAAAGTGTGTTTGAAATTTTTAATAGAAACTACCAAAAATATTGAAAAAATATTTATTGTAACTGTATTTAATAGAAAATTACACTGCAAAATTGAGTTGTTCATTAAAAAAAATAATGCAGTATAATCTACGTTAAACAATCGTTGTTTTTTTTTTTTGAAAAAAATCGTTCTCCTTTTCTTCAAAACTGCGTTTTGTAGTTTTCTTTTTGTGGATTTTTGTGAACGAGTCCTTCTTCAAGGTCCAGCAGTAATCAGTCATCATTCTAACATCCCATCTTCTTTGGCAACCTCTCCATCTCCTTTATGTCTTGATGGAACCTTTATCCCTGCTCCTCGCTGACAGCTCCAAGATTTTCGGGAAAAGAGTCAACGTGGGAATTTAGAAAATGAAGTTTGACGCTCATATTGCATCCCAGTTTTTTTAATTTGTTGTTTCCAAGGAAATCGTCTATGACTTGTACGAAACAACTCCATGCTTCAGATTCATCCTGGGTCATTGTATTCGGGAACAATCTCTACGATTTTAAGGTATGAATTTCAGGGCCTACAAAAATTCCTTATTTAAGTTTAGCTTCAGAAAGTGCAGGAAATTTGTCGAACTGGTATTTAAAGCAGTCACCTTGTTTTTTTTAAAGCTTTGACAAACTGCTTCATCAAGCCTAACTTTATGTGAAGGGGAAGCAGAAGATCAAATTTTGGGTCAACTAATGCATCACGCAGCACATTTTTTTGTTTCTCTGAGTGGCTATTCTTTCTTAACGTAATGTAAATTTCGTGCTCGATTGTCCCACTTGCACAAAAAACATGGATACTTTGTGAATCCAGACTGCTGATCCAAAAGCATGTATATTATTTTAAGGTCTCCACAGAGTTGCCAACAATATTCGCTATATTTTATTGTATTTAGCAATAGCTCAAGATTCTCATACGTTTCTTTGAAATGCACCCAGTGAGCAACAGACACCGAGGCATAAGTATTACCATTGTGCAATAAGACACCACTCAGGCTTCTCTTAGAAGAATCAATAGATAACCTCCATGATATGGAATCGTAATTGTCCGTAATTGTCAGCTCCCAGTTTCATGACTACTTCAGGAATATTATTACAATACACCAGTGAACCCTCTTGAGAGAAATATTCTGCGAACTCATTTTGATGATGCCTATACCACGAAAATGTGGCTCCTGGAGCGAACAGATTTTTGTGTTTCAGTTGGGATCCTAAGAATTGTGCAGCATCCTTCAATAGGCCAAAGTCTCTCATTAATTCATTTATTTCAGCTTGGATAAACTGTTGAGGTTGGTCTATATATCAGGATTGGATTCGTCTTCATCGGTTTTTTCGTTTGAACTTTCATCTGATGATTGCTGTTGGATGGTGTGAAAAAAAGGTGGAGGAATGGGAATTCCTGGTCCATGAGATTAGTATAGTATGGTTATTTTTCGAATTGAAACCCTTGACATCGCAGGAGCAAAAGTAACAGTCGTCTCTATAGTTTTTTTGGTCCCTCCATACCATAGGAATGCCAAAGAGTAAAGAGCTATGTGTACTTTTTGTCCATTTTTTCAGTAGCTCGACACACTGAAAGCACACTTTGTGTGAAGCCCAAGGTTTGTCCTGATCATCAGGCTTTACACTAAAGTAAGCGTGATAAGCTTTCTCGATAAATTCTGTTATGTTTCGTTGATGCTTTGCTATCGTTAAATCACCACACACCTAACAAAATATATCAGGACTGTTTTTTCACTTTCTTGATGACCTTATGACGCACTAAACACTCAGAAAACAAAACACAACTCGATTCTACAAACAACTGACGCTACTATTTCGTTAACAACTGCCGATGCCATCAAGTTGACCTTGACAGTGTTGTCATTGAAATTAAATAAACATAATATTATACTAAAATATTTTCTATCGATGTATCAAGTATTTCAAAGAAATAATTTTAATGCAATTTAGGAAATATCATAAAATATCTCACAAGGTTCTTTTAATTTTGTGAAAAATCTTGACGTGATGGGCTCAAACCAAATTCAAATTCAGAATAAACGTATCCGCATTAGCTAAGGACACCTATCAAATTCAAAACACCAAAAATTACGTCGGCCTGTGTTATTAGCAACCCTGAAATAAAAAAAAAAACAATTTAACAGCTAAGAGTTTAGGGATGGCAAAAATGGAGCTTTAGAGTTTTTTACGACATAACAACGTGTTTCCATTATTGAAAAATATCTAAAAACTAATGAAATTTCGTCGGCCATGGTCTAAATAGTGTTTTATCTTTAACAACTGTGAATAAATTCATTGACAATGTCAGGTAGAATTGCAAAGTTCAAGAAGCTCACTTTAGCGCATACTCACAAAAAATGTGTTGCTATGCTTACAAAATTCATTTAACACAAGAAGACTAATATCCATGCACAGCGAAGAGAGTTCGTTGAATGGATTATTGAACATTAACAAGTACACTAATTTTTTAGGTAAAATCATTCTAAGCACATTTTCATCTTGATGGCTTGATGGCTTTGTCAATCGGTTAATCGTGGATTCGGAGAACCCACGTATAATTGTTGAAAACCAAAAGCATCCACAACGTGCAGGATTTGGGCTGAAGACATCATTGGACCATACTTTTTTGAACATGAGACTGGTCCAACATTGATTGTTATTTATGTATTTTTAAGACCAACGATATTCAGATTGTCATTAGTTTGTAGTATAAGCGGATTCTTTCTATATCATCTTTACCTATCTCGACTTAAAAAATGGTGATGTGGCCAACATAATACTTTCCCTATATTTTTCTCGAAAACTATGAGGATTACGCAAAAAGGCTATTCTTAATAATTTGCTCAATTTTAAATTCTAAATTGGGTGGGTTTCTTTTAACCCACCCTCCAATCAGTGAAACATAAGCCAGAGAATTAAAAGTTGTAAAACGTAAATTTCGTAAGATTTTTGCTAAATTTAATAGATATATTCAAACGATTTCAAATAATTTTTGATTATGTTTTTCTGGCTGGAGGGTGGGATAGAGGACACCCACCCACCCTATATATACATATAAACTTTATCGCCTCGTTGTATGCAATGAAATTAATTACAAATTTCTTCGAATATTTCTAGATGATTTACATCAATAAGATACTTGTAGACTAGAAATTAATCACTGCGCAAGCAGTATTTTGTGGATGGTTTATCATCAATGCGATTGTAAAAATAATATTCATAAAGTTACTCCGTTAGAAGGATTGTATAGGTAGGTATAGAATTTTGTGGATATCCAATTTTGGAAAAAAAAGGAAGAAAGAAAATTTGACGCAAAGAAATATTAAACTAAAAAATATAAGCTTTTAAAAATACATATAACCATCACCGACATATGTACAAGAAACTGTAGTGCGTATAAAAGAGGGTTATTGGAACTAAAATTACCTAGATATTTGCTGATTTAAAATCTAGAGATAAAACAAAATCTTTAAATTTTTGAGAAGATAAAATAAGTTAACCAAAAATTATGTAAATCATCTACATCAACAAAATACTGCTTGCGCAGTTGTGGATGTTTGTGGTTAAGAATATATATTGACTTAAATTAGCTACAAAATACTGCTTGCGTAGTGATGTATGCCTGCATATAAGAAGTACTGCGCGAGCATGATTAATACTGCACTCAATTTTCAATATTTAATTTCTATAAAAATTAAATAAAATTAAAATTAAAATTTTCTATTTATTCATGATAAGTAATTTGTAAATTTAACTTCTTTTCGTAAGATGCGGGAAAATCTTGCTTTATTATATTATCTATTTGTTTGTAAAATTGATTTATAATTTTAAACCTTTTTTGCTTTTCCGTGAAGAAAAAAAGGATAAATCTATTCTTGCTTTTTTGATATGTTATGTTTTCTTTTTGTTTGTGGAGAGTGATTTGATAGTTTCAACTCTATTTTTCTTTTGCTTCTCGTATCTTATTAAACTTTGGGTTTTTAATGTAAAAATGTATTCATGCCAATTAAAATTTTATGCGTAAACCTATTTTTTTTAGTAAGGTCACCTCAAAATCAACTTTTTGTTTCGAGTTAAATTCAAGTTCAACAAATCTATATATTTTAAGGAATGTATATTAAGTCATCTTAACTTTTTGTTTTAAGTAAAAGTACTCAAGGCCGACTAGATTTACATGTGTAAATCTGTATTTTTATTTCGAACGATTATCATTACATCAACTCAATTCATAATTTTCTTAAGCAAACCCCTTTTGATTCAAGCATGTCTCTAAAGTGCATTTTAATGTTTATGCGTAAATCTATAATGTTTAATTCAGATTACTTTCAACAAGGTCACCTCAGGGTGAAAATGATTTTTTAAGGCGTACTTATACTTTATGTTTATCAAAGTCAACGTAAAAACAAATTTATGTTTTAAGCAAAATAATAAATTTAAAAATACGAAAACATTTCGTGAATCTACAACAATGAGTCTTACTAAGACTACAAAACAAATTAATTTGAAACAACTACTTCTCTAGCTAATACTTCGACAGACATTGAATAATACAAATTAATTTGCGTGTTACAAATAGTACAACTATCAAAGCAACACTAGTTTGAACGTATTTCTTTCTGTAAAATGAACTAAAATTGATTTAATGTACGTTAAATAATTTGTGAGTGACTATATTATGATAAATTTGGAACAAAAAATTAATTTAAGCTGATGTAATTAAAATAAATTAGTAAAAGCAATTAAATAATTCAATACTCAATTTATAACCATCTGCAGACACGTGTTTCGATCTCTCGATCTCTTCAGTACAGCTTTATTATAAAATTGATTTCAAATATAAATAAAAACGTTTACTAAAATAAAGGATTTTAATACATTTTAAGCAAAAGTTATCAACGTTTAAGGCCAACTCAATTATTTTATACTCTTGATTATTATTATTAGTATTATTAGGAAAGGTCATCTCAAGGTCAACCTTTTGCTTCAAGCCAAGTTGAAAATTATTTTTATTAAGATCATCTCAAATATTTGTTTCAAGGAAAAATGATTAAATGCGTAAATCAATATTTTTGATTTCTAACAATTATTATAAACTTAACTATGTGTTTTACCAAATAGTAAGTGCGTTAGTTTAGTGTTTGTCATGAATTACCACTTAGTAACGGTCGCCATCAACCTTATTATTAAATCTTTTCATTTTAAGCAGTTCCTTGAGTACATTTTGATGTAAGTAAATGAATAATTTCAATAAGGTCACCTCAAGGTCAAATTAATTTTATCCGTTTTTATGCGTATGTCAACTTTTAGTTTTAAGCAAAGTTCATAAAGCGAAATTCAACAAGGCAAACTCAAAAACGACTTTGTGTTTTAAACAAAAGCGATCAACGCTTAATGCCAATTCCGTTTTTATGCACTAGATTATTAAGATTTTTTTAAAAAGGTCATCTCAAGGTTAACCGTTTGTTTCAAGCCAAGTTCAAAATTATTCTTATTAAGGTCATCTTAACTATTTATTTAAAGGAAAAGTGATCAAGGTTAACTAGATTTAGATGCGTAAATATATATATTTCTGATGTTTCGAACAATTATCATAAAATTAACTTAATTTTCACAAATAAACCTTTACGTTTTGAGCGAGGTTCCTCAAGTACATTTTGATGATCATATGCGTAAATCCATAATGTATATTTTGGGTTACTTTCAACAAGGTCACCTCAAGGTCAAATTGATTTTATAGAGCATACTTATACTTTCTGTTTTCACTTTTTAATACACAATTTTGATGTTAAGTTAAATCCAACACGGTAAACCAAATTTTCATGATGTTTATGTGTAAGCCTCTATTTTTTTTAGTAAGGTCATCTTTTTGTTTATCAAGTTCATCATTGTTTTAATACGAAAATCTATATAAAAAATTTCAAGATCGATTTAAAGGCAAATTTTTGTTTGAAGCCAAATTCATCAAGGTTTGAGGCCAACTCGATTTTTATACGTTTACCTATACCTCTTTTTGGGTAAGGTCATTTCAAGGTCAACCTTTTGTTTCGAGCCAAGATCAAAATTATTTGTTTCAAGTAAAAATAATCAAGTTCTATTTCTACTTTTCTATTTTCTTATAATGTTAATGTTTGTTTATCATTCTATCTTGCAACAATTCCTTTTTTATTTTATGATATATTTTTTACCATACTCTATCTATACCTTAATACGATTTCCTAATAATTTCTTTTTGTTTTTTTTTTTGAGGTTTATACATATTTTTGGCATTAAAAACTTTTCCTTTTCTCTTTCAGAGCAAATCCACTTTATTTTTCGAAAAGTCTTAATAACGATTATTGCTTTATCTTACAGGAAAATTTATTTCACGAATATCTTTAGTAATTATCTAAGAAAAAAACAACAAATTTTCCAGAAAGTCTTATGTTTTTAGAATTTTATTTTTATCCATTCTCTCAGAATTTTCATAAAAATTTTCCTCTAGACGTTTTTTTTAGAAATTTTGCCATATTTTCTAGAAGTTTTCTAAAAATGTTATTCTTCTCTTATACACTCTTATACATTACTTTTCCATTTTCGAGCTTTTTCTCTGCTACTGTCTTAATTCTTTACAAAAATATAGTTGATATTTTTGCTTTCAGGTTCTTTAATTTTTGAGCAATTTCTAAATTTGTTGGTGTAGTGATTGCTTCCTTTCTAAATGTATTAATTTTCAATTTTTTTTCAGAGATTTTTAGAAATTTACAACGTATCTTCCATTACTTTGTCGGAGTCACCTAAAAAAATTCCTGTATCTATTTTAGCTTCATCCATCAAAATTTTCCAGGAATTTTTTTTCTAAACTTATAGAAAAATCCTCCAGATGTCTAAAAATTTCCAGCTTCTTTTGGTGGAATTTTCTAAAAACTTTTCTTATACTATCTTGCAACAATTATTTTTTTATCGTACGATAATTTTTTACCTTATTGGAATTTTATAAGAATTTCTCATTATAAAAATATCCGTTGCGATTTCTTTCACATTTTTAGTTTAAAGTACCTCACCCTCTAATCAGCAAAACATAAGCGAGAATTGTAACAAAAAGTAAAATATAAATAAACACAAAATAATTGCATTTTTTGAGATTTATTTATACATATTTTTCAAATAATTTTTGATGATATTTTACTGATTGGAAGGTGGGTTAGAGGACACCCACCCACCCTACATATACATATAAATTTTAATTACTGATCGTCTTGCGGTTTGGAGTAAATTGATTTTACAGAAATTTTTGAATTAAAAAAAATTCAAAAGGTAAAGTTTTTGATAAGGAAATTAATAAAATTTTTAAGCAGGATGGGTAGACAGACTTTAAATCTAAAATAGATAGTATTAGCTATAGAAGGACATTTATATTTAAACGTAAATTTGGATTATGCTTTATTTTTTATTAGATATAAGATTTTATTGTTTTTTTTTGCAGCAAAATCATCAACGATTAATATTTGAGGTTATCATTGTATATGTAGGGTGGGTGGGTGGCCTCTATCCGACTTTCCAATCAGTAAATCATAAGCGAAGGTTTTAATTAAAAATTGTAAAATGTAAAGAAATATAAAAATGGTGATATCGCCATCAGTTTAAGTACATATAATGAAAATAATCTATCAAGCACAACATAAAAAGCATTACAGGTCTTATTTCTATTGGTGCAAGATAAAACGGTTTTGTACTTACATTGAAGTAGTGATGAGTATAATTTAGTGAAGTCAGCTTTATGAAACTCATATGCTTGATTATTACGACTACGATAAAAAATAATAATAGTTTCGGATGAAGTTTCAATATTTAGTGTTAGTGGCGGATGGTGATTATCCTTTGGTAAAATTATGAAGTCATGTGAACACTTGTTTACACGTTATACCAGGGTATATCATTACTAAGTCTAAAATGCGCTTATTAATATTCAATAAATTGTTTATTTGGCTTAAATTATTCGATATCATATAGTAATTAATGTTAAGAGTTATCTGGTTATCCGAAGTATTGACTAATGTTGGTATATAGAAGTCACCACATATAATGTGATGGTCAAAATGCATAATGCTACTTTCGAGTATACTAAATACATTTATATCTTGAGAGGGCGGTATGTATAAGCAGATCAAAAACACTTTAAAGCGACCAAATGTAACACAAACACATACAATTTGCACATCTAAATTTTGGGGAATTTTGATATTACATCAATAGCTGGTATAGTCAGTATATCAATGAACCGCTACCTCTGTGTGATGAACAATCATCCCTGTAAACAATTTAATTTGTTGTAAAAATCTCAGAATCGTAAACACTGTCGTTCAACCAAGTTTCTGTGAGACTGTGTTTGTTAATAATCCGCGTATTTTTTATATTATAAATCAATGTTTTTCTTGGGTATTATAATTTATTGGGAAGTGATTAATTTTCCGAGATAATTGTTAATGTTCCATTGATACATTTTAGTACAATTTTTGTCTCTCCAGGATCTTTTCCTTGAGCAAATTCGGAACGAACATTGTTTTCAAAGACAATCTATCTTGGGGTACGGTCGTTCTTGACTATTATATCTGCATATGGTGTGTTGCGTATTTTTTTTAGCATTACGAAGTATCATTTTGATATTATCATTAATATTGATGGTAACTTTTATAGGTCTGGGACGAGTACCGCTGACAAATCCTAAGAAATTCCAGACGTTGTTACACTAGAGGCATAGTCGCTTGAATGTTGTAAAATGTTGTTATATCATTAGCCTCATAAGTAGCATCAGGTACATTAAAGATAATTATGTTTCTTGCTCTCTTGTTGCGTTCATTAATTTCATCTAAAATACTATTGCAGTCCATAGAAGATACAGATTTTGTTCAAATTATATCTAAATCATTATGAATGTACTTACTTCAAATCTACTTTTAGAGCAGTATTCTTCATTCTCTAAATTTAATATTTTATTGTTTGTGCTCTGCAATGTAGAATTAAATAAGGATTGGTTGATTAGGTTTGCTTTAAATATTTGTAACATTATTGGGTTGAATGGTTAGTAGGATCCTAGATATTTTTCTGACTTATCTAAATTTGTTCCTTGATAAAACGTGTCTCAAAAGTAACGTATGATTTTAAATTGTCGCCATTTGTGCCTAAATTATTAGCAACCCTTAAATAAAAAAACAATTTAACAGCTAAGAGTTTAGGGTTGGTAAAAATGAAGCTTTAGAGTTTTGAACGACATAAAAACGTGTTTCCATTATTGAACAATATCTAGAAACTAATGAAACTTTAGAGGCCACGGTTAGAACATTTTATACAAAATAAGGTCGAAATAGTGTTTCAACTTCAACAACTGTTAATTGACAAATTCAGGGAGGCTGTATTAGTTTGAGACGTTAAACACGCCGCTAGTCCGAAAATAAGAAATTCAAATGTCAATATCGAAAGAAACAGTGCCTGAGAGTGTTAGTTAAAATCTCAGAACATCAATTCGGCGTCGTGGATAAAAACTGAGTAGAGCATACTCAAAAAAATATTTGTTTCCATGCTTACAAAATTCAATTAACACAACAACTAAAGCCTAATGACCATGCATAACAAAGAGAGTTCTTCGTAGTATGGATTATTGAACATCAACGAGTGGATGTTAATTTTTTAAGCGATGAAAAACATTTTCACTTTGATGGCTTTGTTCATTAGAAAAATTGCCGTGTTTGAGGTTTGAAGAATCTACGTGAAATTTTTGAAAAACAAATGAATCCACAACGTGTTACTATTTTGTGCGAGATTTAGGTTGGAGGCATCATTTTAACATGAGAATGGTCAAACAGTTACTGTTATTAGTGCTCGATATCGCGACATGATAACACAGTTCTTTGTGCCGAAATTGGATGATATTGATGTGGTCTATATGTGGTTTCCACAAGACGGTGCCACATGTAATAGTCGAATCAGGTTATTGTGGAGTGATCAAGTGAATTTTAATATTGTATAGCTGATGTATTTTTAAGACCAAAGATATTCAGTTTTTATACTATTTTTACCCATTTCGCTTTAGTAAAAAATGACTCTTCTGAGTTAATCAAATGTTTGAAAGTAAATTTAGATTTATTGAACGTTGAACGTTGAATGCACGGTGCTGCTCCGTTATTCCTTAAATTTCCGAGGGATATAAGTAACAGAATTTGATAAAAATTACATATGTAGTTGTGGTGTTAGTGAAGAACATATTGTGAAAATTGCAGTGAAATCGATGTTATGGATTAACAGAAACCGTCGACTAATTAACTTGTGAAATTATCGAAAGAGTAGCCAGCAGTAATCACCAATCATATATACCACGTAATCGCAAAATACATGGATGGTGATACCCATCCATTGAAAATACCTTCGTTACAACTACAGGTTAGTGATAATAGTGCTACTGGTTTATCTAATAATACACTCTCTTAAAATTAACCTCAATTTTGCATATGCATTAATGCTCCTTTTTGGCCTTGTAATTTAATATAAGTATCATATATGGATGATATTTGTATTTGTGCTCAGTCGTCTATGTTGGCCTAAACGTTAAAGCCCTGATTAGTAATCCAACAAGTCCGAGTTCGATACTCGTAATTTATTATTTAAAATTTTTGTTTTTGAGTTTTTTTTTTGATTTAGTTTTATACCTCGTCATTTAAATATACATATATATAATTTTTACTCTTTACGTTCTTTTCTCGGTAATATCATTACTTTTCCTATTACACCTACTGTATAACACTGTGTTTTACCCATCCGTGGCCCTCTTTGTCTGTCTTTCTTAAGTCCACATGATCGGCCCCTTGTGGTGAAACGTGTCTTCTGTTTTTAATTATTATTTTATCTACCTCACTATAAATAAAATATCTAAGCTATTATGACCGACCTTAAACAAATACTGGAAGAAATTATTAAAACTAGAAATGATCTCCTAAATAAAATTGAGGCAACTGAAACTAGATTACTGTTAAAAATAGAAGATATTAATAGAAAAGTGCTTGACATAGAAATTGAAAATAATAAAATTTTGGAAAAAATTGAATTTATCGAGAGAAAACAAAGACGAAACAACATAATCATTTTTGGTCTGAAAACTGAAAGCAGAAGTGATTTAAGTACTCAAGTTATTGCTAAATTAAATTCTCTCATGGGAGTTGATATAACCACAAAGGACCTTAATAACTTATATAAACTTGGTAAGAACACAACCTCACCCATCTTAATCGAGTTTTTATCTTACTTCAAAAAACAAGAAATACTACAATATAGTTCAAAATTAAAAGGACAAAACATATTTCTAAATCACGACCGCACTGAATCTGAAAGAAAAAACCACAACATTCTGCGATATCATTTGAAGAAAGCAAAAGAAAATGAAGATAATAACAACTGTTACATAAAGGGACAGAAATTGTATATAAATGGCAATTATTATACAGTCGATCAACTATCTGAGCATAATTCAGAAAACAGTTACGATGATGATGGGACAAAGTCATATAGCGCACCAGCGACACCGAATACTGAAATTGTAAGTGCATTGGAATACGAAAAAGGACAACATACTCCTCTTACATCGGTTTGCAGACCAACATCAAAATCCAACATACTGGACGCAAAGGAGGGTGATAAAACGAATGTGGTTAAAGTATTGATTTCAAAAAATAAACCAAAAACTCGATCGGATGGTAAAACAGATAACAGAAAATAAGGATATATTGTCGTCTTCAGTTTAGTTTAATCTCACTCAGGAATATATTTACTATTAATTCATTTTTTTTTTCTTAAACTATTTTAGTCTAATTTTAATCCCTGTACGAATAACAGATTTAAATATCTCTCTCATACATATAATGTTCTCGATATTTTCTTTAATTTAAACATTTATATTATTTCATACTAGACGCCTTAATTATCACTTAGCTTTTTATACATATGTTTATTCACTGATTTACTTATTTATAAATTAATTATACTTACTAACATTAATCTTAGAAACAATATAAATGATTTAATTTTAATTAACGTATTTTATAAAATTTAGTTCTTTCATTAATATTCATATTTGTCTGACTTTATTATTATAGAATGTACCAAAATCATTTAAAAGCTTGTCATTTAAATATTCGATCTATATCAAATAAATTTGATTTATTTAAAGCTAATTGTTATGTAACGAACTTCGATGTAATAACTATCTCAGAAACTTGGCTATCTGATTTAAACGCAAGTAGTGCACTTTCTTTGGACGGCTATACTCTTATACGGAATGATCGACCAAGTCATGGGGGTGGTGTGGCGGTTTACATTAAAAATGATTTTGATTACTCGATTGTGCATGTCGAATCATCACCAGTCCTTGAGCAATTATGGTTAAGAATAACTATGGGCCGGAAAACGATCGCAATAGGTGTAGCATACCGACCACCAAGGGGCGATTTTAATGAATTTTTAAACACATTCGAAAAATGTCTATTTGAATTTAGTCTTCACCATGATTTTATCTTATGTTTAGGCGATTTCAATGTTAACTTATTACATATGACCGCATCTAGTAAATCGTTTTGCGCATTACTTAACTCCTTGTCTCTTAAACAACTGATATCCGAACCTACTCGAATAACACCGACATCAGAATCATTATTAGATTTAATTATAACTAATGAATGTACAAGTATAAATAAATCAGGTGTGTCAGATGCAAGTGGTTTGTCTGATCACTCGTTAGTTTATTGCGAATGTTTAATGGACGATAGAACGGTCGAACCAAAAACAATAAATGCACGTGATTTTAAACACTTCAATTACGAATCATTCATATCCGATTTATATACATTAAATTGGTTTGAAATTTTCGATGTGGACGACATTAACAATAAATTGTTACTATTCAATAAAAAGCTTTTGACGCTAATTGACTGTCATGCGCCAATAAAAACATTTTCATCCAAAAAACAGGCACCTTGGTTAACCTATAATTTAAGACAAATGATGAAATTAAGAGATAACGCTAGTAAACGGTACAAAAGAACTAAAAATCCAGCACACTTTGAATTTTACAAAAGCATGCGTAACTTAACAAACAAGGCAATTCGTGCTGAACAAAGAGCTTATCTTGAGTTTTCTTGTGGAAATGCTAGAAACAGTAAAAATAAATTATGGTCCGAGTTAAAGAAACTTAACGTTTATGGGAAGAAATCTGCAAATATACCAGAGCACCTCAAAAACGTAAATCAAATAAACCACCATATTGTGAATCAGGTCACTCCATTACCTCCCGACAAAAACACACTAAACTTTTATAATAACAGCACAATAACAAACTTTCATAGTTTATTAAAATTTGTTCCTGTTACAGAAGTGGAAGTATTAAATACTATCAACTCTATAAAATCGAACGCTACAGGTATTGATGGTATTAATATTAAATTAATTAAATTGTGCTGTCCTGCATTACTAGAATATATTACGCATATTATAAATGCATGCATAAATAATAGCCACTTTCCTAACCTGTGGAAGGAATCATTGGTAGTACCTTTGCCGAAAAACAACAATCCTGAAACGGTTAATGATCTAAGGCCTATAAATATATTACCGGTTCTGTCAAAAGTCTTAGAGAAAGTTTTAGAAAAACAATTACGTACTCATTTAGAAACTTACGAAATTCTGCCTAATTTTCAATCGGGATTTAGACCTGGATTCAGTTGCTGTAGTGCCCTTACTTATATCATAGATGATATTTTGCATGCCACTGATTGCGGTAAAGTGACTGCCCTTGTTTTGCTAGACTATAGCAAAGCATTTGATACGATAAATCACGAAATATTAATATCTATTCTGCGTTATATCGGGTTTGGATCAGATGCAATTAAACTTATGCGCAGTTACTTTGATAAAAGGACGCAAAGAGTGACGATAGATAACACTATCTCATCCTCTCTTGAAATAACATCTGGTGTGGGCCAAGGTACTATTCTGGGACCACTGATTTATTCCATCTACACATCATCTTTGCATTCTGTTATTTCCTACTCCTCATATCATTTGTACGCCGATGACACTCAATTATATATTTCATTTGATATTCGAAATATTGATGACGCACAAAATAAACTTAACACGGATTTGAATAAATTAGTTAACCATTCCACGAATCATTCTTTACATATTAATGAGTCCAAAACTAAACTATTGCTTTTTGGGCCAGCTAAAAGCCGGAATATCGCAGAGAGAGAAATAACTATCATAATAAATGGAAAACATATTCCTGTAAGTGACTCTACAAAAAACCTCGGATTGTACCTTGACTCTAAGCTCAAATTTAAAGAAAATACTAATCATTTCCTACGCAAAGCATACATCGCATTAAAAACCATTTTTTTAAATAGACATATTCTTAACAAAAATACAAAAATATTGTTATGCGACACGTTGGTACTTTCAAACTTTAATTATTGTGATACACTTTATAATAATTTTATTGACCAAAAAGATGTGTTTAGAATTCAGAGGATGCAAAACTCGTGCATGCGACTTATTTTTGGTGAACACCGAAGAGCCAGAATATCTCATAGACTGCGTGATTGCGGGTGGTTGAACATGCATAATCGGCGTAAGTTACATGCTGCTTGCTTTTATTATAAGGTACTTTATACAAAATGCCCACCATATCTGTATAATAAAGTTACCTATCGAAGTGACGTACATAATATTAATGTAAGGAGTCGTGGTCTTCTATCTATTCCTCGACATAAATTGCAACTTTTCAAAAAATCATTTACTTACGCGATAACAGAATGCATGAACTCGGTACCTCTCGAATGGCGAAGTGGCAACTACAATAGTTTTAAATATAAATTTTCTCAGGTGTTATATGCTTCACAAAATACTTAAAAGCTGTTTAGATATAAGTTACGTATTATTAATTATTATTTTTAGGGCTTGAAGGAAGAGCAGTTTCGATATTTGGTATTAAAATACCAAATAGCGAAAATGATTCAAGTCCATTTGACCCAATCATTGTATATTATTGTATAGTATATTATTGTATATGTATGAACGGTCAATAAATGATTTATTATTATTATTATTATTATTAATATTCGTCGTCAATTGTTTTTTGTTTTTACATCCGCTTCCATCAACTATTTTTGGTGATGACCATGGTGTACTCGATTCTCTTATAATTCCATCTTTGATTATATAGAATTGATTTAATTTTTACTACATAATAATCTTCACGTAACTTAAATAAAATATATTTTCATCCCTCCTTCGTGATCGGATGAATATCTATATGATTTAGTATGCATTGGAATATTATCAGTTGTTCTAGTTAGGATTATTTTCGATTGCATAATAGAATTACTATTTTATTTTGGTATTTTATTTTATTTGCTAGTCCCGTTCGGTTATGGTGAAATATATATTTCGGAGAGTACATAAAAAAAGGGGAGCACATTATACAGCGGCCGCATTAATGCAAACGCAATAAAATGTCATATAATAGAAATATATAGTTGGAGAGCAGGGCCAGGGGTTTAATATCGCGCAAAGGGTGGATTATTTTATAATAAATTGCCGGGATTTATTCCTCCTTATCTCCGGGTCGGAGCATCAGCAAGTTGATACGGTGTATAAGAAACGGTCCGAATTCGGGGCGGTGGGGGTAAATACTGGTTGTGTATGTATGTCGGAAATATCAAGTGCCTGACCTAGCTCGAACAGAATTGGAAATTTCAATGAGGTCTAAAAGCTAAAGCCAGGAATGATTGACAATGTGCCTTCAGACACGGGATATTTTTCCGTTATTCATTTTTATGGATTGTTAGATGATGAAAATGTTGACGTGACTACTCAGTTTAATTATAAGTTCTTCTTGTCGTCGTTGTTGGTATTTTAATAGGTTATTTGTTGATCCTGATGTAAAAGGAATGCACACGAGTCTAAGGCTACGTGATTCTTTTTAGAATCTCGTAGTGCCTCGTGACTTTATACAATGCCCGGAATAAATACGTAATGCCAGGACTTCTCGGCACGTGTGCGGTAATGCATTTCAATACATCCCGGCAATCTGGTGATCTTTATACAATTTTTATAACGTCGCATCCTCACAGAATCGTAAATCAAAGATTTACATCAAAACACCTGATCCTGGCGGTCTTCAATTAAGCGTTAACGCTTCCAGACGAGTCTATAAATTAATCATAATGAATGGCCGGCACGTATTGTAATAGTTCCATATTACCGGCGGAGGCAAAACTTTTCCAATTAACCCCAGAAACATTGACTTGTTCCCGGCTACACGTCCCCCCATTAACGACCCCCCTCCCCCTCACCACCCATTCAAGTTCCATCAGGTCCAATACCTAAATACGACCCCGGTACGGTTAATTAGCGGTAATGATTTAAGAGGTTAGTTAAAACAATCCCCACCCCTGAAATTGAATTATTCTTATTAATTCGGTGTAACCTTTCAAACACCGTGCGGAAATTAATTCATCCCCGAAGTCGGGGACAAAACGGCACCGGGGAGCATAATTAAATCCGCATCTAATTTAACAAATGCCCGGGCACGTCTATTCAGTGGCCGAAACCTTCGGAATTCTGTGTGTAATTGTAAAGAAAGTAAACAACGGTTTAGGGTTCGTGCGGGGGCGGCGGTGGATGGAGGCGAATAATTGTTTAGAGTATTCCGGAGCGCGTGCATAAAGCAAATAAGTAAATGAAAACTTTGAGTTGGTGGAATAATATTATTGCGATGTGTATTCATTTGCAGGAGGGGTAAATATTGTTCGTGTTGTCTTTCGTATCAACATAATTAAATATTGTTGTAATTGTGTGTTTAATAGTCGTTTTAACTAAGATAAATATTTCTTACCTAGTGTAATGAGCAATTGTGTAGTAAGTACTTGAATAACAAGTAGTTCTCTAATTATTTTCAAACAAACACATGCACAACATAAATAGGCGAGTGGTAATCAATCATTTCGCAGGGGTAAGAACAATGGCGTACAACTCTCTCATTTACTTTGTTCGCCGGAAACACAATGGTCCTCCACGCCGGTGTATATTTCTTCAATTCCTTAATGTACACCGAAAAATTACATCCGCAGTCGTCCCACTCAAAATAACTTTGATTAATTGCACCCGGCCCGGGCAATAAAGGGACCTCAATTTCCTCACACAGACCTAAGTGCCAGAACAAGGCATTACCGTCCCTGTCACCCCCGCAAAGACAAAAAAACCCTTCTAGAAATTACAAGCCACGTGGAATTAGAAAGTTGGAAAACTAGTCGGGAACTCTATTATAGGATTTAGATACGGGAAATTGGATAATTCCCAATGAATAATATTACGACGTTTCGGAAATTTTAAATTATGTAATTACTTTCCCTATATAGTATATATAGGGGGAGTATTGTTTTCGTGATTTTTTTTTCAAAAATTTTTTTTGCGGAAATATCCGTTTTGGGCCCCCCTGAGTTCATTGCACTGATTTCTGGAAAAAAAATGGTGATGTGGCCATCATAGTACTTTCCCTATATTTTTCTCGAAAACTATGAGATTTACGCAAAAAAGCTATTCTTAATAATTTATTCATTTTTTAATTCTCTACAATTATTAGTTATATAAGTTTCATGTAACTCCAACAGTTAATTAACAATTGGCAAAAAATGTCTAAATTTTCATTTTTTATATTTTTTCTCAAAAGTTAAAAATTTTATGAAAAATACGTTTAAATAAAACTTGTTCAGTTTTTTATTCTCTTTAACTTTTGTTTGAATCGTTTTTTAAAATTTTTCATATTTAGAAAAATATCACCAAAAAACAAAAAAACGTCTCGAGTAAACATCAACTTCCGGTCTATGAATGTTTACCAAAAGCTTTTCAGTTCCAGTTTTTAATGATAAAACCTTAAGTTTAAAGTTTTATCTCAATCAGATTATTCGTTTTTGAGATACAGCGCCCACCGACAGACAGACAGACAGACAGACGGACAGACAGACACACACACAGACACAAAAAATTTTTTTCCAGAAATTAGTGTAATGGGTTCAGGGGACCCCAAAACGGATATTTCCGCAAAAAAAATTTTTCAAAAAAAAATCACGATCACAATACTTCCCCTATATTTCATATAGGGAAAGTAAAAAATTCTGTGTCTGTGTGTGTGTCTGTGTGTGTGTCTGTGTGTGTGTCTGTGTGTGTGTCTGCGGTGGGCGCTGTATCTCAAAAACGAATGATCCGATTGAGATGAAACTTTAAACTTAAGGTTTTATCATTAAAAACTGGAACTGAAAAGCTTTTGGTAAATATTCATAAACCGGAAGTGGATGTTTACTCGAGGCGTTTATTTGTTTTTTGCCGATATTTTTCTAAATATAAAAAATATTACAAAACTTTCCAAACAAAAGTTAAAGAAAATAAAAAACTGAACAACTTTTATTAAAACATGTTTTTCATAAAATTCTTAACCTTCGAGAAAAAAAAAAAAAATTAAAAAATTTTGACATTTTTTGTCAATTGCTAATAAACTGTTTGAGTTTCATAAAATTTATATAACAAATAATTGTAGAGAATTCAAAAGTGCACAAATTATTAAGAATAACCTTTTTGCGTAAACCTCATAGTTTTCGAGTAAAATATATGGAAAGTACTATGATGGCCACATCACAATTTGAATAGTATGTGCATGAAAATGCATGAAAATGCATGAAAATGAGGTTTTTTGTCGATATTTTTCTAAATATGAAAAATATTACAAAACTTTTCAAACAAGAGTTAGAGAGAATGAGAAAATAAATGACTTTTATTAAAACATTTTTTTCATAAAATTCTTAACTTTCGAGAAAAACAAAATTGAAAATTTTGACATTTTTTGTCAATTGCTAATAAACTATTAGAGTTACATGAAACTTGTATTACAGATAATTGTAAAGAATTCAAAACTGAACAAATTATTAAGAATAGTCTTTTTGCGTAAACCTCATAGTTTTTGAGTAAAATATAGGGAAAGTACTATGATGGCCACATCACCATTTTTCTATAATTACATTAATAAATTACTATAAATTTATATTTGTGAATTTAAAATTTGTGAAGAAAGTGCTTTATTAATTAGTCAAGTTTATCTTCACGTAATTCACAAAAATAACCATTAAATAATAATTCTGAAACAATTCTTATTAACAAAAATAAGTATCACACTATATTATTAAATAAATGGCACACTTGACCATTTCCACTGCGGATACAAAAACTGCACTTGTGTTCATATTTCAGATGGAAACACTTGAACGCTGCCGCAAAAGGGCACCGCATTGCGATGAGGGTCTTCCAGCACGTATAAAATATACATTCCTGTCAACTGCTGTTGACTTTACAAACTTTCCTTTTTTTTAATCCGTCCGCATGAAATTCATACTAATTAACTGTGCGTGCGTGTGTTTAAAATATTTACGGTGAAAACGCTAGTTGGAAAATACACTTGATTCAAAAGGGCACGATGGAAATTCGCTTCCGCCCTTAATCTTCCGGCCGAGGACGTACTTGTCCCTTTCCGTCGTCGGTACAAAAAAACGGTCCTTGTATACATCTTCCAGATGGAATTGAAATATGAGGGCAAAAACTGCTAGGGTTGACCAAGGGTGGACAAATATAATACACATTTCCATCAACGGGCAAATATATTTTGCGGATGATTTATCTAGAGCGTTCTGCTAGAAAAGTCACGACTTTATTTGAATCGCATAAATCATCGGCAATAATTCGATTTTATGGAAATGGTTTCATTTTTATGCGGACCTTTCACTAGAAAGGAAGAATACATAATTTCTAGCATAACTACAACGACGAGTTGCTATACTGCGAAACACGTGTCTATAGATTACTAAAATGGAGCCCTCGAGAGTTGTCTGTGACTAATGCATTTTCGTACTAAGACCGGTGCAGCAATTAATATCTATCACGTTCTAGCATCATCTTACGATAACCGGGATAGAATGGAATGAAAGGTGGAATGTGTGTCTGATTCAATATAGAGGGATGATTCACACTCAGCTCTCAAACATAACAATTCTAGTAACGCGTTTAAAAGACGATAACATTACTGAAAACGTTACATTTTGTGATTTGTGGATGGAGAGTAGAATAGTATACACCCACTCACCCTACTGATACAATTAAACTTGAAATCCAATAGAGCTTTAAAATCAATAACAACATTTACATGACTGTGATTTGATTTTTAGGAAACTAAAAGAGTTACAGAGATGAAAGTACTAATATACCTAAGACAATTTTTAACTATAAAGACTGTGACATGACGAAAGTGACAAAAGATATGACAGACTTTATTACATCCAATGAGATAATTAACGAAAACTCTATACACCTTTTCTTAGATAAGCTGGCCCAGTCGATAAAACAACACACCCCAATATATACCAGAAAACCATTCAAATATCCTCTACCTAATTTTATCCTATAACTTATTAAATATAAAAGACAATTATACAGAGAATACAGACAGACGACAGTACGTTAAAACACAAATTTAACAAACTAAATATATCTATCCATAACCTCATCAAGGAATATAAAACAGATCTTTGGGTTAAAGTATGCGAAAATATTAATTCAATTCAAGGAAAAAAATATTGGGCTGAAATTTACAAAAAATATCTAAGTACCGCAAGACAGACTATTTAAATAAAATACGTGACCCAACTAAAGTGTGGGCCATCTAGTGGTTTCTTTTTAAATTATAGGTTATTTTGACTCTAACAGCTTTTTACAGCTCGAAATCTTAACAGAAAGTCAGTATCATTATTATTATTATTATTATTATTATCATACCTCCGCGGTACGAAATTGATCAACATTGGGAAATATTGCAAACTTATTTCCAAATGACTGGTGTGTAGTCCAAACAGTGCGTTTGCTGAAAAGAAGTTCTGGCCGAAATGAATCACCTACCGCGCCTGTATACGCAAGTTTGTGCAAAAAGTTCATGGTCCTCGTTTTCGTACGGTGCGCACAGACTGCTGTAGCCGAGAGTGTGAGACTCAATCCACGAATAGCTCAGTATTTCAAGCACTAGCCTGAGAAGAATTCTGCACAAAGATTTCGGATTATTCGCTTACAAGATTCAATTGACTCAGCAATTGAAGGCGTAAGACCATCCGCTTCGGTGTCTCTTCGCAGGGCCTTAGAGCAGCTTGAATTGGAAAACGATTTTGGGCGAAAAATCATCTTTTCTGAGGAGGCGCACTTTCATTTTGGCGGCTACCTTATTGCCGAGAAGCCAATGCATCCACAGAGAGTGACAGTTTGATGTGGAATGTAGACTGGTGGCATTTGGCCATTTTTCTTCAAAAATGAGGCTGGGAACAACGTTTCGGTCAAAAGTGAGCATCACAGAGCCATGCTATACGACATTTTTTTAACTGAAATTGAAGAAATGGATTTGGACGACCTCTGGTTCACGTAGGATGGCACGCCATATCACACAGCTCATGCCACGATCAATCTTTGGCGCACCAAATTCCCAAATCGTATTATCAGTCGTATTGGCCGCCTCGGAGCTGCGATTTGACCCCTTTGGATCTTTTTTTTATTGGGGAACCATGTAGGACCGATGTTATGCCAACAATCCAGAAAGTATTCAAGTACTTTAGGCAACTATCATCCAAGCAATCCGTGAGCTACAGCCCGAAACCATAAACAAGGTTTTGGCATATAAACTCAACTTAAAACTTAATATTCCTTTTCAATACAATAAATTATAGTACACTATTTTTTTCTTCTTTCCCCTTTTCTTCCTCGTCATTCGTCTTCCCTTCCCTTCTCCTTTTCCCATCCCAGTCTTCTCAACACACTTACCCTGGCCCCATCATCTCTCATCCATTCCATTACATTTCTACATCCTTCCACCCATCCCACATTTACTCCCTTACATTCCTCCGCCAAGTGCACCCACGTATCCTTCCCTTCCTTGCATAATACACATTCCCCATAACCTTCACCCATCCATCTCTTTCATCCTCTCTCGTCCGACCCGCATCTCGCTCTCGCCATGATCATTTTCTCCTCTGTCCTCAGATTGACCCCCTCAAGATATCTTGGTCTGCTACCATGTACCTGCCACTTCTCATACCCCTCATTGTACTGCCTCTCCTGTCTCTCCACCTCTTTCACTTTCTCGTGCACCCATCCTACCACATTTACTCCTTTCTCCAACCATTTCCTTACAATCACCTCAGACAACTTCACTCTTTCATACATCCCCTTCCTCGCTATCCTCCATCTGCCCTGACTTGCTTTCATCCTTTCCCTCCGTACCTCCTTCACTAGCCATCCCAGGCTCCAGGCCACTTACTCTCATATCATACCCAGCCACTCTCTTTATCGCCTCACACCACACACTTTCTCTATTCGTTTCCTGAAGCAGTATGTAATCCGGGGTCGATTTCTCCACCCCTAAAATCTGCCTCAGAAACCACCGCTGCTCACTCTCAACCCTTTCTTGATTTCTGACCCCCCACACTTCCACTCCGTACAACAGAATAGATCTCACGCACGCATCCCACAAACTACACGTCACACCCACATTTCCTTTAAACCAACCTCCCCATTTCTCCCTCACCACGCCCCACGCTTTCCTCGCCTTTCCTTGCACCCACCTTGCATGTTCCTCATATCCTCCCGTCCCCTTAAACATAAAGCCCAAATATTTAAACACTTTCACTCTCTCTATCGTTTTACCCTTTCACTCTAATCCTTTTATCCTTCCCTCTCTTCCCTGATTTCTAAATCTCATTCATTTCGTTTTCTTAACATTCACTTGCAAACCTCTCCTGTCCATATACCCTTACACTCTCTTTAGCATCCCTTTCATTCCTTCCCATTGCCTCGCCATTAGGACCATGTTATCCGCGTACCCTAGTGCCCATACCTTTCTCTTTCCTATTAACATCCCACCATTCTGTCCTTTTCTTAGAACCTCTTCCAAATCCCCTATGTACAAATTGAAGAGCACCTGCTTTAGACCCTTCCACGCCCTAAACCTTTCCGCGCATGTCCCTCCCACCTTCGCAACACACCACATTTCCTCATACATCCTCCTTATGAACTCAACCATACCTCCACTCACCCCCCAGTCAGTCGTTCTATCATCGATTTACTCGATACTGAATCATACGCCGCTTTTAGATCCAAAAACACCACATACATACTCCTTTTCTCTTCCAACACTCGTTCCACTGACCTGGCCAGGGTAAATAACTGGTCACTTGGTCCCCTTCCTTTCCTAAACCCTCCCTGCGTTTCGTCAATAAGTTTTTTCTCCTCCGTCTTTTCTTCGAGCCTCCTCTTAACTAACCGCATCGATAACTTGCATCCTATGTTTATTATCGTTATTCCTCGGTAATTTTCTATTTTGTTAATATCACCGCCTTTGTGGACCGGGCACACCGCCCCCACCTTCCATGAATCCGGGATATTTTCATCCCCTTTTCAGATTTGGTTCATAGGGGTTCTAAACCTATCCATTCCTTCCCTTCCTATTTCTCTCCACATTTCCGCTTTTAGTCCGTCCGATCCCGCCGCTTTTCCTTTTTTTAGTTCCTTCTCCGAGAATTCTGCTACTTCCCCCTTACTCCTTCGCCCGCTAGCGCTAGCTCCACTGGATCTCCACTTTCTTTCCTGCATTTATCAGCCCACTATTTTATCTCTCTCCCCTTTTGCTTTGCCCCTTCCCCCCTCTTTAGTATCCTCCACATCTCTGCCTCGTTCTTACATAAATTTAGTTCTTCTACCTTTTTTCTATCACCCTTCTCTTCTTCTCTTCACACATCTTTTCGTACTTTTTCTTTCCTTCCCATACTTTTCCCTCTTCGCCGGTTCCTTCCTTGTATTTGTTTCTCACTCTCCTCATCTCTGCCTTTGCCCTTCTACACTCCTCATCAAACCACTCCTCCTTTACTCCCTCCTCTTACTTTCTTACTTCGACCGCAACTCTTTTTAACATCCTCCATTGCTTCCATTGACTCATTAATTTGGAATCAAGTAGATTTATACAAGATTTAGTATGCAAACGTCTTTTGTTTTAATATTTTGTTTAAATAAAGCAACCGCGGCCTACAATTTAAAAGTGAAGAGTAGGATAGTGGCCACCCACCCACCCTACATATACAATTAAACTTTAGATACAACACTGCTTTTAAAATCAAAAACAACGTTTACGAAAGTTTGGTTTGTGTTTTAGGAAACAATAACAGTTACAGTGATGAACGTACTAATGTATATGTAGGGTGGGTGTATGGTCTCTATCCGACCCTCCAAAATAAATCATATATGAGAGTTTTGCTAAATATCAATTTGATTTCTCTCAGATTTATACTGAATTCAGCATGTAAACTCTTTTTTAAATATTTTTTTAAGTGAAGACACCTCCATATTCAAGTTGAAGCTGGAAGGTAGTGGCCACCCACTCACCCTACATGTACAATAAACTTAAACTACAAAACTGCTTTTAAAATCAATAACAAAATTGACAATTTTAAATTTGTGTTTTAGGTAACCCCACGAAGTACTCTTCATATACGGAATTTGGATGCACAAACAACCAAACATGAAGTCAGACAGGCGGTAAATTCTATTCTGGGAGATTACATAGATGATGTCAAAATCCACGTAACTGGCCCAAACAAAAGACAAGAAAAGCAAGCTTCCATACATGTGGAACAAAAGCAATCCACTAAACTACTGGAAGCAGGAAAACTGAAGGTTGGATGGATCAGTACCAACATTAGATCGGTGGCAGAAGTCCGGAGATGCCACAGGTGTTTCGACTATGGCCACACAGTAGGAAAATGCAATGGAACAGATCGCCGGGGAGAAGGCGTATGCCATAAATGCGGGGAAAAGGGCCACATCAAAGCTGAGTGCAAAGGTGAGTCCAAATGTTTCCTCTACGAAGGTGCGGCGCACATGGCCGGCTCAAAAAATTGTCCAAAATTCAGGGCAGCTTTAGACGAGGCAAAACGAAAACTACCACAAAATGGCAGTTAAAATAATGCAGGGAAACTTACACCGGAGTAAGATAGCGGATAGTCTCCTCACGCAGCTAATGCTGGAAATGAAGGCTGATGTCCTTATATCGGAACAATATTAGAATAAGGACGATAGTTTTTGGTTCAGGGATCACAGCGGAACGGCAGCTGCCCGCGTTTCTCAATCGGCAATGGTGCGACGACATGGAGGTGGTAATGGATTTGTATGGTTGTATATGAACGACATTTACTATATCAGCTGCTACTTCCCTCCTAACAAACCAATAGCAGTATTCCAAAATAAACTGGACGCAATAGAGGACATACTTGCTACTATGGGTACACGGATATTCCTCGGTGGTGATTTAAAAGCAAAGTCGGAGGAGTGGGGAATGCCCCAAACTGATGGAAGAGGGAATATAATCCTTGATATGGCAGCAAGGCTGGGCCTTATCGTTCTGAACGTTGGCAATACAACGACTTTTAGACGTCCTGGGTACACGCAAACAATTCCTGATGTCACCTTCGCTTCCGAAACATTGGCGAAAAGTATAAGAAATTGGCATGTGATTGAGAAATACACTGGAAGTGACCACCAATATATCTTTTTCCAAGTAGTGACATGCAGAAAGGTAATAAAAAGCTCATCAAAATCAGAATGCTGGAATGTTGCAAAGATCAATGAACAACTTTTCCACGAAGCGGTCTCACGGAAAATGTGCGACATAATTCCACTCACCTCTGTGGCAGATGACGTGGAGAGGATGATGACGACAATTCACGAAGCCTGTAAAAGCATAAACACCGCAAGCCTTCTGCTTACTGGTGGACGGAGGAGATTGCAGAGATGCGTAGAAACTTAAGCCTCAAAAAGCTATCTTTAATAGCAAGCGCTCAAATTGGAAAGCCCTCACTGAGGACGTTAACCGTGACCCATGGGGTTTGGTCTATAAGATCGTAATGAAAAAGCTGGGTGCTTTTCAAGGGAATAACGGGCTCCCTCCAGAAACTATAATTAAAATTGTCGACGAACTTTTCCCTACTCATCTAGCACATACATTCGAAATGGAGGTATGCACTGAGGATATTCCACCTTTCAGCGAAGAGGAATTGATCAAGGCCGCAAAATCCCTTAAGTGCAGGCCAGATGAAATACCAGCTGAGGCACTCAAGGTAATAGCTTTGCAGTTTCCAGACCTCTTACTATCCACCTATAACGCCTGCCTATCCGAAGGATGCTTTCCAGAACTTTGGAAGCGACAGATACTTGTGTTGCTAACAAAGGGTAAAGGAGATCCCTATCAAGCAATCGCACATAGACCTCTCTGTATTTTGGACACGAGTTACTTATCCAGAACCCATTATACAGAAGGCGAAGATGGATTGTCGGCGAATCAACACGAGTTCCGTAAAGGGAAATCTACAATCAGTCTACTGTCTCAATTGATAGGCATATATGATGGACTGCAGACTGTTAACCACTTCTCTCGTCCAATCGTAACACTCGTAACAATGGACGTTAAAAATGCATTTAATTCGGCTAGTTGGTGCCTTACGAGATCGTTTCAAGGTAGCTCCGTACATTTTACGAGTGATTTCTGAATACCTGAATAACAGAAAGTTGTTTTTTAAAACATCAGTAGGTAGATGCGAGAAACTATTTACCGCTGGAGCAGCGCAAGGGTCTATACAGGGGCCCACACTCTGGAATTTGGTGTATAATGGAATTTTCACAATTATTGGATACGCTGATGATAGCGGTGATAATAACTGGGCGAAACACTGAACACGTGCAACTAACCATAAACAAGGTCATGCGGCGTACTAATACTTACCAGAAGGCGAATTCCATTAGAGATTCCTTGGAAAGTGGGTGAAATAGAAATAAGATCTGCCCCTACTGTAAAATACCTTGGTGTCACAATTGACTGCCGACTTAAATTTAGAAACCACCTGGAAATAGCGTGCACCAAAGCAGGCCGGACTATGGTTTCGCTAAGGCGCCTAATGTCAAACGTAGGTAGTCCCGTAGCGAGCAGGAGATGTCTGCTGGCAAACGTCGTACACTCGATCGTACTGTACGGATGCGAGGTATGGGAAAATAGAGTGAGTCGCACTGCTTTGGGAAAGCTCGCCGCTGTCCAACGTTGGGCATGACTGCGAAAATGTAGCGCGTATAGAACCATTTCCTAAACCGCGATTCAGGTAATAGCCGTCACCATTCCAATACAACTAATTGCACACGAGAGAAAGGCGATGTATGATATGAGACCAGATACAGCCTGGAATGACCTGCGACGGCAGAGCATCGCAACATGGCAGACCCAGAGGAATGTAGATACCAAGGGGAGATGGACCGCTCGGCTAATACCAGAACTGGTAGTCTGGGTGTCAAGGAAACATGGTGAGGTTAACTATTATCTGACCCATTTTCTCAGCGGTTACGGCTTTTTTCACTCATACCTACACAAGATGGAGAAAGTTCCCAGTCCTTTGTGCCCGTATGAAGAAGACATTTTTTGAATGTGAGAGATGGAAAACATTCCGCGACGAACTGCAGAACGAGGTTGGAATAATCAATCCAGACAATATAATCACAATTATGTTATCGGAGAAAAATGTGTGGCAAACTATAGACAACTACGTCAAATGTGTCCTAGTTGCCAAACATAGAGAAACCCTAGCCAGGTAAATCCATAAGGCGTAGATAGGGGCTAACGTCCTGAAGCAATGTCCAAGAGATGGTTCCGGAACGGGTGTTACTCTAAATGCCCAGGACAGGGGGTTTTTAGTGGGTGCAAGTCCCACATATCAGCAGCAATAAGGGTCCGCTGTTGATGGTGCGCAGGCATTTTCCCCCAGCACATCAGAAAGCAAAGAAAAATAATAACACTACTTTTAAAATTAATAACAACATTTAAATAATTTTGGTTTGAGTTTTAGGAATCTAAAACAGTGCTAATATAACGGGTGTCCAACAATTATTGCAGTCCCGGGTGGCGTTGGAATCAAAAACGTAGGTCAATTCTTTCATGTGCCAAATAAATGAACTGACATTTTAATTGTTCAATCTGCAGATTATTCTGCTATTAATAATTATTTTTGTTCTGTTGACTGGGACAAGTATTCAGTGAAAACAATGTCGATAGGGTCGTAAGTAATTTTAACAATATCATTTATAATGCTTTTAATATGTTTGTGTCGTTTAAATTGTTAAAAGAGTCTACGTATCCCAAATGGTTCAATTCTGAGTTAATTAAACTAACAAAACAAAAGAAAAATGCTCATGCTGCATATAAAAGATCGAGATCACTTTTGGATTATGAAAAATTTAGCAAACTACGATCTACATGCGAACGACTCAATAATGACATTCAGAAAATTGAATCCAATATACAGGGCAATGCAAATTATTTCTGGAAATATGTTAACCATTGTCGAAAATCAAATGGTTTTCCTAAACATTTACGTTTGAGCGATAAGTCGGCTGATTCAATGCCCGAAGTTGCAGAATTATTTGCTGAGCATTTTTCAAATTGTTACTCAGGAGGAAATTTTAATAACGTGCCTCAATTTAAATTTCAGCGGTCAGTTGAGTTAAGTAAAGTAAATGTTACCCTTACTGATATTTTTAATGCTTTATCAGACTTGCAAGAGACCGTTAGTGTGGGTCCTGATGGTATTTCAGCTTATTTTTTGAAAAAATGTAAATTTTCACTCGCTAAACCGATAAATGATTTATTTAATTTGTCACTGACGTCAGGAATATTCCCGATTTGCTGGAAGAGTAGCTTCATAACACCAATTTTTAAAAGTGGCCAAAGGGAGAATATTGAAAATTATAGAGGTGTGTCATTAAAATCTGCATAACCAAAATTTTTAGATTTATTGGTTTCAGAGCAACTTATGTGGAATTGTAAGAACTTTATTGCCAACGAACAACATGGATTTCTAAAAGGTAGGTCTACTATCACCAATCTTCTCTCATACCATACATATTTATCTGAGGCCTTGGAAAATGGATAACAAGTTGACGCTATATATTCTGCTTTTTCCAAGGCCTTTGACCGGTGATCAACTCGGTTTTTATTGGAAAAATTAAAATCCATTGGATTGAATGGAATGGTAGATTAATTGATTGGTTAGGTAGTTACTTAACTGGTAGATCCCAAAGGGTTAAAATTGGTAATGTTTGTTCTTCAGACATCGAAGTTATATCGGGTATCCCTCAGGGCTCACACTGCGGACTAATTTTATTTTTATTGTTTATTAATGATATTGGACAAAGTTTGGAACATAGTAGATTTCTTCAGTTCGCTGACGACTTAAAGATATTTGCACGAATAAAAACTGACAAAGAAAGACTGCAAAGCAAATAATAATCAATTTTTTAATCTAAAGAAATGTTGTTTTATATCATTTCATCGCGGCCAGAAGTTTGAATATAATTATAGTATATGCAATTACTCACTTAACTGCGTGAATGATATTAAAGATTTGGGTGTAACCTTTAATTTTAAATTAAATTTTAATGGACATATTAATGTGATATGCAACAAAGCATTGCAGATTCTTGGATTTGTAGGTCGATATCACCATTTCTTCATTTTTTCTAGTTTCAGGATTTTTTCAGTAATTTGTAAAGAACTTTATACGTTCTTGCTTTATATCATCTAAATTTTTCGAAAATGCAAAATTTTGCAACCGTTTTTCTTTAATTTAATTAGAATTCATCACAAGTTTTTTACAATTCTCTTTTAGATTTCTAGAACTGTTTTTAAGCGTTCTAAAATTTTTCTGTTATGTCTCAAGAATTTTATACCTATATTTCTTGCTTTATGTCATCTGCATTTTTCAAGAATGCATTTTAGAATTTTGCATATTAATATTTCTTTAATGATATTCTCTACTTTCAGAATTTTTTATGTTATTAATATTATAAGTAATTTTTGCTTTTATATTATTTGAAATTTTGAAATATTTCTTTTCTAAATTTTACTTTTATTTTTAGAATTTTTGTTAGACTTTCCAAAAATTCAATAATCTTACACTAATTTTGCTTCTAGATCTCTAGAGCTTCTCAGCAAGTTTCGTATAATTTTTAAATAATGTTTTACTATTTTTTTTATTAACTTATAAGAGAGAGGGAGAGACAAATATCTTTATTTATTATTTGTTACATAGTATTATAAATAACAATTGTATTTGATTTTCTTAACGCCAACTTATAAGAATTTTTCTTTTAAATTGCAAGAATATTGTTAATTTTTTTTTAAATTTGTTTTATCAATTTTTCTGTAATATAAGAAATTAAGAATTTCCTAATCGTTTTATAATTTTTACTTTCCCTATATACGAAGTATATATAGGGGGAGTATTGTGATTTTTTTGCGGAAATATCCGTTTTGAGGTCCCCTGAGTCAATTAAACTAATTTCTGGAAAAAAAATTGTGTCTGTGTGTGTGTCTGTCTGTCTGTCTGTCTGTCCGTGGGTGCTGAATCTCAAAAACGACTGATCCGATTGAGATGAAACTTTAAACGTAAGGTTTTATCGTTAAAAACTGAAAAGCTTTTGGTAAACATTCATAAACCGGAAGTGGGTGTTTACTCGAGGCGTTTTTTGTTTTTTTCGATATTTTTTTAATATGAAAAATATTACAAAACTTTTCAAACAAAAGTTAAAGAGAATGAGAAACTGAACAAATTTTGTTAAAATATATTTTTCATAAAATTCTTAACTTTCGAGAAAAAAAAAATAAAAATTGAAATTTTTGATATTTTTTGCCAATTGCTAATAAACTATTGAAGCAACATGAAAGTTATATAACAAATAATTGTAGAGAACACGCCGATGGTGGCACATCGGTTACGGCCCCGAATTGACGTGCAGCAACGTTGATTCGGGTCAGTAGTCGGATGGGTGACCGGTACCATTCACCATTGGGATACAATTAATGGTGCTTTAGAGTGACGGGGGCGATCCTTTAAAGTAACAAGCTCATTTACACACACACAAATACACAAATGACACATGGCGGAAGGACCACGTGGTCGATAGCCTAACACTACTACTACTACTACTAATTGTAGAGAATTCAAAATTGAATAAATTATTAAGAATAACCTTTTTGCATAAACCGCATAGTTTTCGAGTAAAATATAGGGAAAGTACGATGATGGTCACATCACCATTTTTATGAAATGTTTTCGTGTTTTTTTTTAAATATTAGTTAATTTTCTAAAACGTAATCGACTTTATTACATTTTTTAATTTTAGTTTTAATTTCGTTTATGATATAAACACTAGTTTTAATTTAAATTTTGTTGAATGCTGTATTATCTTACCGTTGAATAAATAAATAAATAAATCAACTCACTAAAAAATATAGTTTAGTAAAAAACGACCGTCTTCAATTTGAAATTGCAATACAACGAAGCTAAAGTTATGACAGTACTTTTAAAATTAATAAAAAAAATTACATAGTTTTGATTAGTGTTTAAGAAAACTAAAACATTTACAGTGATGAAAGAAGTAGTGTATATGTAGGGTGGGTGGTTGGCCTCTACCCCACCCTCCAACCTATACATCATACCCAAGTGCTTTACTGAATATTAATTTGAAATTAAGCAGATTTATACAAGATTTAGCATGCAAACGTCACTTATTTAATATTTTGTTTAAATAACACAGCCGTCTACAATTTAAAACTGGAGGGTAGGATAATGCCTACTCACCCACAGTACATATACAAATAAACTTTAGCTATAACACTGCTTTTAAAATCAATAACCCCACCCTACAATCTATATATCATACACAAGTATTTAATTTGGTATTAAGCAGATATATACAATATTTAGCATTTAAAATTTTTTTTTTGACATTTGGTATAAGTAAAGAAACCGCCGCTTACAATTTAAAACTGTAGAGTAGGATAGTGGCCACCCACCCACCCTACATATACAATTAAACTTAAGTTACTACACAGCCTTTAAAATCAATAACAACATTTACATAATTTTAATTTGTGTTTTATAAATATGTAGGATAGGTGAGTGCTCTCTATCCCTTACTCCAACCTATAAATCATACACAAGAGCTTTATTGAATATCAATATCAACTGGATTCAGCATGTAAACTCCTTTTTTCGACTAAAAGTAAGAAACGAGCAATGTATTTGTTTAAACTGAACACTTACGGGCTTGCCGAAGAAGATAAATCAAGTAACAATATTTTGTATTAGCTTGAACACATGTTTTATCCAAGATATTTTCAATATTGGAAATAGATCAATAGAACATCAAGTGATTTAATGAAAAAGCATAATCTTTGGGTATTCGAGGTCGTCCTTCAAAGAGTTTTGCTGAAAGTTCTGCTGTTAGAACAAGGCATAAAACCCAGGAGCTCAGAAAAAGTACTTCCGTGGAAGAACTTGTGCATGCTACTGCAATTAAGGCACGAGAAAGTGGAGATATCAGTACTGCCGATTTGATAACTGAGAGTACTTCAACTACACCAAATAGAGGCAAACGTATAATGGAAAAATGGAGGAGTCCCGAACAAGAACAAAATGCCATGACACCTGAAGAGGCTTTGTCATTTATTATCTCGGGTGGTTATACGAAGCAGCAACGTATGCTTATTAGAGCAACATCTTTAAAACATGGTTGCAAATTATAAACAAGTTACCACGCTATTCTACAAGCAAAAAAGACATAATTTTGTATTTTAGACAAACATTTCTACAACATAATTTGAGGATGTTTTGAAGGTTGTTTTTTTTAAATTAACCCAGTACATACTAGTAAACATGTCAAAGTCAATGTATCAAGGAGTGCTTTTGACAAACAAATACGAATTTGCAAGCTATACTGTATAATTTGTATAAAAAATATTCTTCGTGTTTGTATTAAGTGATATTAATTTTTCGCATTTAGGGGTTGTATTTTTTGGGTAGGTTTTTGATGCATAATTTCAGATTCAACATCCCCAAAAACATAAACTTTTACATAATTTTGATATGTGTTTTAGAAAACTATAACAATAACATTGATGAAAGTATTAATATATAAATAATACACGAGTGTTTTGTTGACTATCAATTTAATTACACGCAGATTTATGCTGGATTCAGCATGTAAACTCCATTTTTTAAATATTTTTTTAAGAAAAGAAACCGCCATCTACAGTTTGAAACTGGAGGGTAGGATAGTGGCTGCCCACCTACATGTACAATTAAACTTAAGCTACAACACTGCTGTTAATATCAATAACAACATTTACGAAATTTTAATTTGTATTTTAGAAAACTGAAACAGTTACATAGATGAATGTACTAATATATGTGGGGTGGGTGGGTGGCCTCTATTTCACCCTCCAACCAATACATCACACACACAAGTGTTTTGGTGCATATTAATTTGAAGTCAAGCAGATTTAAACAAGATTTAGCATGCAAACGTCTCTTTTTTGATATTTTCTTTAAGTAAGAAAAACACCGCCCAACCATCCTACATGTACAATTAAACTTAAGCTAGAATACTGTTTTTAAAATCAATAACAAAATTTACATAAGTTTGATTTGTGTTTTAGGAAGCTATAACAGTTATTGTGATGAAAGTATCAATAAAAATGTAGGGCGGGTGTCTTCTAAATATTTTGGTCTTCTTAGCATACGCCTAACTCTACCATCATCACTGCACTTAGACGATTCACTTTTCCAATTCTCACTATCTTCCTCCTTCTTCAGTTGGTTTCCTATGATTTCCGCTTGTCTGTTGTTGAATTGTGGTTGATTCTTAGACTTCTTAAGATGTTGTTGGCTTCTTCGCAGGATTGCTCCCCTTTCATTCTCGACTATGTACGACCTTGGTGACCTATGTTTTTCTACTATTATTCCTCTACCACATTTCTTGTTACTATTTGTATTGTGATTTATCATGACTGAATCTCCTTTGTCCAACTCAACCAGTTTATGAGCTGTTTGATCATAATAGGCTTTAAATCTTTTCTGCTTGTCCTTAATTTTTTTTCGAATTTCGTCGGTATTTTCTTCTTTGAATTCCAATTATTTATTCTTCGTTGGAAGCTTTGTTTTTCATCGCCTGTCAAACAATAGTTGAGATGGAGACAGATTAATCCCCTGTGCTGGTGTTGTTTTGTACTCTAACAGAGCACTTTCAATTTCATTGCGCTTTCTTAAATTTTTTTAAAATTTGTACGGCTGATTCTGCCATTACATTTGATTGATGATGATAAGGATAAGTCAAAATAAATTTGAAGTATGTATATGTAGCACTCAGCTACTATTTCTGTAGGGACTCCATGACATGAGCAAATTTGTTTAAATGCCCCGATTACATCTCCTGAAGTCGTTCCTTTTAATTTAATTAGTTCTAGCTAGTCAGGAAAAGTAGTCAATTACTACTAAATAAACTTTTTCCCCAAAATCACAAATATCCGAAGCTAATTTTTTAATTGGGGCTGCCAGTATAAGGTATTTTTTTATTTACCACTTTCCGGTAACATTCACACATTCCCTCGGTATTAAATATGTGTCCTAAATATTATACTTTCTACAACTTCCTGTAATATTTTATCATGTTCTGTGCTTCAATTTGCCGCAATTAAATTATCATCAAAATATACTATCACTCCCTCAACATCCCTAAAATATTTTAGATTTAAAAAGGGTTAATTAACTACCACATAATAACGGTCGCTACCATCATTTTCATTTTAGATTTATTTTTTGAAACAATTCTGGAGCTTAATTTCGCCTAAATGGCATCCTATAAATAGTGACAAATGACAGATATGACAGGTAACGGGTGACAGATGTCAGGTGACAGATGAGAAACGGCAGATAAGACAGGTAACAGGAGACAGGTGTAAAGTGACAGATGACTGGAAACAGATTACAGGTGACAGGTGACAGTTGACAGATGGCAAATGACAGATGACAAATGACAGGTAACAGATGAGAGGTTACAGATGACACATGACAGGTAACGGATGACAGATAACAGATGACAGATGACTTCAGGTTGGATGCTTGCTCAAGGTTGTACAACTCCTAGGAGACATTACCAATTTGTCCACCGACTAGGCCAATGTGGACTGAGATGTGAATGTATCTCAGTGCACGCATCTTATTTGAGTGTGTTTTTAATGATTTTCACAGGAGAAACTTAGAAAGAAGCAAGTTCGCCGTTCAGAAAAAGATGGTAACTTGTAGTCTTCTAAACGAACTGTTAAAACTGATACTAGTGTAATTTCCAGGAAACTGAAGCAGTAATAGTGGAAGATGTTAAATGCATATGTAGGGCGGGTGGGTGACCTCGAACCCACCCTCCAATAAGTAAAACATTAGCCAGAATTTTATAAAAATAATTTTATAAGCTATAACAGGATGTATACTTTATTTATTAAGTAAATTATCACTTCTATACATTTATAAACTTGACAAAAACGTTGTTTATGATTTAAAACTTGATTAAAACACTAACACTTTTTTCACAATTAATTTTTAATTCTCTAGATGTACATGTCGGGTACTATGCACCCATTATCAATAGCTTATAACTTGTTTATGATGTAATAATTTTAGTTTTGGCTTATCTATAAAAGGTATTTTTGAAACAAAAGTGTAAAAATTATTTGAAAACAACAATGAAAGATGACAGATGAATTTTGACAGTTGGCAAATGACAAATGACAGGTAACAAATGTCAAGTGACAGATCAAAGATGACAAATGACAGAGGATTGATGAGAGATGATATATAACAGATAATAAATGACAGATGACAGTAAATGATATTGTTAGATTATCACTAACTAAAAAATTGTAAAAAAGAACAATGAACAATGATCACTTATATTTTTATTACGTTGACTAGAGTTTCTTCTTATCCATAAAAGCTGATTGAAATAAGAGTGTAGAAATGATTGAGAAAAATAACAAAAACTTAAAATTTAGGAGAACCTGTATACAAACAACGGAATATCTTAGAATTAAATAAATAATCATAATAAAATAAATCACTCAAAATCTGTTAGTTCGAAAAAACGCTAGTATTATAATAACAGATGATAAATGATGGATGACAGATAACAGATGACAAGTGACGGGTGACAGATGATATATGATAGATCACAGATGACAGGTGACAGATGATAGATGCCAGATGACAGATGGCAGATGACATATAATATTTGATTAATGACAGATCACAGGTAACAGATGACAGATTACAAATGACAGATGAGAGATGAAAGATGACAAATGAATTTTGACAACTGACAGATGACAGGTGCCAGATGACAGATAATAGGCGACGAATGACAGATCACAGGTAACATGACAGATTACAAATGGCAGATACGAGATGAAAGGTGACACATGAATTTTGACAGTTGACAGATTACAAGTGACAAGTGACAGATCACGGAATACAAATGACAGAAGATAAATGAGAGATGACATATAACAAATGACAGATGACATTTGACAGATGACAATAAATAATATTGATAACTAAGATAATTGTACAAAAAGTGTAATATCACTTATTTTTTATTTACGTTTCTTTTTACCCATAAAAGCTGTTTGAAGTAAGAGTGTGGAAATTATTGAAAAACAACAAAAACACAACATTTAAGATAACCTATGAGAAGATGTATAGCTGAATATCTTAGAATTAAATGAATAATTATAATAAAATAAAAGTAACTCAAAATCTGTAAGTTCGAAGAAAATTGGTGCTATAATAACAGATGACAATTGATAGATGGCAGATATTAGATGGGAGATGACAATACACATTACATTTGTCACACGACTGTTAATAATAAGGAGATGATAGGTGACTATTGACAGATTATAGAGGGCAGATAATAATTAACAGACTCCCGACAACACTTAACAAATAATAGATGACAATAGACACTAGATGGCAGATGGCAGTTGACAAAAAACCGTTGATCTATGAAAGTTGATAATCAACAAATCTGAGTTGATAGATGTCTGACAACAGTTTACAAATAAAACATTATTAATAGCAGAATGGAGTTAACAGATGACCGTTTAAAATCGACAAATGACAGTTGATACATACGTGACAGATGTTAAAAAACAATAGATGATAGATGACAGTTGATAATTAAAATTAGTCAGATGACAGTTGATAATCAACAGATCATAGTTGATAGATATCTGACAACAAATACCTAATAATACATTATAGATAACAGAAGGAAGTTGACAATTGGAATATGACAGTTGATAATCAACACATCAGAATTGTCATATATTTGACAACAGCAGCAAATAATACATGACAGTTGACAGTTGATAATCTACAGATGATAGTTTATAGATACCATAGTTAACAAATAATACATGAATTATGAAAAATGACAGTTAACAAGAATAACAGATCATTTGTAGCTACCTACGGGTGGACTGAATAAACATATTTTACTTGATTCTTCATCTAATTGTAATTGATAAAATCCATCTTTTAAATCTAAAACTGAAAAGTATTTCGTATTCTTTAATTTGCTTGGTATTTCATCTATTTTAAGAATCACAAATCTTTCTTTCTGTATAACTTTATTTAACTCTAGCGGGTCTAAACACAATTTTTACGTTTTACCAGATTTCTCTATGATTGCGAAATTACTAAGCCATTCTGTTGGTTCATTTACTTTTTGAATTATGCCCTTTCTTCTTTCTAGTTCATTTAACTTTTCTTTTAAATTATTTCTTAAAGATAAAGTTTTTTTAGTTTTATTTCCACAACTTCAGGAAACTTTCCTACTTTAATATCTCAGTATGTTTTTTCACATCTATATTACTATTGGTTTCATTGATTTTTTTAAATTAATTTACATTTTATGCAAGCAAGTCCTAACAACGGTTTTGCTTTTCTGTCTACAATAACACAATTTTTTATCTTTTACCTTACAATCTAGTTCTACTTGTCCAATGGGTTTTATTTTAGAACCTCTATATGTCTCAAGTGTTCAGTTCTCTTTAGTCTTTTTGCTATCTCCGCCTTTTTCTTCATCTAATCTTTTGTCAAGACATTTACCTCGGATCCTGTGTCCATCTTTAATTCTATTTCCTGTCCTCCTACTGCAACTGTCTGGAACCATTCGTTTCTGTTATCTTCTTCGTGTATATTCACTAGAGTATCTACTTTGAATTCTTCTGACGTTGCGTCTGATAATTCATTTTCATGTTCCTTCTTAACAATCGCTGCTACCATTTTGTTTCTGTATGCCACTGCAAAGTTGTTAGGTTTTCCACATTTTCTACATATTTTAGCAAACGCCGGGCAATTTCTTGCTTTGTGTTTATTTTTACACTTACGACAATTGAATTCTTTTTTATTATTTGCTTCGTATTTCTTTTTACTGCATTCTTTTTTTTTAAATTTAAATTGTCAAACTTATCTTCATTACTTACAATCTTGATTTGATTTTTGTGATTTCTATTGTTCTGCATGCACTGATTGTTTAAGGTATGTCTAATTCTTTAATGTTTAAGAGCCTTTCTTGAAGTTCTTTATACTGTAATCCCAGCACGATTATAGCCCTTACCATTTCGCCTTCTTCTATGAATGCACATGCTTTCACTAGTTTCTTTAGGTATTGCACGAAGTTATCAATTGGATAATTTTCCTTCTGCACTTTGATGTAGAATTTATGTAGGGATTCAGCATTTAAACTCCTTTTCTAAAATATGTTATTAAGTGAAGAAACCGCCGTCTTCAATCTAAAACTGGAGGGTAGGATAGGGGCCACCCATCCAACCTACATGTAAAATAAACTTAAAACTACAACGCTGTTTTTAATATCAATAACAAAATTAACATAATTTTGAATTGTGCTTCAGGAAACTAAAATAGTTATGGTGTTGAGAGTACTATTATATATGTAGGGTGGGTGGGTGGCCTCTATCCCATCCTTCAACCTATAAATCATACACTATTGTTTTGTTGAATATCAATTTGATTACACGAAGATTTATACTTTTATTATACATCCTTGACCGCTATATAGCCAGAGGTCAGAAGATTGCCTTTCGCGCTTTCCATCTAAGTAATGGCACCAGCACACTATTACGTAAAGTTCCAATTCGCACATACTATCCTAGGATGAAGATACTTGAACTGGCCTTACGTAATGATGACGGGTATAGGTGTCCTCTCTTGCTAAGTTGAAATTACGACAACAGCACCAAACAGTCAACTTATCCATAACATGTTCTCTATACACATCATTCAATTGACGATGAATATTGCAAGATCGCCCATTTCTTACCTTGAGAAATCCGATCACAGCCATAATTTCACACTGATGGCGTTCTTTATTGTGTTAAATAATATAAAAACTCAAATAAACAGCACACTCAATACCAGCGAGACGTAAATTTGCACACATACATCTGAAATACAACTGAGCATGTTAGCACACATCCGGTGGCCACTCCATTCGCCAGCGCTCCGCACGTTGTAAACTGCTACCACTATCCTAATATCCCTCCTAAATTACATCGGATAATGCGGATGGGGTTATTTCGTGACACGTTCCACTCATCGTGTGTTCTGGAACATTATCACCGGACGGGCACATTCAGGCGTTACGTATTATATAATTTACGAGTATTACATTAGGAGATTTAATGCGTAATGCCGGGCCGGCTAAATATATGTGAGGCGTCACGTAATACACGTGTTAAGGGATTAAATTTTATAATTTTCCGGAGCGCACGAGAAGCATAAACTTCATCACAAATTTATAGCCGTTTTGTCAAAGTTGGCTGCAGTTCGAAAAATAATATACGTACAAACATGATTATACAAAAAAAAAGTTTAAATTTATTCATTTTTAACAGATTAAAATTTGTCGTTTAGTTTTGTAATTATCTTTAACTTTGATTCATTCGAGTTTGCGACAAGGTTTTACTAAAGTAAATAATTACCTTCTGTTGTCTATCCTATGTTTGTAATATCTCTTTAAAAATGATTAATTGTTGAAACCAGTGAAGTATGAATTTGTGAAACCATACCAAGTGATTTTGAAATATAAAAGAAAATAGATAATGCACTAGCTCAATTAAATGAATACTATTGAATTAAAACACTTTGTTGTTTCCTTCTTGAGTACATAGTACTCGAAATGTACATCTGACATATAAAAATAAAAGTGAAGGAAGAAAAAAAGTGTTTTAAATTCAATAGGGATAACTTCGTATAACTCAAATCAAACCATGAATAAATAAATGTTTTAACTCACATTTTTAACTGTCTTCGTTATACAACATTGTAATGATATACCAGACGAAACTATTTGTGCACTCAACTGTCAAAACATTGAAACGTCTAAATATATATGTATATATATATTAAATTTTCCGTGCTGTGAATACATCCGGATAGATATTTAAATCAAATAGTAATACATTACATACAGGCTAGAATAGGGGCGAACATGATATTTACGCACATCACCAACAATTCCATATTTACCCTTGACAGCATTTCAGCACAGATTAAAACACACACAGACACACCTAATGCACCCCCATGCTTTTGGGAACGGCAAGGTGTTGAATTTCCAAACCCTCTCTCCACCATCATCCCCTTACACATTACAATTCAGTTACATCCGATAGGGCTGACACTTGCTTTCGCAAAGGGATGAAATTTATGGTCTCGTGTCTTAGACGCAGCTCGCTCTGGATGGCCCCGGTCCGTTCTAATTCACCCCCTTCGAACGCCGAAGCGACCGCACACAATAACTAACAGCCCCTTCTGCAGACCGGAAAACCGCTCCACGGATTCCGACGCTTCCTGCTACAGAAATCCACCCCGTCCGCCGCAGGATTTCGAAAGCGTTCTCTTATTGTTCCCAGTCCCGATAGTAATGCACACACGGGGCGAGGGTGAATGGGTTGAAGTTTCGGGAATTTACTGTTGTAATTAAATTAAATTAAAAACTTTGCTTAACTTATTTGTGTGCATGTAATTATTTGTGTTATCCCAGCTAAATAGGAAATTGTATTTCAACGTCATAAATATAAAGTAATATATACTTTAAGTAAATAATATATATATATTTTAGTTTAATTATACTTTCTCTACTATATAAATATAAATAAATATAACTGGATTTAAAATTTATTGAAACGGAAATTGTACTGTAAAAACACGAGACAGAGTACAAATCTACAAAAACACAAGACTCTTTGGTGATAACAATTAAAGTGTAAATATAAATATATCAACAATCGAATTAAATATAAATTTTACTTAAAACGCGTTTTGATTATTCTTATTCGTTATAACTTTGTTATGCTTGCTTATATTACATATGCAAAAAAAACATCAATATCTTAAAGAAGCATGATGGTGAACAGGGAAAAACCCATAAATTAGTGTACCAGAAGCATATCATGTCGTTGACGAGATTCTCAGCTTCCTACTTCCTTGGTGACGTAGTTGGTAGCGCAATAGACCAACAATTGAGAAGCCGAAGGTTCGAATCCTACTTCTAAAACATTATTCAATTTACAGACTTTTACACAATACAAACAATATAATTCCGGTAAATATTTTAGTCATTAAATTTATTATAAATTATATATACATTTACAGGATGATAAACTATTAAAATCTTGCTGTGTATATTTAGCGGATGGCCATTAAACTAAGACGAGTTGGAAAATGCATTAACATTAAAGGCCTCGCGCCGTAATTCCTTTTTAATGGAGTAATTGTAATAATATCGAACAACAAAGAACACGCGATGGAACGCAGGAAACTGTTTCCTTGTAATTACACTTTTTTTTTGCCAACGCGCCCTCCCCCCCGCCCCCCAATTCCGCCGGATTCTTGTTTTCTTTTTTCGCCGGCATCCGTTCGATCGCAATTTTCCTCCGGTTTTGTTTATTTACAATGGAATAAAAGAGTGAGAGAGAGAGAAAGAGGAATGGGGATTCTAAAGCACCTTCCTGTACTTTATGCACATAATATCTGAGGATGAATAAATTTACATAAAACGCGGAAGGAATTACACGGCCGCCGCTAATTTTATTTTTGCGCCGGATTAAAGTGGTATTATCTTGGAATAACGAAATTTAATTGTAGGGATACGTTCGTTTTTGTTTTACCTCCGTGCGCAACAATTATTTTCTTCGTTTTTTTTTTAAATTTTCGCCGGGGTGGTGTAGTGTGTGGATTAATTTCTGGATTCAAGCTGGTGCTTCAGAAAATGTTGTGATATTGCTGGACGTCTCCGTTTTCTTATATCTGACGTATTTTAGTTTTTTTTTTTTACTTCCGAGGAAGGGCTTTTCTTACTGCTATAAACTATTATATATTACATTCGCCTTCTTATTGTTTTTATCAACACACGGTTGTAAGATTCATCATATGTAATACGGTTTATAGTTAGTAATATTCATAAATTACTAATAGAACCAATAAATCGCTAATGTTTTTTTTCTCATTACTAACTGTTCCAAAATGTATATTTTAATAATGGAAGATAATTTAAAAATAATCTTTATAATCTGAATAGAAGAAAATATTATTCATAAGGATTTCAGAAAGCTTACCACCAAGTAATAAGCGACCACAATTTAGGAGAAGATATTATGTTTAGTAGCGATGTTTTAAATATACTGAACAAATGAAATATCTCTATTAATTAAGAGAGATAGAAGTTAATTATTGACTGTGTGAAATTTAGCTTACAATGCCAATGAAGACAAGATTTAAAAAATTACGATCTGAAGATCTTGTGAAGATCTAAAAGTTAAAGCTAATCGATACTTGTTCTGCTCCTCTCTTGATAGAACCAAATTTTCAAATTGGGAGAAGTAAAACTCTTGTTATGTTCCATTTCTTTATTTTCAGATAACTGACACATGTTTAGGTCCTTACGGATCATTATCAAAGATAAAAGTTTTAAAATAAAGAAATGGAACATAACAAGAGTTTTACTTCTCCCAATTTGATTTAATTTCTATGTTCTTCCTAAAATTTTTATTTTGCTGGGGTGTATTTTTTTACAAAATTTCTAGACAGAGATAAAAATCTTTATTGGACATTACATTAATACATTTTTTGACGACATAACAATTTTAAACTTCTTCGTTCTTGTCTTCATGGCTATCCACCGTAGGTCTTTTAGCCTCAAAATTTCTATTTCTGTGGGTTAATTTCTTTAAGTAAATTTCAATTGTATTAATTTTGTCACTGCGTTTCCTAAGCAAATCTCATTTCTTGAAATAAAATATGAAGTTAAAATTAAAATTTTTTTTAAAAACTTTAAATCTTTCTGTAATAAATTTTCAATTGTTTTTCCTTACAATTCCAACTATCTAAAAGTAAATTTAAATATTGCTTATCAAGTTGTTAAGTTAATTCCTAGCGTTTTGTACTGTGATTTCTAAAAAAGGTTTAATTTTTTTTTGATAAAATTTTCACTCTTAAACAAAGTCGTAAAACATTTCTTAAAAAGGTTTTTGTAAACAATAAACCATTTGTCTCTTACAACTACACTTCTTTCCCCGTTTAACCGTTTTTCTATCTCTTATAGTTTCTGTGATCCCAATAGAGAACATCTAGAAAAACTCTCACCCTGTTTATAATCAACTTTTGAAATTATTTAATTTGTTTTTAAAAACAAAACGAAATTTGTGTATAAGAAATAGTTATGAATAACTGAAACTTTAAATTTGCTTAAAATTATTGAATTTCCATTGAGAATAGATTTATATTCATTAAGAAAAAGTAGTTTTTTTAGATTAAGATTCTACTTGAAAGTGGAATAGTATTCGTCTCGTAAATCTACGTTTCTTTCACGATTTAACCGTTTTTCTATCTCTTATAGTTTTCGAGATCCTCATAGAGAACATCTAAAAAACACTCATCCTGTATATGGCTTTAAAATTAAATTTAAAATGTTTTAAATCTTCTTTTACTATTCAGTAACATTTTTCATAATTGTTTTGTCCATTTTCAACTGATTTTTAGAAATTTTTTATATTTAATTCCAATTATTTTAAACCAAATTGCCCTTTTTTAAATTTAACTCTTTTCTCTTCAATAGTTTTTGTTTGTTTCTGAACTTTTTACTATAAAATTACGAAATTAAAATTGTTTTTTTATTTTGTATAATTCCAAATTATGAAACTAAAGTTTTTATTCCTAACGTTTGTAACTGTACTTTTTGAGCAATTTTCTTCAATTGTTTCTTAATAAGTTTTAATTAATCTTAAGAAAATTTTACAATACTAAATCTGTGTGTATCACATTTTTTATTATTTTTTTAGAAAATTCCGACAATTTTAACGTAAATTTTAAACATTTGTTTAAACGTTTTTAGCAAATAAATTGATTGTTGACAAAAACTTTAATCTATTCTTTCTTAAAATATTCAACCACTATTTTTTAAATAAATAATAATTTTCAAAAAATATTTTATTCACAAATTTCATTTTTTCACTTTTAGAAGAAAACAGAGAGAGAATAACATCTTTATTCGAACATAGATATTTACAAAATTAAAACACTTACAAATGATATATAATGTGTTAGTCTGTCCGTTTGGGCTATCGACCATCGGTCTTTCTGCCCAGAAGAAAACATTTTCGAAATGTTTTCAATCATGTTTAACTAAATAAATACACTATTAATTAATAAATTTTGTAGAATAGTTTTGGCCATTATTTTATATAGGAATATGTTATTTTTAATTTCAATTATTTTTAAACAAATCACTTTTTTTCTAAAAAATTTTTAGCTTGAGAAAATTTTAACTTCTTACTTTTCTTTTTTCAGGAAATTGTTAATTGTTTTTTTTCTGTATTGATTTTTTAAATCCGACTACCCTTAAATGAACTGTAAATTGTTTTTTTTCCTTAATTTCTCTTCAACTGTTTTCTTTTTGATAATTTTAACTCATTTTAAGCAAAGTATAATAATAATATAAACAATATTTTTCGCTAATTTTATTTTTTGATTTTTTTTGTGCCTTTTTAGCAAAATTTGTATTGTTTTTTTTAGTAAATTATTTCTAAGTAAATTCCAAGTGGGTTTAAAATGTTTGTAATACATTTTTTAATTATTGTTTTTTGTTAAAAATCCAAGTATCTTATGCTACGTTTTTTTTACTTGAAGCTGAGGGCTATAGACCTGAGGTCTTTTTGCCCTGTCTTGAATTTAAGATGAGAAAAATACTTTTTTTCTCATCTTAAAATTTTTTGCTAGCTTAACTGTCCTAATGATTCGTACAAATGAATTTATGAATTTTGAGGGGAGAATGTTGTTATCTAGAAGGGATATTTGGGTATCTTGGTATACAGAATTTGGTTAATAGGGGTTGGTTGTGGGGATTATTAGTAAATTTAATGCTTAGGCTGAATATACGTTAGGAAATGGGTGGGATTTGGGTGGTTTAATATAAAAGCTCATTCGAGCGGTTATGGAGCTTAGTTAAGGTTCATAGGGCGGATATTTCGGCGACTTTGAAGTGATAAAGGAACGATGGACGGATTCTGGTAAAAAGGATTGCACTATAATCTAACAGGAGTCGGTATATTGATTTATATATATGAGTTGCAGATTTAATAGATATTCCTTGCTGTTTATAGGTTAGTGATGAAAAATGCCGAGCCCTTGTTTTGATTTTGTTTTTTATTGCTTGTGCATGAAGTTTAAAGGAAAGTTTTGAGTCAAATAGGATACCAAGGTATTTACAGGTGTAAGAAGGATACATGATGGTATTATTGATAAGGATTAATTTTGATTCGCCATTTGGAGCACCAGGCTTGGATTGAATGAAAGAAGCATTTAAGGGTTTGTTAGGCGATTTGAAGGGAGGGTGAGTGGGCAACAAGAATGGTGTCATTGGCAAAGAGTAAGGAATATTGTGAAGGATTGAAATATGTGGGGTCAGGATTACTACTATCGTAGCAAAATATGTTGTAGAAAAGAGAGGACAAGAGAGAACCTTGAGGGACGCCTTGTAAGATTGGAAAGGAATAAGAAAGTGTTTGTTTAATTTTTACTTGACAGGATCTGTTGGAAAGGAAGTTGTGTAAAAGGATTCTTAGATGATGGGGGATTTTCAGTAGGAAACATTTATATAGGAGTCCAATGCTAAACTGAATCTTTTTTTTTTAAATGTCTAATAAAGGTATAGCTGGCTTTTGATCTTCGAGGTGTATATCTTAATCTATTTTTTCTCAAAATGTAGAACTACTTTTTTCCTAACAAATAATAATTTTCCAGATAGTTATGAAAAAAATTTTTTTCACAAATTGAACACGTCTGTATATTTTGCCAAATTTAATGCCAATAAAAATTCAAGTTTTTTTATGCTACTTTTTTACATGGTAAAGAAAGGGTTTGAGTGGAAGAAGATATTTAATTGTGAACTCCACCTGTGCTCATTTTGTCCAAAATTTAATGTGTGTTTTTATTTTATTAATATGTTTATTATGTATTATTCAAGAATGAAGACCAAAGATAAATAAATAAATAAATTTATTTTTATGTATATTTTGACAAAAATTCTAAATTATATTCTTAATTTTATAAACCGTTTCAGAACTTAAAATTTTTATAGGATATTTCTATTTTCAACAAAATGTATTTATTATTTGGTAAAATTTCATGAGAAAATTACGCTAATATATATAAAATTAAAAATTAGCGTATAAACTAGTTTAATCCATATTTGATAAAACCTTAAACACATTTTTAAATATAATTTGTCATAAGTTGTTTTCTTGACTTGTTAATAACCTATTTTGAAACGAATTCCAAACCAGTTTTTTGTTGTTAACTTTGTTTTCTAAGAATAACATTATTTGAGAACATTTTGACTAATAAAATTCTATTGATACACTAACACTTTCTTCACAAATTGATTTTTATTCACTAGACGCACATTTTGAGTACAATGTACATCTAGTGAATAAAATTTTAAAGAAAGTGGTAGTGTATCAATACAATTTTACTATAATAACTTTCACTCAACTCAAGAAATATTTGACTGATAAAATAAAAAATTTATTTTTCTTCTAATCGAATTTCAAATATTTCAAGGTAAATTTTTAAATAATTTTTTTCTTTGGTATAATATAAAATATACATTCTAAATTTCTTCAAACTCTTTTGAAAGTTTATAACCATTTGCTGACACGTGTTTCGATCTCTTCAGTACAGCTTTATTATTAGTGTTAAATTATTTATTTATTGCTCTTTTGAAAGTTAATTTTTTTTAGAATGTTTTTAACTTTTTAACAAAGTTTTATGTATTATTTGGTAAATTTTCAATCTTTAGATAAATAATTTTTAGAAAGTTAAAAAATATCAATGTCTTTTCTCTTAGAATTTTTTAAACTCAATTGGTTTTTCTTTAAGAAAAGATACACATTACTTTTTTTGATGTTTTAGTTTTAATTGTATCTTTTTTCAGAAAAATCTCACTACTCTTAAAAAAGAGTAATTTGTTTGTTTTTTCTAAAAAAATCCATTGTTTTTCCTTAGTTAATTTATATAAAAGTTATAGAAAAATATATTTTGCAATCTTTCCCTGAAAAGTCACTCTCAAAGAAGTCTAATAAATCTAGGGTTAACTAGTTTAATAATTATATTCAGACAGAAAGACCTCTGGTCGATAGCTCATTAAAACATCATTCAATATTTATTATTCAAATGTAAATATGTGTACAGTTTTTCAATAAAAATGTGTATTATTATTATCATCAATGACTTTCGATAAATGCGTGAGGTCATGAGTTTGGTGAGGGAAGCTAGTATTAAAAATCCTGTATTGAGTGGAGATTACAAAACTTTGAAGAAACACTACAGGCTTTCGTTAGCTGATGCCAGGACTTCTGCTAATTCTGTTTATATACAAAATTCTAATAATCCAATCAGAGCAATATGGTCTTTAATTAAACCAGTAAGTAATACGAACTTTGATAAAATCTGTGATATCAATGCTGATGAATTTAATGACAAAAAAATTACAAAGATACTTCGACTCGATACAATATTTTATTCCAAATTCTACATCGTCAAGATTTTAAATTTCAAGAAGTTGGCCCAAATACCATACGGTCAACAATACATAATCTTAAAAATCCCAATACTCGTGATATTTATGTATATTGAAACAAATAACTGATGTAATTATTTACCCTTTAAACTCTTGAATCTTTGTTTTTCGCAGAACATTTTTCCTGGCTGCTTAAAAAGAGCTTGTATAAAATAATATAATTTTTAAAAAGGGATGTTTTAATGGTATTAAAATTATAGGTTAATCTCGCGTTTGCCTGTAATTTCTAAAGTTTTGGAAAGAGTGTTATTTTAGCAATTACTTGAGTTTTTGATAGAACAAGATGTACTATCAAACCGTCAATACGGTTTCCTGGGAGGGAGGTTGACGAACGTTGCAATCGTAGTCCTTATGGAAGAGATCTATGAGGGTTATAAAACAATGGCTTGCTGTGTATCGACCTTTGTGAACTTAACCAAGGCTTTCGATGAGGTCCTCCTGCGGAAACTATATTGCTACAATTTGTTACGATATGCGTGTGGTACGTTAAATTAATATCTTAACAATCGGAAAGAGAAGGTTAAAATCAAAAATTACGTGTAAAGTGAAATTATTCTCTACTGCGGGGTACCTCAAGGTTCGAATCTTGGTACTCTATTTTTTTTAAATATGTATTAACGATCTACCTGCTCGACATCTGTATTGTTTATTGATTTTATTTGCTGATGATATGACTGTCAAAAACACATCCGTTGATCGGGGAAGCGCATTGTGTGAAAATCAGTCTTCAGTTCTTAGGGTTGGAAAAAAAATTCTAAGTAAAAAAGCAGTTTTTTAATCTATAACTTTCTAAAAGTAATGAAATTCCTCTTAAGATTAAAATTTGATTAGATAATAAATAAAATCATGTTCCAAATATTAGAAACATGTTCTAAAAAAATAAGTTTCGAAACACCTTCCAAAATTTAGAATTTATGTTTGAAATTTTACCAAAAACGAATTAAAATTTGCTGATAGTAATCAAGTAAAGAAAAAAGGTCTATAATTTACCCTGAAAAAGTTATAATTTGATTAGAAAACTAAACTAATTGAAATATTAATTGCAAAAATATTATATAAAAAAAATTTTAATAATAAAAATGAACTTTACTTAGAAAATACGATCGACAATAATAATAATTATAATTTATTTGTACTAGTATATAATGATTAACACAAGTCAAGAGGAAATAGACTGGTAAGAATTATATAATGTAATGGTCGTATATGATATAAATTGTTTCAATCAATAATAAAATATATAAGTCCTTTACGTTGTAGATAATTCACTAATAAATAGAAAAAACACGAAAATATTTTCGTAAAATCTACAACAAATGAGTCTTATTAAGACTACAAGAACAAATCACTTTTGAAACAACTACTTTTCTAGCTAATACTTCGACAGACATTGAATAATACAAAAGTAATTTGCGTGTTACAAAATAGCAAGGCTATCAAAGCAACACTAGTTTGAACGTATTTCTTTCTATAAAATGAACTAAAAATGATTGAATGTACGTTAAAATAGTTTGTGAGTGACTATACTATGGTAATTTGGAAAAAGAAACGAATTTAGGTTGATGTAATTAAAAATAAATTAGCAAAAGCAATTAAATAATTCAATACTCAATTTTATAACCATCTGTAGACACGTGTTTCGATATTTCAATCTCTTCAGTACAGCTTTATTATAAAATTGATTTTAAACATGCCGTGCATATCTGAGTAAGTTATTTATTTTTCATTATATTTATTTTAGTAAACGTTTTTATTTATGTTTAAAATCAATTTTATAATAAAGCTGTACTTAAGAGATTGAAATATCGAAACACGTGTCTACAGATGGTTATAAAATTGAGTATTGAATTATTTAATTGCTTTTGCTAATTTATTTTTAATTACATCAACCTAAATTCGTTTCTTTTTAATTCATGGGATGGTTTCAACATTTTTTGACAATTTTTTTTAAATTTGCTTCTTTAATCAATTGTTTTTCACTTTTGACAAAACTTTAAACAAATTTTTAAATATATTTTGTCACAAGTTGTTTTCTAGTCTTTTATACTTTTTAGTAACCTAATTTTTTGAATAAAATCCAAATTAGTTTTTGTTGTCAACTTTGATTTCTAAGAAAAATCTTATTTGACAAAAATTTGACAAATAAAATTGTATCTAAATAGTTGAGGCTGTTAGTTGTTGAAAGTTCATATTCTTAATTACTTTGGTAAATTTTCGTAAATAAAATAGGTAACACTTTCAAATATTTATTTTCCTATTCGCGACAATTGTTTCGTAACAATGTGTCTTCTTCAGGCGAAGAAATGATCATTTTTTTGCGAACAGAAAAATAAATATTTGAAAGTGTTGTCGTATTTCATTTACGAAAATTTACCAAAGTGATTAACAATAAAATTGTATTGAAACACTAACACTTTCGTCACAAAAAATTTATTTTTATTTACTAGATGTATATTTCGAGTACAATGAAAATCTAGTGAATAAATATCAATTTGTAAGGAAAGTGGTGGTGTATCAATGCAATTTTACTATAATAATCTTTCGCAATGCAAGAAATATATTTCTACAAAATATTAACTGTTGAAATAAACTTCTTTTAAATATTTTTTAGAAAGTTTGAATATTTTGGTAATAATTTTTTTTAAATTTATTTGTCTTTTAATCACATTTCAAGTATTTCAAGGTGTGTTTTCAAATATTTTTCACTTAGTACAATATAAAATATACATTCTAAATTTCTTCAAACTATTTCGAAAGTTATTTTTTATAGGATGTTTTCAAGTTTTGAGCAAAATTTTATTTAATACTTGGTAAAATTTCTAGCACCTCCAGACAAATAATTTTTAGAAAGTTCAAAAATTTCAGCGTCTTTTCTCTTAGATTATATTTTTAAATCAATTGAAGAAATCTTATACACTTATATTTAGGTTTTTTAGTATTAATTGTATCTATTTTCATAAAAATCTCACCACTCTTATAAAAGTTTAATTTGTTTTTCTTCTTTAAAATTTTGAATTGTTTTTCCTTAATTAATTAAAAAGCACTAAAAACCTTTCTTTATAATTTTATTTAAATTCACAGATATATATTTCGGACACAAAGTGACCATTATCAATACTACAGTATTAAAACATTGATAATGATCACATTGTGTCCGAAATATATATCTGTGAATTTAAATAAAATTGTGAAGAAAGGTTTTAAGTGCTTTTTAATTAATCAAGTTTACCTTCACGTAACTCACAAAAATCAAACTGTATTTCCTTAGTTAATTATTTTATTGGTAAATGTTTAAGTATATTTTCGAATAACTTTCCATTCTTTTTAAACTTTAGTTTTTGCTAAATTTTATTTTTTGTTTTGCTTTCTGTTTGCAAAGTTTCTAATTTATTCTGAAGCAAATTTGGTTTCATAATGTTTTCAACTATATTTTCTTAAAAAAAAATAGTTTTTTAATCAATTTTTTCTTCTTTTTTGGTAATTTTTATTTTCTTTTTCTCTCTTTTTACCAAAATTCTTATTTTTTTGGCAATCTATCTTAAAGAAAATTCCAAACAAGATTTTGTTGTCAATTATGTTCCTTTGTCTGTAAAATAAAATTGTAAAATGTTCTTCTGGTATTGTAATTTTTTTATAATAAATATTCAATTTATTAATTTTTTTCCAATCAAATAATTAAACTTATTTTTCTTAGAACACCTTAATTCTTTCATTTGTCAAATTAGTATTAGGGCTTTTACAAAGACAAACAATTCTAAAGAAAGAAGCTAAGAAAAACAATTGATTAAAAAAATCCAAGAAAAAAAAACACTTTGGTAATCTTTTATTTTCTAAAAATAATGAAATTAGTCTTAAGATTAAAATTTGATCAAATAATAGATGAAATTTTGTTACAAATAGTTATAACTTCCTATACAAAAATAAGTTTTGAAGCTGCTTACAAATTTTAGAATTTAAATTTTAAATTTCACCAAAAATGAATTAATTTTTTTAAAATAAAGAAAACACTGAACTTTTTTATACCACTTATATTTTATTTTCTCGTGACTAGTTTCAATTACAAGGTAATCATTATCAAACTAGTCACGAGAAAATAAAATATAAGTGGTACAAAAAAGTTAAGTGTATTCTTTATTTTAAAAAAATCGAAAATGTACAACGAAGTAAACGCCTCCAAAATTCAAGAATGAATTAAAATTTGCTGAAATTAATAAGTTCGTACTTATCAAGTAAAGAAAAATGTGTAAAATTTACGCTGCAAAATTTGGAATTTGATTAAACTAAAAAAAACTAAGTGAAAAAATTATTGGAAAAATATATGATATAAAATGTTAGCTAAGTGATTCCCATGCTGACATATTACATGACATTTTTCTAATAAGTCGATTTTATGTATTTCTAAGCAGGAAAATATTTTTAGCCGACTGTCTGGTTAAATAAATTCCGTGTTACAACCACTTGTAGATTCGATAGTTTTGCTTAAGGAGTAAATATATATTAACTGATGAGGCTGTTATATGTTGAAAATTCATATTCACTTGTTTAGTGGTTGAAGTAAAACACTTAAATTTTCAAAACACTTTATTATTGCTTTTTTGAAAACGTTTTGAAACCATTTCTTCGCCTGTAGAAGCCACAGTGTGGCGAAACAAAAAAGCAATAATAAAGTGTATTGAAAATTTAAGTGTTTTACTTCAACAACTAAACAAGTAAATATATCATAATGTGGTCATAATGAGAAAAGCAGTGTTTTTGTTTTTTTATTTATTCATATATAACTTACTTAGAAATGAGTGAGGTGCTGCTTTCAGAGAGGCTCTATGCAGTTTGTCAAGATTTTTTGATTGAATTTGTGATTGTGGTATACTCTGCAAAGAAAACAAGTTTAGTGTTATCTATATCATTTATTTATATTAAAAAAAGTATAGGTTCTAGAACGGACCCCTGAGGAACACCAAACCAATATTAATTTCCTTTTCTTTGGATTCTTCCGAATTATAGGTTAATGATTTCCGTTTGTTTATGAGATAAGATGGTTATAATTTGCAGTTTTCAGGGTGTATATAATAGGTACAAAGATTACAAATTAAAGCTTCAAATGGGACGCCTTCGAGAGATCAATAAATGGGGACATGGCATACTCTCTATTTTCAAAGTAATTGCAGAAACAATCTACAAAATTTACAATTGCATTTGCAGTACATTGCTCTTTTCTGAATAAAAACTGTGTGTCATTCAGAATGTTGTTTTATTCCAAATAAATTAACAATTACTTTTTTTAAGTTTTCTAATTATGGGTAATAAGCTAGCATATGTGTCTGTAGTTGGATAGATAGTTTGGATCTTTCTTTTTAAATATAAGTATTATTTTTAAATTATTTGAAAATATTTGCTTTTATTCAGTTTTTAGTCCCCTTTCTGGCTGTTTATGTCAGCAATACATGATTTAATTACAAGTCGGTGAAATTAATGGATTTTATGTAATTTTGATTATTTCTGCATTAATTCCATTTACGAATATGTAAAAACTTTTAGTAGATTTCATTTGTTTCTCTCATTTATTTTGCGTTATATGAAAGTTAAAATAGACGTTTAGACGTTCTCTTACTTCGATTAATATTTCAATGTGCTTGCGAAGACACTATCTATTGAATTATTAAACGACGGAAATAATCTAGCGAGCAAAGCGTGTCTTATTTAAATTCGACAAATATTTCAATTCCGGTTTTAATCTCGCCGAATTTGAATACATCTTGAATCAATGTTTATAACAGCCGCTGGCAAAATTCTCGCTCTCTCTCTCTCTCTCTGCATTCTCTCTCTCCGATCCAATAACATCTTCCCTCAAGCGGCGAGGACGGGGTAAGGGGGTGGAGGGCACACAACAATTCTTCGTTGCCAAGATAAATGTTATTTCAGCGAATTAATCGGCTTGTGAGATAATGAAACCAAGCAGCGTGCAATAAATATCTCTCAAGAGCCGCGAAAGCTATTAATTTACCAAACCACGGCGACGTTTATTTATAAGGAAATTAGGAGGTGGGAAGGGGGTCTAGTAATATCAATTTCAATTAATGTCATACAAAAATATTTTCGGTTGTGCTGAATGCGAGCGAGTTATTCGGAAAATGGAATAAACCATCAGTACAAGATTTTCCCATTTATACCTGCGGTTAATAATTTATTCGCCGGCTATTTTATTTTCCAGATGTTCGGTGGTGTGTTGCCCTCCTTTTTTTTATAATGAAATTCATATTTTTCCGCAAACGTTTTTTTTTCGGCGTTCCGCCCGGCCCGAGAAACGAATATATCCATATTTAATTCGAGTACGTATGAAAGTTCGGCCCGAATTTTGGAGCACTTCGAAACACATGTTGCTCTCAACTTATAAATATTTTCAGGGATTACACACAAACATCCTACATTTATAATACGCAGTGTTCTCCACCGCAAACGAAATAACCGTAATTCTTGAATAAGGAACGAATATTTACGGGCGCATAATACGTTTTGAAATGTTTTATTTTATGAATTTGTGGGATTTTGCTTGTACTGTTATTTTAATGTATGATGTTAGGGGATGGATACGAATTAAAACATGAAAATTAACGAAGTAATATACAGGTTTTTATTATAAAATATTACAATCTAAAATCATAAGTAAAGCCCACTAAATTATTGTAGATTTAATATAATTCACAATATACTACTACTAAACATCTTTATTTACAGAAAAAAATAAAATATGATACATATAAGATATTGGTTTAATTTTTCTGCTCAACGTCTATCGATTTCACAATATATTTTACTGAATGTTACTTATACTTTAGGTTGAAATTTTATAGTAAAAGCAAAGGCTTTTACTATATAAAGATAAAGACAACGATTGGAACAAATTATTGTGGTTAAAACAGTGAATTTTTTAATTCAGTGTAAAAGTTTGTTTTGTAATATTAGTAATTTTTATTTATAAAAATTTAACGCCATTAATAAATTTTAACACGATATTATTGCTGTAGATCGTCTTTTTTTTAAAGTGGAAAATTCTTTATATACACAGAGTTATAAAGCGTGGATATCATCGGCGTGATGTATGCATCGCCTCTTGCACTTCAAAGGGGCCGCCCTGTCGCTCATCAGGGATAATCGCTCCGAGCTACTTGAGACCAGTCTCGGGATCTAATGGATCTAATGATCAATTACTCTGGATAACATTATGCAAAGTGCACCGCTTTCATATTTAAATTCCAAACGATATTGCTTAACGTTATTATGTCGCGAGCCGGCTACAAGGATAATCGTATTTTATGGAATAAACATTTTCAACGACGAATATTTAATAGTTACAGCGATTAATCTCGAATGTTCTTATTATTTATTACTCGTACGATAAATTTTTGATGAGACTAAACTAGTTTATCTAAAGTTTTTTCGTTATTTCAATTAGTTATAATCTTTTGGATTTATAGTGGATGCGCCGGGATATATATTTATTAATGATTTGTAATTGATCACTTTTATATTATTAACGAATATAAAAGCGATCAAATTTTAAACTTTTAGCAATTATCGACCTCAACAATTTCAAAAATTGAATTCTATTAAGTTAAAACGCTTTTAATTTATAAATATTGCGGCTTTTTCCCGTTTTTTTATTTCATGAAATAAATATGTTAAATACAATTTGTTGTAAAAAAGTAGTTATAATTATATAGTTAAATAATTTAAATGATATTAAAGAAACCCTTTAATTATATAAATTAAACTCAAAAATAATTAAGCTGAAAATATTTTTCTAATAATCAATTTTTCAATGTTATTTAAAAAAAATTAAAATTAAACATATGGTGTGAATAAATAGCTTTAGTATTGGTATTTTTTTTCTCAAATAATAATTAAAATTTAAAACGAAATTTTAATTAAACAAACGTAAAACATTCATGAATAATTCGCCGTGTAATAAATTAACTTATACAATAATAATTGCTTTTCAAACTAAATTGAATACCGAAACTCATTAATGTGATTAATTAAAAATCCAATTAAATGGAAATGTTGATTTTGGTATAAAACATGAAATTTTATTATTTTATACACAAGAAGATCAATTTAACAATGTAAATTTTCAAAACACACTATAAGATTTACCAAAAAACAATTAATAGTATGAAATTTAAATTATATAGTTTAACATTTTAAAAATAGTTGTTTTTTTATATAAACAAGATTTATAAAAAAAAGAGTTGAAAACCGTAAAAAGTAGAAATTCTACAGTTAAAAAAAGTTATAATTTGCGTAGAAAAGTATTTAAATCTTTATTAAAAAAAAGTTTGAAAAGTAAGCTAGAATAGTTCATATTTTACAAAAAGAGAATAAATGATGATTTGCAAAAAAAAGGTTAAAATTTTTAATTAAAAATATTAACTATTACAATATTATAATAAATAAAAATGTATAAAAACAGGTTCAGTTGTTACAAAAGAAATACAAGTTTGGTTACAAAACAAATATTTTTTTTTTAATAAAAATTTTACAAGAAAAATTAATTGAATTTGAATCTGCGATTGAACAAAACTTTTTTATATATTCTTAATTTATGCATTTAAATAACATTAAATTGTTTTTATTAATTTATTAATACATTTTTTTGGAAAATTTCTCAAATATTTGATAACGTGCTTGTTTGCAAAAATTTGCTAGAAAACTTTGTAAAAACATAATTTAAAATGGTGAAGTAGCCATCATAAGACTTTCTTTATACTTTTCTCAAAAACTATGAGGTTATTCTTAATAATTTGCTCAATTTTGAATTCTTTATATTTACTTGTTATATAAAATTCATTTAGCTCCTATAGTTTATTATTATTTACAGTGTTTCATTCTCTTTAACGTTTGTTTGAAAAGTTGTCTTCTTTTTCAAAATTTGTTAAATTTAAAAAATTGGTTTGCATAAAGCTATTAAATTTTTTATTAATAATATTAATATTTTTTATATTGAATTTTTCAATTCAGTGCAAGGACTTATTAGAATTTTTTTTAATATTTGATAAAAGTCTATATTTCTAAACAATTTTTTTTTAATTTTAGAGCTTCCAATAAAATCTTCATAATTTAGAAAGCGGGTTGAATTAAAAAATCTTGAAACCTGGAGAAGAAATTAGTGGAAGTCTTACAAAAGTGAGTCTAGATTTTAGGAAAAAAAATCTAGGACCTCAAAAAGAGAAATTACTGAAAATTTCCTGAACCCTCAAGACAAATCTAGATTTCTACAAATAAATTTTCTAAAAAGTTCTAGAGCCTCCACAAAAATCTTTGCAATTTAGAAGAAGATAACCTTGAAATCTGGAAATTTCCTGAACACTTGGAAAAAAAGTCTAGACTACTAAATCAAAATTTTCTAAAAATTCTAGAGCCTCCTAGATCAGTTAAAAAAATATCTTGAAATCGAGAAGAGAAATTACTGAAAATTCTTTAAAATTTCTCGAAAATAAGAAAAAATTTTCTAAAAAATCTAGACCCTCCAAGAAAAATTCCGCAATTTAGAACTTTCTAAATAAGTTTATAGAAGCTAGTTAAAACAAAGTGTTGAATTTTAGAGAAGCAATTGCTGAAATTTACCTGAATTCTCGAAAAGAAGACGAATTCAAAAACATTTAGAGTCTGAAAAAAATCTTCGCAATATATAAGAAAAAAAAATTTTGGGAAGAAGTTATTGGCCATTTTCTCTAAACTTTTAGAAAAAAAATCTAGAAAATCCTAATGCCTTATAGAAAATCTTTGCAATTTAAAAGACGACTTTAAAGAAACTCCAAACAACTCCGAAAAAAAAACCACAGCCAGTTCAATAAACCCAAATATAAATAAACATAATTTATCCGAGATTGAAATGACCACGCTAAATAAGCCAGAAACCGTAAAAATAATGGATAACAATGTAGACCCTAATTATGAAAAAACTAACAAAAGCAAACGTAATCTTAACATTGGAACTGGCGTGGGTAGCACTATGCTGCCCGTTGCACCGGTTCTGCGAGGGGAAGAAAAATCAATTACTCATTGGTATTTTATATCACGACTGGACAAATCTGTCACTGCCGAGATGATGGATACTTTCCTAAATAAATGTCACCCTGCGAAATACTTCATAGAAAAATTAACACCCAGGAGAGTGGATGCAGTATATGCCTCCTATAAAATAGGAGTACCGCCTGAAGCCAAGGACATCATAGAAAACACGGACACCTGGAGTAAAGGAACACTCATAAATAAATTTTACTTCAGCAAGAAAAACACCCGCCCAAATTTTCAGAGAACTTCACCTCGACACCGAAGCACCTAAAATCCTGTCAAAAAACAGACAATTTATTACTTACCTTAAATATAAGAAGTTTAAACACAAAAGTACCTTTACTTGAAGCCTTCATTGCTGATAAAGATTGTAAAATATTATGTTTATCAGAAACTTGGTTAAAAGATCAATATCTAGGGCAGGCAAAGATTAATAATTATCACTTAATATCGTCATATACCCGAGTAAAAAATAGGGGAGGTGGTTGTGGAATTTGGGCCACATCAGATATTAATATAAGTCCTCTAGATCTAAGCCGCTTCTGTGTGGATGGAGACATTGAAATATGCGCAGTAATCATACTCTTAAATAAAACCAAATATACCCTTATAAATGTGTACAGACCCTGGGGGAATTTTAATATCTTCATTAGCCAGTTGACAAATGCCTTGGACTATATTAACGCGGAAAATTTAATTCTTACAGGTGATTTTAATATCAACTGTATGGAATCCTGTAATAATACTAGGGAATTTAAAGAGCTTGACAACGTAATGACACAGTTCGGATTAAAAAGTATTATTACGGACGTAACAAGATACAATAATGGTGGAGGATCACGTATTGACAACGTATTTGTGAATCACACGGACCTATTCAAGGCAAGCGTATGTGATACTTTTTTCTCTGATCATCGAGCAATATTTGTTAATTATAAAAATAAAATACAACCAAAAACGAGTTTTATAAAATCGCGACCTATAACTCAACACGGAATCATGAAATTCCACAATTATATAGAAAACATAGACTGGGATTTTATAAACAAAGAAAGTGACTGTGATACATTGTTTCACATGTTCATTACACAAATTGTAAATTGTTATGAAATATGCTTTCCAGAAAAATCACATAAGCAATGTTCAAAAAATATTAAATGGTATACCTATGAATTGAGGCAAATGCGTAATAAAGTTCAACTATTATATGACATAAAATTAAAGTATCCAACCGATGATATAAGATCTGCATACAAAACAGCATTTGACTATTATAAATTTGCCATAAACCAGGCAAAGCTTAAAGCAAATTGCAACTATATAAGTAATTCTGGAAACAAACAACGGGCTTATTGGGATATTATTAAAAAAAAAGATATCTGTACAAGAGGGGTTATGGACATTAGTGCAAACGATTTCAATAATTATTTCTGTAAAATACCAGACTTATTGTTAGCAAAATTAAATCCACCGCCCCTAAGTAATACTTACTTCAATGAAAACATTACCATTGTTGCTCCACAATTTAATATAGGTGAGGTTAGTTATATAAATGTCCGAGATGCAATATCAAATCTGAAAAAAACAAACAGCAAAGACATGTACAACTTAACAACAAATCTAATCAAGACTATAAAAGACCTCATTGTTGTTCCATTAACAAAACTCATTAATATCTGTATCAAAAACGGATCTTTTCCTAAATGCTTAAAGTTGTCTCGAGTTTTACCTGTACATAAGTCGGGAGATAAGTCCGATAAAATGAATTATAGACCAATCTCACTGGTACCTGTATTTGCAAAAATTTTTGAAGCAGTAATTAAATGTCAAATATTAGCATACTTTGAAACTTATAATATTTTTACCAATTCGCAATACGGTTTTAGACAGGGAAAATCAACAACCTCGGCAATAATAAATCTAATTGACTCCATCATTGACTCTTATGAGGATAAAAAATATCATTGCTCAATCTTCTGCGATCTCAGTAAGGCATTTGACTGCATCTCACACGATATATTACTACTAAAATTACGTAAATATAACTTTACTGATAATAGTATAAAACTCATGTCATCATACCTATCTGATAGGGAACAAATAGTTGATATAAACAACAACAAGTCAGATCCAAGCAATGTAACAGTTGGTGTCCCACAGGGATCCATCCTAGGACCGTTACTTTTCTTGATTTATATAAACGATTTGGATAAAAGTGTAGACAGTAGTGTAATAATGTTTGCTGACGATACCACACTGTCGATGAGCGATGATGACATGCAAAATCTAAATGTAAAGTCTGGTGAGATTCGGTCACAAGCCCAACAATGGTTCAAGTTAAATCACTTAACCATGAATGAATCAAAAACGCATATGATGTATTTTAGTCTAAAAAATATAGACAATGTAAGCAATCCGGAATATGTTAAATTCCTGGGAATACACCTAGATCCAACTCTGAAATGGAATCACCACGTTGATATAGTCGCAAGAAAATTATCATCCATTGTCTTTCTATTGAGACAATTATCAAAACATGTACCCCTGGAAGTGCTACTTACAGCGTACTATGCAGTGTTTCATTCGGTAATGACTTATGCCATCTTAGCTTGGGGCCACAGTTCGGCCTCAAGCCGTATATTTGCTCTGCAAAGACGAGCCATACGCATTATAGCCGGTTTGGGTTACACTGAAAATTGCAAGTGTATGTTTTCTAAGTTTGGGATACTTACATTCCCTAGTGAATATATATTACAAAGTATACTATACATAAAACAGAACATAAATTTATATAATACTCATGAAAATATACACCTTCATGATACCAGAAGGAAAACGAATATTTTGATAAATCAACATAGACTTAAAAAATCAAAAACCGCATCAAGATATTATGGAGTACAACTGTTTAATAAGCTTCCAGGAAATATTCAAATTCTCCCACTTAAACATTTAAAAAAAAAGGTTAAAAGTTTTCTGGTTAAGAAATCATACTATGACATAAACAGTTTTCTTGCGGATATTGAAGTGAATGGCATGACTTAGTAGCAGATAGTTATAACTAACAGATTTTCTGTCAGTCGGTACAAATTGTAAAACGTATTATAGTTTGTAATGTTTGTGTTAGTACTATATATACTTTTAAACTGTGACCTATTTTTAAGATATTATGCTAATAATATGTACAATTTTAATATACAAGACACATTTCTTATATGTTATTTAGACTTATTTAGTGAACTTTTATTTTTATTAGTGTATGTGTGTATATGTATATGAAATAGTTATGTGTTAGATTTTTTTATGCGGCGTAATACCATGTACTTTTGACCTGTGTAAGCTCTTGCATTAGCACCAATAAACTTACTTACTTACTTACTTACTCTTAAACTCTAGAGAATAAATTGCTAGAAATTTCCTGAACCCTCGAGGAAATAATCTAGATTTCTAGAAAAAAATTCTAAAAATTCTAGAGCCTCAAAGAAAATCTTTGCGATTTAGAAGACAAGTTGAAAAAATCTTGAAGTGTGGAGAAGAAATTATTAGAAATTTACTGAACTCTCGAAAAAAGTCTAGATTTTTAAAAACAAATTTTCTAAAAAAGCCCTCATTTAAATCTTCGAAATTTAATGGAAATTCTAAAAGCTTCGCAATTTAAAAGACAGCTTGAAAAAAACAATATTGATATCTGGAGAAATGACTGTAAAGAGTCTAGATTTCTAGGAACAGATATTCTAGAAAAGCCTCCAAATCGCAATAAAAGTTACTGGAAATTTCTGGAAAATATTTTTTTTAAATTTTTGATTTTCCTGAAGGAAATCTTTGCAATTTATAAGACAATATTAAAATCTTGGAGAGAAATTACTGGAAACAACCTCAAAGAAAATTTTATAAATATTGAAACGAACTTTCTAAAAAACTCCCGAATAAGACCTTTGCTATAAATTTTGGAAATATGAAAAATGAATTACTGTGAACTTTTAGAATTTTCCAAAAATAGTTCTAGAAATCTACATGGAAAACTTTTGAAAAATTCTAGAATCCTCGATCAAAATTCTTTGGAAAGAAGATGCAAATAACTGAAAATATGGAGGAGAAATTCCTGAAACTTTCAGAAGCCTCTAAGTAAGTTCTAGAAATTTAGAAAAAAATTCCTAATAAATTGTAAAGTTAAACAAAATCTTGAAAGAACTTTCTGAAAAATCTAGAACTCTCGAATAAAATCATTGCTAAAAATTCTGGAAATAACTATTTATTTATTAGATAAGAAAAAAAATTACTGCACACTTCTAGAATCCTTAAAAAAAGTTTTATAAATCTGAAATGAAATATTGTAAAAATTCTAAAAACCTTAATGTAAAAAAAAAACTAAAAGTATGGATCATCTGAGAAAATTATAGAAACAGTTGAACAAAATATTCTACATAAACCACGAAGAAATTTCTATAAATAAATATAAATAATGACTTTTGAAACTCCTTAAGGAAAAATTTAAATTTTTTTCTGAAAAATTCTATAACATGTCTCAATAAAACTTATCTAGTTTCTCATTTCCTTTAACCTTTGTTTGAAAAGTTATGTAATATTTTTCAAATTTGGAAAAATATCGCCTCGAGTAAACATCCACTTACGGTTAATGAATGTTTACCAAAAGCTGTTCAGTTCCAGTTTTTATCGATAAAACCTTAAGTTTAAAGGTTCATGTACATCATGATCATGCACGAAAACAATACTTCCCCTATATATACTATATAGGGAAAGTAAAAATTGAAAGTTAAATAAGTTCATATTCAACAATGAGAATTTGAAAAAAAGGTAATAGTTGAAACTCCAACTTAAATCTAATTTTAAAATCGAAATCTCAGTTTTTAAACAAATTAAAGGATTTTTACTTTTCTAAATTAACAAAACTTATTACAAAACCAGTAAAAAAGGTGCTGGTATAAATGTTGATCATATAGGCTATGTTGCTTATTTTACTCTTTGTAAAACTCTTCTGAGTAACGAACCAATTCTAAAATATCCAGATTTTAACAAACCCTTCATCATAACAACAAATGCAAATGATTTTACCGTACTATCCCACACTCCAATCATCAAATCATAAGAGAGAATTTTTCATGAATGTAAACACTCATATTTTAATAAATTTAACTTAAGGGAAATTTCTGCTAAAGAAATAAAATGAAAACAGGAAAATTTACCAGATTAATTATGGAATTAGTTTATTAACTACTATCGATTTAAACTAAATAGTCTCGTAAGTTTTAGTGTTTGAAGGATGAAATAAATAAATAAATAAATAAATAAATAGTGGCCACTCACCCACCCTACATATAAAAGTAAACTACAACTACATTGCAGTTTTTTTAATTTGTTAATATCAACAGATTTATAATTTTGATTTTTAAAAACTGAAGCAGGGAGAGTGACTTAAGTTTAAATACATATATAGCGTGGGTGGGTGGCATTCAATCCATCCTCCAATCACTAAAACCTACAACATAATTTTGAAAAAAATTACATGCACACTAACACCAATTTCTGTTTTGATTTTCTTACTAAGCATAGTAGTTTAAACTAGGGAACATTTTATGTATGTAAATTGCGTAAGTGAACTATAATCAGCCCTTAAGTTCATTTGTTTTAAGCAAGAGGCTCTCTATAAGTATAATACAAGAGAAACAAACTGATTAATTCTGGAAACTTTTGTTAGTGAGTACAATTAATTTTAACTGAACAGTCTCGTAAGTTTTAGTGATTGGAGGGTAGGATAGTGGCCACCCACCCACCCTACATATACAAATAATCTTTAACTTAATTACTGTTTTCTAAAAAATTCTTTAACGTCAACTAAATTGCAAATTTAATTTTTGGAAACTAAAGCAGTGACTGTGGCTTATATTTGAATACATATGTAGGGTGGGTGGGTGGCCACTATCCCACCCTCCAATCACCAAAAAATACAAGAGAATTTCTTCAAATTTTTCATCAATGTAAATACTAAACTCGTCTTGTAATTAATTTAACTTAAGGGAGAGTTCTAATAAAGAAGAGTGATATCACAAGGTAGTTTAGATTCCAATATACCAGTAGATTATGCTAGCTGGACATTGAACATTGATTCAGAAATGAACTATTCTACAATAGAGAAGAATATTTTGTTGCATTTACTCACATTAAGACATAGTTTATTATTGTGGCATCAGTTGTTAACTCTATCTAAATCTTCCTGTAGGCTTAGGTGCTTACTTCATGAAATATTTTGATGTCATCAGCATATTCGCTATTCGAAATTAAATTCTCTATAAATAAGTAATTGTGGAGGGCTCTACTTTGTGATACATTATTATAAATAAATGATTGTAAATACCTTTTTTATATCACACACTTTTATATTTATTAGTGATAAATATAAAAGTGGGTGATATAACAAAGGTATTTACAACCATTTATTTAAATTCTCTATGTTTTTAACAAATAGTAAAAACAGTAAGATCCGCAATGTGACCCTTGCGGCACACCTGCTTTTACAAAAATTCGATATAAAGTTTAAATTTTTATCATTTGAAATATATTTGTCAGAAACTCAGATACCTAACTAAAAGTCATATTATTAAATCCGAACAAGTTCAATTTATTCAATAATAATTGCTTTTGAAAAATCCAAATAAATGTAATCCACTTGATTCTTTTTCTCCAAAACATTTACCAGATGTTGATCAAAAGATAACAGGTTATTCAGTGTTGACCGTCCTGACATAAATTGTTAAGTATGCTTTTTAAGTAAATATGATAGAAACCCATTAAAATTACACCAACACGTGTCAAGCCTTTTGAAATCGTTCATATTGACTGTATTGCAATAGAAGGAGCTAATTTTTTTAACAATTACAGAAGCATTCTCTAAATATACACAAATGTACCTATTACAATTTTATCAAGTCATAGAAATCACTAACAAATTAATTCGTTTTTTCTCGCATCATGAGATACCAACACAGACAATCACCTAATACTATACAATTTTCAAGATTTTTACCTGATTTGTTATACAGTCGAAAGATACTATATAATCCTCGATAGAATTAGAAAGTGGAAAGTATACACATAATTTGTCTAATGAATTTTAATGGGTAATATATCTAATAATATCTACATTTTCTACGGGAGATGTGTTAAACAAAAGTTTAAATTTAACGTTATAATTAATAGCAATCAAAGCTTTACGAATTTGCCTATGGGCACGAATTACTTGATATTTGTTTGGAAATAATTCGCATTTAACCAAAGGTTGGTTAACATTATTGCCTCGTAATTTTCTGTTTGCATATTATTAGAGAATGTACAGAATTTAGATTTTAATCCTCTTATATTCTGATTTCTGTTGGGAGCATGTTGTTTTCCATTTTATTTCTTTTAGTTACAATTGGAATTCTATTCTTGTATTTAATTGTTAAATTAATCTCACATGATTTTACGCGAGCAACCAATCTTTCTTTAGGTGAATGTAATGTAATGCCCGTTATTTATCGTCTCATCAGATTTTATTTTGATGGTTTTTAATTTCTCGCGATTTTAGATAACACAATTTACATCATCCTTGAAGTCTAAAATTAATTTTTCAGGCCTAGATCTGCTTGAAGCACTAAATTTACTCAATATATTAATCTTTTTTACAACAATATTTTGATTAAAAATAAATTAAACAAGGTGAAAAGTGTTTTATTTATTTTTAATCAAAATATACCACGACAACAATATTTTGTTCAATTTTATCAAGATTTTCTCTAAGTTGTTCTGGTATATTTAATAGTATGAGATTAGTTTGATATTTTTTACGCTCCTGCATTTCATTACATACTTCTGTGAAAAAATCATAACTCGAGTGCTCTTTGTGCTTTTCCACCTCTACAATTTGTATAATAATATGTAATTTAGTTTAGCTTAAGCAAATCAATTATTTTATTATTGAATGGATCTGCTTAAGCTAAACTAAATTAAATATGTATGAATAATGTATTAATCTCGAAGGGCAAAACATTAGTATGTAATTGGTTAATGTTTCCATATTATTACGAAATGTTTCATTTTCTTATCGCAATGCATTTAAGTCACAAATCAAGTCCTTTGACTCTTTATTATCTTTGCTTTGTTCATCAAGTTTTAGGGTTAATGCAGTATACGCAGCTTGCAATTGTTTAATCATCTCTATTAGAGCTATTAGTTATATTTATTTGCTCAATCGGGATGCAGGTAACTATTACACTCTTTGCAAGATACAGTATGCCCACAAGCAACTCCATATAATCTTCTTTGTAATTTATCATCTCTCCATTTTTATTTCACGTGTCACCTGTCGATTGTTAATTGTCATTTTTATTTGTGGTTCAATATCTATCACATGTTATTTATACTTTATAACAAACTATTTTGATTTCTTATTTGTCATTTCTCGGTTATCATATGTCAAAATATGTTTATCATATGTCACTTACTGTTTGTCAATATAATTTGTCATTTATAATTTCTCGTTTATCAGTGGAAAAATATTTATTTATCGTTTGTCATTCTGATTTGACATCTGTCATTTGTTATTTGTGACCTGTCAGATGACGATGTTAGATAATATCGTTTGTCGATTGTTAATTGTCATTATAAATGGAATTTGATCAATTAAATAAACACAGTTATAAAATGTATTAAAATCCTTTAGTTCGTTGTAGTAAATTAAATAATAAATTTAAAAATACGAAAACATTTCGTGAATCTACAACAATGAGTCTTACTAAGATTACAAAACAAATTAATTTGAAACAACTACTTCTCTAGCTAATACTTCGACAGACATTGAATAATACAAATTAATTTGCGTGTTACAAATAGTACAACTATTAAAGCAACACTAATTTGAATGAAATTATTTCTGTTGAATAAACTAATAATTGATAAAATGTACTTTAGATTGTTTAAATGTAACTATAACATGAAAAATTATGAAAAATGAATTTTAAACTGATTTCATTAAATTAAATTAGCAAAACCAATTAAAAAAATCTAGCATTCAAGTTTATAATCATCTGCAGACACGTGTTTCGAACTTTCGCTCTCTTCAGTACAGCTTTATTATAAAATTGATTTTAAATACAAATAAAAACACTTACTAAAGTAAATATAATGAAATATAAATAACTTACTCAGATATGTACGGCAACTGACACAAGAATGAAATATAATCGACTGAAGGTCTGATTTTATACCTGAGGTGGATTAGTGAATTCTACAGAAATCATTACGTTATATTTATTATCATATTAATTAATTAATCCATTTCCAAAAATGTCAAACAAATTACAGGATTCTTTGAACTTTGCTAAATTAATTAAACCTATTACAAAACGGTTAAAAAAGGGTGTTGGTATAAATGTTGATGATGCCGACTATGTTGCTTTTCTGAGTAACGAACCATTTCTAAAACGATATTTTAACAAACCTAATAGATGCAAGTAATTTTGCCATAGGAGCAGTTTTATCAGAAGGTAGTAAAGGTTCTGATTTACTAGTAATATATGCTAGCCCAACATTAAATGATTCGGTAGTTATAGGTTATAGGTTAAATGGGGTACTTGTGAGGCGTGTTAACCTCTCGTGAACAGCGACCTAACAGATATATTTCCTACCCTTAACCCATCACTTCCCAAGCAGTCCCACGTCCTCCCTGATCCTGGTAATTTTCCTGGAGGTGATGCTGCTCTCTTTTTTGTGGGATAATCGGTCCCTGTCGAAGTATAAAAAACGCTTGAGAACAATCGCGACACAAGTGCATAGTATGTGTTAGGTCGTTTCATCTGCCGAATCACATAGTTTGCAGTTTCCAATTTTCTCTTTTCCCATTTTCCACAAATGGTACCGGAGGGCACAATGTGCTGTGAAAGTTCTTAGCTCCTTCCTTGTGAGTTCAAGCACCTTGTGGATGTGATTGAGTTGAGTCTTTATGATTGACGTAGGCCTGGTACTCTTCCCATTTTTGCACCAATGGGAGTCCGCAAAACAGGGCTCTGGTCTTATAGGAATGGCATTTGCACCTCTTTTTGTGAGGTTATCTGCCACTTCGTTGCCTTTAATATACCCGTACCCTGGGACCCATATGAGGGTCAACGAGTTTCTCTTTGCCAGTTGCGAGAGGGATCGTCGACATTCCCAAACAGTCCGTGAGTCATGACTATATGGTAGGCTCTGAGCAGATGTATATATGCGTGCCATTAGGTGCCTACCTGGGCACTCTCTGGCCCACATATCAATTGCAATTGCTTCCGCTTGCAAAATTGAAGGTGTCGTACCCAGAGCCATGCAGCTCCTGTGGTTTTGCCTACTCCAGTACCTCTGTTATTCTTAGCATCATCCATGTACCAGACTGATATTCCTCCACCAAACTCCTTGACTCTCATCAAAGCCGTTTTGGGGTTCTAAATCGACACCTTAAACGGTAATTAGGTAGTTAACTATTCCACACTAGAGAAGGATTATTTATTGCATTTACTCACATTAAGATTTTGATCTCATCAGCATGTCGTTGACAAATAGTAAAAAAATTAAAGGTCCGCAATGAGACCCTTGCGGTACACCCGATGTTACAGAAATTTTAATTTTAATTTTTACCATTTGAAATCTATTCTTCAGAAACTCGGATATCCAATTAATAGTCACATATTGACATATTTAGAATTCAAGAACGCATTAATAACAAAGTTAAAGCCGGCAAAATTATCTCGGGTCACATTGAAATTTGTTCTCAATTCGATATCCAAATTGAAAATCAAGTATTAAACAATTATTAATTTAACAGGTTAGAGTGGAAGAACATTTTTCAAGAGTGAACTCCGCTTTTTAGTTTATTTGTATGGTTTTGTTCACTGTTTTATGTATTTTGAATTATATTTATAAAACAAGTCTGATAAAGTACTAATAAATAAATAAATACATAAATACATAAAAACTAAACAAGAAAACACAAATAAGAAAAGATATATTTAATAAATGTCTATTAAAACTAAGGAAAAACAATCCAAAACAGGCGCTAATACAAACCAGAAATAGTTGAGAAGAAAGAAATAAAAAGAAATAAATAAAAGATAGATAGATAAAAGTAAAAAAAAGATAATATCGAATTATCATGGCATTCATTACATTAATAATTATAAGAATAATGAAAATAACGCCTGCAATAATATATTTGAAATGAAACATAATTTATTATCAACTCCTCGAGAATTTTAAAATAAATAAGATATGGCTAAATCGAAACATTGAAGGCACAAAAGCCTAAAGTTTACTCCCTATATTTCTTAAAAGACATTTTAAGTAAATAATTACAAAACGTAAGTATTGTAACAAACCCACTCACAAAAATTTATTTTAAAATCTCTTAGCACTTAGATTATTTTTGCAATAAAAACATAATAAAAAATCTTGCAATCCCCAAATTAGTCTATCCAAATGAAAATAATGAGAATATTGGATTGAATTGTAGTTAATATTTATCTAACATGCATTCACTCTTACGAATGATCTTCCACTCGAACCCGCTGATCCTTTTCTTCACTGATCCGTCGTCTGAGGTCAAGTTTGGAATACAAATATTATAAGTCACTAAAACCCTATTTTTGCTCTTTTGCTACATTAGGATCTTTTTTATGCCATCGTTTGCGACGGGGCTTCTTGTGGGGCATTCTTTTTCGATCAGCGCTATTGCCAAACCGCCGTCAATTTGACATTGAATGTTGTTAATTAAAAGAAGAATTCAAAGTTGTTGAACCTCAACAAAATAATGAAGATACGAATACTATTCAATCTCATATTATAGTTCCAAAATCTGTTAAACATAAAAATATATGTAAAAATAACATAAAAAACCAAACATTAAATCTCATGATATAACATCAAAAATACCAGAAATTGTAGAATCGACAATTTTAACGTCTCCAAAATCAAAAATTGAAACAGATATAACTATCATAACAGGAAAACAGTCAGTTGAAAAACCAAACAACGAAACTAAAACAGAAACCAAAATTGGCCTAGGTATAGACTTTCTATAATTATAGAAAACACACGATGGACAAAAGTTAGAAGATATTAAACCTATGACAGTTGATGAAAATAAACCCAGAGGAACATGTTTGTGAGGCAGGTGTATCATCAACAACAGTTCAAGAAACTTTAAAACAGTCAAAAATAGAAATTCCCAAAGAAGAACATGAAGAAATTAACTAGAATACGCATACTGAACCACAGATTTGTGTAATTAAAGGAGATGATTTTAATGTTCCAAAAAAAGATCGACCAGCAATTTACCTGAGCCAAAATTATAGCTACAAAATCAATTTTATGTTTTGACTTAAATAAGTACTAAAACCTATTGAAAGAAAAACAACAATACACATCGAGGTTGTAGGCAAAGCAAGAATTAGACGTGAACTCATTTAACCCAATTCAGAAGACTTTATGGCTGTACCTACACGGTCAAAATCAAGGTCTCGATCAGAGGGTCGAAATTGTGGAGGTCTCAAAGAAGAAGGAAAAACCCGCAAAGACAAAGCAACCTACTATTACTGATAATACATTTGAGGTAACCTTTAACGACCTGACGTTGAAAATATTGTTGTTATGAAATCATTTATTAAAACCGAGAAAGGATTTAATGATATTCAAAAATCTTGGACAAGTATTGTCGGAAAGAAGGGGGATAAAGACCAAAATAATTTGGCATCTGAAAATATTAAAAATATATCAGAAAAAGTGACTAAAAAACTAAAATATTTTAGTGACAACAGAAATGAGGCAAAGAAAAGTTGAAAAATAAGAAACAAGAACATAATTAGCTTAATGAAATCATTCCACTTGAAGTATATCAGAAGAACTTAAACCTGGAATTACAGGTGAAATTAACGATACAACAGAAAGCAAATGTACAGTAGAAGAAACCAAAACTGAAGAAATTCAAGTCGAGTTTTAGGAACTTGAAATAAAATCTAAACAGAAGAAAAAATCAAAGTATCGAGGATAAAAATCAAGTGGATTAATGGGTATAATTTCGTCGATTCAAAACCAATCGAATTTGAAGAATCTGACGTTAACAAACCAAAATATAAAAAGTCAAAAGATAAAAAAACAACCTAAAAAAGAAGTTCCGAAGCAAGTTGTAGAAGTAAATGAGAAGGTCCCTGAAATTCTTAAAGGAATTGATGAGAAACAACCTAAGGAGAAAATGAAGGACCAGGATAAAGATACGGGGGAAAAGGAAGAGAAGGATAATAGTATAATGAAGCCTACGGATGCGGAAATATCTTCTACATCTTTAAATGTTGAAATCATAAGGCGCAGATTTATCATAAATTGATATCAACGTCAGTGATATTAGTGTATTGATTAAAGGTGAAATCAACGTCAGTGATATTAGTGTATTGATTAAAGGTGATATCAACGTCAGCGATATTAGTGTATTGATTAAAGGTGAAAGAACAGCCTCTACTTCGGAACGATTTGAACCAGATAAACAAATAACTACTGGAGAATCAAAGAAGAATCCGGAAATAGCAAACAGAAAAACGTAGCAGTTTTTAGAGTAACTTAATAATAGCTAAGGTAATGGGTAGACACGCTATCATCAGTCACACCTTCACCACAGTCTTTTTATCTACCTTATATATGTCATCTTAGGTGAGCCATCAGACTTTACTTCTTTATCTTTTGTAGTTTTCTTAGATTTTAAAAAAAGATGAAGAAGTAAAGTCTGATGGCGACTCACCTAAAATAAAAGATTCAGAACTGATTGATAAACCTGTTGTTGAAGAAAATGATAATGCGGTTTTGATAGTTAGTGAAATAGACATAAAGAAAGATGGTGCAGTTAACATTGTGATAAATACCATTTTTATATCACACACTTTTATGTTTATTAGTGATAAATATAAAAGTGGGTGATATAAAAAAGGTATTTACAATCATTTATTTAAATTCTCTATGTTTTTGACAAATAGTAAAAACAGTAAAGGTCCGCAGTATGACCCTTGCGGCACACCTGCTGTTACAGAAATTCGATATAATTTAATTAAATAAAAATCCTCAACCACAACTTCCTCTCTAACATAACATGTCTGGTTAGAATTAAACAAATCTATTCCGATCCGCTTCCCATTCAACAAATGGTACCACAAGGATCTTTACTTTCACCCCTTTTTATAACATCTTCTGTCATGTATAAGATTCCAATTTACTATACTTCCATCTATCCTTTTTGCCTACGACACTGCACTGGTTACCCACGCGTCAACCCGTTAAGCTGCTTATTTATCCCTTCAATCATCATTCGATCCAATACTAACATCTACTACCATCTTTGTACTCCTTTCTAATAAAGTAACATATTTTTTTTTGTTCCAAATGGCGTATGAAATTAAACCCTTTCAAATCCAAGCTATTTATTTCCCATCATAAAATCACACCACATCGTACATCAATATTAACACAATTGCCTGTAAATACCTAGGCGTCCTTTTCGGTTGAAAAACGTTTCTTTATAGCCCACGTATAATTAATAAAAATCAAAATAATGATTAGAGCTCACTCTCATTCACTTACATACATAAATCAAGGTATTTCATCAACCATCCAAGTTACCCAAATATTGCAACGTCAAGTGTCAAATTTGCCAAATATTCTATCAATGTAACCCGTGTCAATAAATTTTGCACTCACCGAAACCCCATAAATATAAGCATTCTTCAATCACTATGCATCAATTTGTCAGCTTGAGTCATCAACTTTAAGTTCAATTGTCACAGAAGAAAACAAAATGGTTACAAAACGTTTAAAATTTTTAGTTACATAGTTCAATTTAAAATATTAATAAAATTTTACAAGAAAAATTTATTGAGCCTGAATTTGCGATTTTACAAAACTTTCTGGAATTTAATAATTAATATACATCTTTATTTGGACAAACATAATATATACAATAATAACATTTAATATGAAACAGATATATAGTGTTAGTCCGTCTGGGCTATAGACCTGCGGTCTTTCAGACCTTTCTGGAATTTATTAATTTGCAAAAGTTCTTTTATACATGTTTATTTTTGAAATCTGTGCATTTAATGTTAATTATCAAATGTTTTTATTAATTATTTAATAAAAAATAATTATAACTTGAATTCAGATTTTTCAGCAAATGATTTCAGTATGTTTTTTTTTGTAATGTAGTCAAACTATCTAGTAAATTAGACTAAAGTAATAGTAAAAGCAAGATAGCTTCTTTCATATGCAGCTGTCACCACATGAATTAACAAGTCAGTAGGTATTAAAATCCGCTATCACAATGAGTAGCATTAATAATAGTATTAGACTGGTTTATGGCGAATACACTAACTGAAATAAAACTGTTGAGGTTATTTTTACCCTGAAGAATACCGAACATTTATTTATTTACGCCCACCAAGTTTTGGGACTATATTTAGACTCTCAACTTGATTGGCATTTCCATGGTGACTATATCAAAACCAAACTATATCAAAAAATATACTTATCTTACAAACTTATTATTATTATTATTTATGATTTTTTGTAAAAACAGAATAAAAAATTGAAAGTTAAAAGAGTTCATATTTCACAATGTGAATTAGCAACAAAGTAATAGTTGAAAACTTTAAAAAGAAGCAAATAGTTAATAGTTTAAACAATGTCTAAATGAAAATTTACAAAAAAATTACAAGGAATAAATAATAGATTAAAATTCTAGATAAAAATAAATTGAAAATGTATAAAAAATCAACTTAATTAATATGAAAAATTCAAATTTGATTACTACACTACTAAAAACCTTGTTAAATAGATCAATTTAAAAAAAACAATTAATTTTTTTTAGAAGAATCAATTAAGTTTTAATTAAGAAAAGTTTTTTTCTAATACGTAATTGTGAAGGATTTTTCAATAATTCCAATAAAATTAATAACTTTGTAGGTGTCATATTTATATGACTTTTTAGATTTTAATTTATTGGAATTATCGGTGTGTTTCTCTATTTCAATTGCCTCGCGGATAATCCTCTTTTGTATGGTGGCGGCGTTTACTAATTGGTACATTTTGATTTGATAATCTCTGATTTTTTGATAATTGTTGATTGTTTTTTTTTGATAATATTAAATTTCTCCTTTTTAAGCAATTGGAAATTATTTTTCAGGTGTATGCAAATTTATAAGAGATCTTTCACTCATCTATATTATTTTGGCACATTTTTTTCACAAATTTGAAATTTAGTAACATTAGCTTTCAATTGTATTTTCCTAGTAACAAATAAATTTTATATAAAAATTGTTTATTCTGCAATTTATCTTACCAAAAATAACTCCACCTGTCGTTTTTAATCGGAAAATGCCATGCACTCAAAAAGTGTTTCTTTTAAGCAAAATGCCTCATTCTGTTAACAATATTGTCAACAGGATTCGGGATGTTGCTATGTTACGTGCTTATGATTTTGGGATAAAAACCGGAGTTCTTGTTATTTTACTTGTGAAAACTTTAACACTTTCTTCAAAATAGATAACTATTCATAATGAACACTTTGTGTTCGAAATGTACAAATAGTAAATAGAAATAAATTTGTGAAGAAAGTGTTAGTGTTTTCAATACAATTTATCGTATAATTTGTTTATGTTTATTAGAATTTAGTTTTATTTTCAACAAAATACATATAAATATACAAAAATATTATATAAAACATACAAAAATTTTGAATGAAAAAAGCTTAATCTTTTTGGAGATCGGATTATGGCTGTCAAAAATGGCATTGATACATAATAGGTTAATTTCCAGTATGAAAACTCGAGATCCTTTAAACAATCTAACATTAGAAAGCACGAGGAAAGAAGCGCATTTGAAATTACTGCCTTCGGAAACATGTTCAACCGATATAAACCCCATCAGTAATGTCTGGCGTAAAATAAGCAAAATTATTCTTTTAATAAAACCTCCTGTAACTTGTAATTGAACTTTTGATTTAAACAGTCATTTTCTTGCTATGAATAAACAAATTTTTAAGTTTGCTACCTACAAAAGTAAGTATATTTAATACGTTTAGTGTATATTACCTAATGCATTATTTACTGGCATCATTTTCATAATTTTTATTCTTATTAGATTATGTTGTCGACTAAATATAGTAATTTAGTTTCCTGTAGATAATAAAATTAATTAAAGAATTCAAACAGTGCCTATTATAATAAAAACAAAGATTATTTGATAGACATGTTAATTATTTTCTCTATCCTACAGGATATCACTGTGGTCTGTTTGGAGAGAGAGGATTGCGGTAAGGTTTTTCTAATCTTCGCATATCTACCCTACGATGCGGCCTTCTTTACATGAATTGAAGGTTGTGATCAGATAATATGAAAGCAACAAAAGGTAAGAAAAAGAGATATTGGATTTGAATAAAAGAGCTTTTAAAGGAAATGAATTCCACTTTTGGTACACTGATAAGGTATACAAAAACAATGACTACAAACAATTGAAGAAGTTGATAACTGTATACTAGGAACGCAGTTTTAAGTCAATGACCTCGCGGTGCTTCTGTAAAAGGCACTCATCTCCTCATAATAAAAGTCATGCCCACTCAATTCTAGAAAAGGAAAATTCATCAATATATGGTGGAAAAAGGAACTCAACCAGCTCAGGAAGCAAGCAAGACAAGTGTATGATAAAGTGGAACATATTGGGAGAAGTAATACACTTGTTATGTTTCAATTGTTTATTATCAGGTAACTGACCGAAACACGTGTCACAAATGGAACATAACAAGTGTATTACTTCTACTACAAGAATGTAGCAGAACAAGTATCGAATTTATTAAAAGTGCAAAATTTTTAGCAAGAAATCGATTGGTCCTGTTGTAAAGAGCTTCACAGAACATACAAAAATAAGGTAAGACAACGACATAGGGAATTCTGGAAAAACCTTTGTAAACAAATTGAGTCAACATCTACAGCTCCAAGGATGAAAAAATGACCTCTTCAAAGACCTAAAGCCATAATAACAAAAAAGGACATCCTCTAGAATGTAAATACTCCTAAAAGCTCATTTTTCAGACTGCAAAAACTTAGAGGTGTCATGAATGAAGACCAGCAGTAAATTCATAATATTTCAAAAGTAGATTGGAGGATAACCTCCAACATATTAACAGGACACAAGATAACGTGGGCTGTTCAAAAAATCTCACTAATTAAGTGGTGATCGAGGATCTGACTGGAATGTACCCTGCCTTACTTATATGGAGACTGGAACAAAGTTTATGATGAAAATTTTGGAAAAGCTTTAAGATCATATTCTACACGTACCCTCGTACATACCAGGACGTTCAACAGAATCAGCACTCCAATACCCATACTGAGAAAGTTTTGTAATAAAATGTCAGCGTTATGTCTATTTATTGTCATAGAAAAGTCTTTCAAGTCTCTTCCAACAGCATAGTAAAATATCTCTCAATGCTAAGCACTTCAGTGACACTTAGTGAATGGATAAAACAAATTCTAAGCAATATATCGGTCTAAATATTAATAGGTAATGAAATCTCTAAAACAATGTGATCCGTGTCTATCTATAGGGAGGAGTATAATTTCCTATCATGTGGAACATCGTGATAGACTCGAAATCTGGCTTCCCAGCTGTAGGATATGCAGATGACAACAATTTTGTTTATTTATTTATTTATATCTTTCGTCTTCTTTCTTATAAAAATACATAAAATACAGAAAAAATACAAAGACATACGTACAATTGTCGAAAGAAGCACGGTCAGAGTTCATAATAGATTATGTTCTTCCATTCAAACCCCATTGGCACTTATGATGTTGCTATGCTATGTACACTAGTGAACTAGTGCAGACTGCCCTCAATATAATGGAGAAATTGTGTAAAGAAAACGCCCTCTCGGTAAATCCAACTAAGACGAAGCTAATGCTGTTCATCAACAAACAAAAAACTGGAAAGAATATAGCTGCCTGGGATGATATTCAACACCACAGTTTTCTTTCTTTTGTTTGTCATTTTGATTTATTATCTATCATCTGTCATTTATCATTATTCATTTATCGTTTATCATATGCCAAAATTTATTTATCATTTGTCACCTAAGGTTTTTTTATAAATAGTGTCGTTTTGAATTTGGCAATAGTCGTCAATTATTTTCTGAATAATTTCTTCAATTTTTGTTTTACAAATTCCTTCTGTTTTATTTACGATTTAAAAAATATGATAATTTCGAACGTATTTTTAAATACAAATATCTGATTTTAATAATTGTCAATTGTTTCATATATTTGTATAGCTGTTCTCCACCTTTTTGATTTTGTTTTTCTTATAAACCTCAACTGTTTGTTCGAGAATTTTTAATTGTTTATTAAACTTTATATAAAAATTAATGAAAAATAAAAAAAAACTTTCTAAATACAGATTTAAATTTAACTTGATATTTTCAAAATACCGAATGTTTTTTAACACATTTATACCATTTTGTTATTTATCTCTTATTTTAATAACTTTAATCTGTTTTTAATAATCTCTACGATTTTGGAAATTATCGATTCTTTTCTTAATATCGCTTTTGCATATCTCTATTATTATGATGTTGATTGTTTTTCACTAAATTATAAGTTTTTTTTAGAATAATTCACTCTTTCAATAAAATATATTTCTTACCTTGAAGTTAAAAAAAGTAAAATCATTTTTATCATAATCTATCTATAATTTCAACTGTCAAGTGCTTTTCTCAATAATTTTTAATAATATTTAGTGGTTTGTAATAATAACCACCTGGTTTTTTGAGGCTATGTGTGTTTTTAACGAGTTAATTATTTATGCAAATGGTGGCTGCGCCAGGATATATGTTTATTTACAATTTAAAAAGATTTGTTAAATTATTCGAGAAGTTATATCGATTGTAGTGAATCTATCCAACAAAATGATGATACTGCAAACCGCACCTCAATCAAAGTAAACAACGTTAAAACCAATTTACATACTTCAGTTCACATTTTTAACAATTCCAATTCCATAATCGCGTCCAATTATAATTCAAATTTGATCTCGCCCGGTCGGCCGGCACGGATTGAATTTTTTTTTTGGCCGATCGTTTCGATTAGGCAAATAAATTAGATTCGCAAATTGATGGCGTTGGTGGGAGGGGGATGGGGGGGATCGCGTATTTATTTTATAACCGTCTGTTTGCGTTCCCAGCGACGCGAAATAAAAACACCAACAAATCCCCGGGAATACAATTTCAATCACGGCGAAATCACGGCCGGGACCATAAATCACTTCGGACCGTAATGAAAACCCTTTTCAAGTCCCACATAATCCCTCGTTTAGACGCGTCGCCAAGAAGAGCGTTTTGTCTACTCCGGGGAAAGAGAACAACAAATTTTTGGTTGTAACCGCGTTAATTTTACGCGAATTTTCGTCAGTGTCAAAATTAATAATTTCAAAGTGTTACACATAAAATTACTATACTATTTTAATATATTAATATATACGTTAATTTAATTACCTTAACCACGAATAAATTTTGAGTTGAGGTAAAGTATACCTATCCTAATGGAAAAAGGTATCGTCGACCCATCAGATTTGACTAACGACCTTTCATATTTACTATCGCTAAACAAATTTAATTATTTTTTAAGTGGTAATTGGGTTTGAAGATTTGATGAGAGCAGCAACAGATAGGAAATCATATTGCATCTACAGAAGAAGAAGAAGTGGTAAATTATACTCGTATAATGAAATGTTCTACTTTTACAAAGCCTTATTTTAACTTATTTAAACTTTCTATGTTACTTAAACGTTGAAAGAGTGCATTTCCCATCAGTTTATTTAGTAATAAACAAATATTATCCAAGGCAATTCAATTAGGGTAAAATGTACTTACTTATGTTTATAAATACATAAACTTACGAGACGTCAAAGACTTCAAACTTCAAAGATACAGTTTGCTTACTGGAAAATATCATTATTTTTTTGCATTTGGAATATCTACATACACGAGATAAATTATTTCCTAGGAAGCATACAAAAAGTTTCAAATAAAAATTGTACAGTTGTTGTTCCTCGTGGATCGCACAAAATACGGGAAAGTGAGGAAGAAAAGAAATAACAAACAGTTAACAAATAAAGAGCAAATAGTAAAGGAGATGAAAATAAACAGGGACAGCAGAACCACAATAGAAGAAGAAAGAGAAAACTGTTACAAAGTATTTTCAAAATAAAAAAAAAATAGCAAGCTGGTAAGAGAAAGTAAATTATGCATATATGGTGGATGCGCCGGGTCAACAATAATTTCATTATATAAAATCCAGGGAATAATTTTATTATAAAAATTACAAAATAAACTGCTTTATTTTATTATTATATTATTATACTTATATTAAATTATAGTGTGATTAAAATAACTTTTTTGGAATTTGCGAGTGGACGCAGGGAATAAAACGAAAATGAGTCGAGCGTTTAGTTTATTAGCGGATAAATAGTCGCGGTCCTTATTACGGAAGAGTACCCTCCACTTGCCGCCGTAATTTCGCTGCATAAACCGCTTTCCTTTAAAGTTTCCAGCCGGCCCGCCCCTTGTTATTCGGAGCTTGAAGCAAGATATTTACGATTAGGTGGAGCACTCACTCCCGCCGCACGGTCTCAGACACAATTTACAGGAAGGAAATGAAAAGATATAATTTTCCTCGAGGAAATTATATGCCCTCCTTCGAGTGATCATTATATATATACGGGGGGGAAGACGCCCTTAACCGCAAGCGGAGACTGGATTTCCAGATCTCGAACGATAAGACGATTGCGGAATTAATCCCTTCCGGATATTTAATGGGTGTAGTTCGTTTATCCTTCGGTAGATTCAGTTTATGTCTGAGCGGACACGTTTCGGGTTAATGAAAAGTTATTCGGTGCGGACGATAAGGAAAACGTCATTCGCCGAGAGGACCATTCCGTAGACGTTTATAATTGAGACGAATGCTTTATTTTATATACGTACATTCTCCCCTGTAGTGAAATTTACACGATTTATCAACCGCACAAATGATATAATTTTATCAACGCGAACAAACGCAGAGGGGAAACATTTTCCGAGTTGTTAACTTTTGATGTGGGATGACGCACGCGGTATGTCGTCTCTAATTTGGGGACATCAAAGGCGAATCCTTCATCTGACAGAACCACAAGGGAGAGAGGCCCGGCGACGAGTTTACAAATGATAAAGACCTTCCAGGTGGTTTATGTTTATCCCGTTAAATATTAATTAATGCCGCGCAGGCATTATGTCCGATTCAAGTACGGCGCCCTTCGTCGGCATTAATTAAATGCGAATTACGCGATACGGTGGATCCGCGGTTGTAACGAGGACGTGTGTCACGATGTGATGAAATTATTATTTTTTATAAATCTTTCTTTTCAGGAGAACCTATTTATTATAATTAGCACTTCAGTGATAAAATATCAAATGTACGCATTTTAGTTAAAACCTTCTTGAATAAATATTTTTAATTTATCCTGTAAAGCAACTGAAGGGTACTTAACTATAATATAAATAAACGTCTCGCCCCTAATTCTTTTAAACTCGAATTGAAGTCTGTCCCTCAGACTTCAATTCAAGGTTGGGAAAATTGAAGGGAGAAATTAATAAAGAGGGGAAAGTCTCAGGATAAATATGTAAACGCAGAGAGCTGGAGCATGTAGGAGTCGGCGATGGTAAAGGGTTGGAAAATACTAAACGGATGTATGGGCGGAAAGGAAGATTGATAGATAGGTGACAGAAGGGAGAAGAAGGTGATTGTTAACCTCCGCGGGGGTGATGGGCTCAAATCTGTGGCTACTGAAGATAGGAATAATGATCGAGAAAAGAAGAGAGGAGGGAGAGCGGGGAAAGGGCGATGAAAGGGATGAGAAAGACACTAAAAAATAAGTGGGAGAAGGTAAGGTCAATAAAGGATTTGAAGGAGGCAACATTGAGCTGTGGCAAGAAAAAGAAAGGTAAAACGGGTTTGATGAAGAGTCAAGAAGGGTGAGAAGGACGAGGCAAAAGTACAGAGGCGATAGAGAGGAGAAGAGTAGATGATGAAGGAGGAATGGGAAAATGTCTGAAAAAGAAGGAATATCAATTGTAAGTGGGAATTATGCACACTAATAAGAACTGGGCCAAAGTGCTGAAAGTAATGCATGAGAAAGGCAACGAAGAAACAAGTGTTATGAGGAGTGATTTTGATACAAGAATGGAGGAGCTGGGGGGGGGAGGAGTGAAGGTAAATTAATAGTAAAAACAAAAAGGGCAGGAGAATGGGAGATTAGTTAATATAAGAGGGATGGGAAATGTTAAACGGGTGCACTTAAGGTGATTGGGAAGGGAAAAACATATGTGGAACAACAAGGATCGCCAGTCATTGATTATACAATAATAAAGAGGCTAAATAGGGAAGAAGTTAGAAGGATGGAGGTGGAAGAAGTCTTAGGCTCTGACCATTTGCCAATAATGGCAAAGATACGGATGAAAAAAATTAAGGAAAATGAACAAGAACAGGAATGATAGAAGCTAGTGCGAGTGTTACCAAGAATATGGGAAAGCGCTTAGAGAAGATTAATTGGAATGAAGTAAAATCTATGAAAGAGATCATTGCGGGATACGGAAGAAAAGAAAAAAAATAACTTCAAAATTAGATGCATAGATCTTAAAGGCGGAGTTCATGGTTTCATGTGTTCTTCCACTTGATCCATTACTTTTATCATCTGGAGATGATGTATATCAGGCGATTGTAGCTGGGAAATATTTTGACCATTTCTGGTATATTTGGCTTCAATTTTTGAAGACCTTATTTTATGTACTTATGTCAGATGCACATGGTTCGATGAGCACGGTCGGAATGCAAAAAGGAAGTGAGGTACACATTGACGGAGTGAAGTTTGGCTAAATACGACAAGAATCGCGAAAATGAACGAACAATAACATTAGATTATGTAGAAATTAAAAGGAGATATGGAGTATTTTTAAAAATGGACAGAGGAATGTAGTATAATGAGTGGAGAGCCGAGTGGGATAGGAGAACTAGCGTTGATGGGGAAGGTTGAAGAGTTTACGCAAGAGGAAATAGAAAAGGCATTTGATAATTTGAAGGCTGAATGAGCTGATGGGCTGGACGAGTTAAAAGTAGAAATTATATGGTACTTTGCTGAGATACTTGGGTCAGAAAAAACAAGTCATGCAGAGTGTGAAGAGGTGTATGGATATAAGATTGCAGTCCTCTCTTTTTTGATTGCAAGAAAAACAAAGTGAATGCGTTTTAGGAATAAAGGAAGGGAAGAAAGATTGGATGAACTGGAATAAAAAGGGGAGGTGATTAAGAGAAGTGACAGTTCGGGGAGATTTTCAACCGGATATGAAGAGAGGAATCGTGGAAGGTGAGGGCAATATTTCCTATCCATAAAGGAAAAGACCAGGAAATAGTTGAAAACTATAGGAGGATGATGCTCAGGTATAAGCATGGAGAAAATGCTGAAGAAGGGGATGGAAGGGAGATAATTGGTGCCAGAGACGCAAGGTGATGGAAAAATTGAGAGCGTCTGTGCTTTTTTTCTGAATCAATAAAGCGGCTCAGTGTCTATAAAGAGTGCCTGAGAAGGGGAGGAGTAAGTAAGGTGATAGTAAAGTTCATAAATAAACACGGGGAAAAATGTTTCAGGGAGATTCAGGATGTGTAAAAGGGTGAGATAAAGCTACCCGCTGAACTTAATGCTCTTTAATATATAAACGGTGTCCTGTTAAAAAGGGAGAAGTTGAGGCCAATGAAAGAATTGTGAAAAGCCGTAGTGAGTTGTGTCAGAAAGGGGAAGGTAAAGAGGAAAGGAAAGAGTGTAATTGACAGTTATAGTCCCATCTCCAAAAAGATGGAAAATAGGTTTAAATTAAGGAACTCTCACTATCTACCATAAATAAGAGTTAGAGTGGAAGATGAATTCCGCCCATCTTCATCCATTCAAAATTTTTGTATGTTTTATATAATATTTTTGTATTTTCTCATGTTGTTGGAAATGAATCTATAAAGTCTAATAAACATAAACATAAAGGCAACAGATTCTATTAAAAAATTGAACAAGAAGGAGGCATGGATGCTATAGAAATTGGCAGAGAAATGTTGGAGAGAGAGCGGAAGGTCGAAAGGAGTAGAAAGAGGAAGGGAAAGGAATGCGGCGGTAGAGAGAGGAGAAAGTGAGCAGCGGGGCCTAATATAAGAAGGACCGGAAAGTCATTTTTTTACATTAAATTCAAACGAAGAAATCATCCAAAAATTTAATTTTTTGAAACTAAGAAAATGTTGTAGGGATCGGAATAAATGAAAATCAAGGGTGCGATATCGGAAAAGTATGGTGAGTGAGGCAGTACCTCCCACCACAATTCATTTTTTCTAATGCGGTCTTGCATTGTAGTGTTGCAGAATGACGCCTTTTTGGTTGACAATCTTCGAAAATTTTTTGATTAAAAAATGGTTCTCTCGATCTGCATTAACAGTTTGTCCAGGTTTCAGCAAATCAAAATGAATAATTCCTTGAATACTCCATCAAAAACACAGAAGCGCCTTTTTAGGATGTAAGCTCGGCTTCGCAGTACATCGTAGTGATTCATTAGGAGAGAGCCACTGCCTTTTGCATTTTGGATTATCATATCAGCCTCATTTTTCATCTGTAGTAATCAAACGATCAAAAAACGACTCTGTATGATGCCGTTGAAGCAATATGTTGCATATGATGGATCGGTTGGCATTATTCTCCTCGGACAGATTATGGGGGACCCAAACACCTGCTCTGCTTATTTTTACAATCTGCTTTAAATGTTCTTAGATGGTCAACCAAGGTTGGTTAAGGGTGTTTGACAGTTCGTCGATTGTTCGACATGGATTTGCTTCCACTTCTGTCCTTAACATGTCGTTATCTAATGTTGTTGGTCTTCCTGATCGATAGGAGTCAGACAGATCAAACTTACTAAGATAAGTAAGATATGCTCTTCTGGTATTTGGCTGATCATTTCACCCCAAATTGCAAAAAAGGTTTCTTATTGAATTATTTAGATGTGAACAAGACACAATAATCTTAAAATGACTTTGACCCGCATTCGAGATACACAATGAGCTGACAATCAAATATCGACATGCGCAGAAACGACATTACTTTCCGGTCCCCCTAATAGATTAAAGACGGAGATGTTGAAGGAAATAAGAAGTGAGAGGAAGAAGAGGTGCAGGGAGATATTTAACAGGATATGACGAGATGGGGAAGCGATCCAGGAAACGCGGGGATAATTGAAACATTGAAACAAGGACGATAATGGCGACAGGGTATAAGTTAAGGATGATGATAGTAAAGAAAATACTGGAGGAGGATATGGAGGAGAAGTAATTGGTGACAAAGGCGTAGGGTGGTTTTAGAAAGAGGCGAGGAACGAGGGAGGAGGATTTATCTGGAAATGGCGTATGACCTAATGTCTACGGAGAGTGTTTGAGGAAGGGAAGGATTATTGGATGATAGAGTTCAAAGGAAAGAGTACGATGAAACATGGGGCGTAGCGAAAGTGCAGGAGAATATATGGCGGAGATTCAAGACGTGGAATGGTGAGACAGAGCTGCCTACTGAACCTAATGCTCTTCAATATATGCAGGATGTTCTGTTAAAGTAGGAGGTGAGATTAATGGAAGAGTTGAAAGAATCCATAATGAGTTCGGGAGGGAAAAGGAAGGTAAAGTGGAAAGCATAGGGTAGTTTGATGAAGAGTGCAGGAAGGCGAGGAAAGAGTACAAAGGTAACAGAGAGGAGATGAGAAGAATATGGGTAGCGAAAAAAAGGTACGACAGGGTGTTTGAGTAGAAAAAGAGGAGAGAGGTAGAGAGGTGAAAGAAGAATATAAAGGAACTAAGAACGTGTAAAAACAAGGCGGAAATATGAAGATTATTAACCCTTTCAATCCTGAATGGGACCTAATACCGAAACTTTGCATAATGCGCGAGGGTGTACTTTGGAAGAAATGGAATTTTTCTTTAAAAATAATATACTTATAATACCAGCAGTTTTAATTACCGCAAGGTAATTCAGAGATAATAATTGACGATTCAGAAAAGACAAACGACTTAGAACTAATGGCAGAAGAAAACTACAGTTGACATTTGAAAGAAGACAAAAGATATAAAATAAACGATACCCGACTTAATTGTGTTTGAAATTTGGCAGAATACAGAATACAAGAAAACGGAATGGAAAATGGACCGAAATTAATTTTGAAATTATAGTTAACACTTGCCATAAGATATTAAACAAACGATAAAAGAATATTGACTTAATTCAGTTTAACATTTGGCAGAAGGCAGAAAACTGAATACAGAAAAAAAAACAGAAGTAGACAATAGACTGAAAGTAATTGAGAAATTACAGTTAACATTTGATAAAAGACAGAAATATATGAGAAGAATATTTGCTTATTTGAGTTTGACATTTGGCAAAAGACAGAATATAGAAAAAACTAGCAGTAGACAATAGACTAAAAGTAATTGAGAAATTACAATTAACATTTGATAGAAGACAGAAGATATATAACAAAAGATAGAAGCATATTGACTTAATTCATTTTGACAGTTATCAGAAGGCAGAATATAGAAAAAAAACAGCAGTCGAAAATATATTGAAAGTAATTCAGAAATTACAGTTAACACTTGATAAAAGACAGAAGATACAAAACAAACGATAGAAGAATATTGACTTAATTCAGTTTGATATTTGTCAGAAGGTAGAATACAGGAAAAACTGTAATAGAAACCAGACTGAAAGTAATTGAGAAATTGACACTTGACAGAAGACAGAAGATATGAAACAAAAATGCAGAAGAATATTGATTTAATTCAGTTTGACATTTGGCAGAAGACAGAATTCAGAAAAAATGGCAGTAGAAAATATAGTAAAAGTAATCGAAATATAAAAATTGAAAATTGACAGAAGACATTCAACATGGTGGGAGGTAGAAGTAGTAGAAATTGAAAGAAAGCAATAAATAAATGACAATTGAGACTTGACAGAAAACATAAGACATAAAATACAGGGCGGAAGAAAATCAACAATTGGTTTATGATATTTAATAAAAATAATAGACAAAGGGTAAACCAAAATTGACAAATTTCATATGGTAGAAAAGATTGAAGTTAGTTGACAAAGCACGGAGGGCAATTGACATCTTTGAAATTTGTTAACCAATTAGAGGTGTTAGATAACAATTGTCACTTGACAGAAGACATTACAAAAGGCAAAAATAAATTAACAAAGGATAATTGAAAAATTGACAAATAATACTTAATAGAAGACAGAACAGACGAAAATGATATAAGACAATTAAAAGATGACAGTTGATACTTGATAGAAGAGATAAAGCAAATGGCAGACATGATTTGATGAGAGGCAATTGAGATATAACAAATCATACTGGAAAGAAGACAGAAAAGAAATATTAAAAAAAGAGGCAAAAGACGTACCAATACAAAAATTAGATGAAATTCTTTATTCTAAAGTTATCGATTTTTTATCCCTTTATGGCATGTAACACAATAGTATTGGAAAATGTAGAACAAATATAATTTGAATGGTATGTCGTTTATTTGTTTTGTCAAAAGATTCACGCATCAGTCACAAGAGGCTGTGCTATCCAAAAATTCGCGACTTTATCGGCACGTCGGATATACAAGGTGCGGCAGGGGAACTTGCTGATTTGAAAGATCAATAAAAGAAAAAGTATTTCACATATCGATTTAATTCTTTTTTTATCGTATTGTACACATCCTGAATTTTTGTTTCAAGTGGTTTTAAAAATGACATTGGATAAATGACGGCCCTTATTAGCGCGATACACTGATCCATCCGCTTTTTGAGCGAAACTTCCACTCTTTCAAGCATATCGACGGGAATGTTGGCGATGGTTCGGCGAATGTTGTCCTTTAGGTGTTTCAGGGCCCGTGGTTTGTCATAGTATACAATGGATTTGAGATATTCCCATAAAAAGAAGTCACAGGGAGCCAAATGGGGGCAGCGCGCCGTCCACAGTACTTCACCCCTCAAGGAGATTATGCGCTCGTAGAAGTGTTTCCTCAAAAATTCTGGCTGTGTGTGCTGTGGCCCGTCCTGCTGGAGCCATACGTTACCAAGATTCAGTTCTTCAAGTTTTGTGAGAAGAAATGCCTCAATAATTTCTCTGTAGCGAACTGCATTCACAGTAACAGTGTGTTTTTCTTCCTTGAAAAAATAAGGCCCAATTATCGCAACTCTCGACAATGCACACCACACAGTAAGACGTTCGCAATGAAATGGTGTTTCCTGAAGTTCACGGCGATTGGCACCACTCCAATAGCACATGTTTTGTTTGTTTACGCATCTGAAAACGTGGAAATGGTCTTCATGAATAAAAAAAACACGAGGGCGTTGCGAGGCAAGTTGAGGAGCGTTGGCGAGAAACAAAATCACGTTCACTGAGCTCTTGCACCGCAGCAAGTTTGTAGAGATGAAACTTGAGTTCGTTGTGAAGAATTCGTCTCACACTGCGATCAGCAATTCCCAGAGCACCGGCCCGGGGAAAAACGACAGTCTCACCCTCTTGACGTTTTCTGGTGTTCTGGAAGTCCGCTGACCTCCAGGCCATTTTTTTACCACACTGCCACTTTCCCTGAATGCGTCCACCCACGAAACGATCGATTGCCAGCCAGGAACGGGATCCACGGGATGAATTTTGAACCGAGTTCGGAAAGCACATTGGATGGCGGCCACCGAACGGCCATTGTTAAAGTAGGTCTCGACGGCAAACGCACGTTCCTCCTTTGTCCAACGCATGACGACTACTGGCTTGGGCGGTAACAAAAATTCAAGACCCCCTCGTTCAAATGAGACCCTCTCTATATCTTTCTGACCACGCCTCGTTCATTGGCGCCTAATTCAAATCAGCAAGTTCCCCTGCCGCACCCTATATATGGAGTTTGTTTTCAGAGGGCGATCATATGAATGTCGGATATATCTGTCATTCGGAGTAAAAGGGAGAAAGACAAGAGAGAGAGAGAGAGAGAGAGAGCGGAAGTCCTGAGGAGCAAGAAGAGGAGGAAGAAATGAAAAAAGCAGCGAAGGCGGATGTGGAAGGAAATAAGAGATGAGAAGAAGAGAAGGTACAGGAAGATTTTGAACGGGATATGAAGAGAGGAGGAAGAGATACAGGAAAATTCATTGACGATGAAGGCTTCTACCTCGCTATACATATTTAATCACAAAATTAAAAACAATAATCACTTTGTTTTGTATAACCGTTATTTATTTATATGGTGATCAATGGTTTCAATACATCAGCTTATCATTTTCAACCCGAAAGTCAGCACTTTCGTTACGCTGATGTATTGAAACCATTGGTCACCATATAAATAAATAACGGTTATACAAATACAGAAAAAGTGGAAAGAGGGGCAATATGCACTATCTATAGGGAAAGAGACAGGAGGGAAGTTAAACACGGTAAGTTAGGGATAAAGATTTAAAAAATGCTGGAAGAGAGGTAATTGGTGGCAGAGACGCAGGGTGGTTTTAGGAAGGGGACGAGGAACAAGGGAAGAGGGACCGTGTATGTCATTTATTTGAATCAGAAAACGGCGTATGACTCAGCGTCCACGCAGAGAGTTTGGGAAAGGGAGGGGAGAGTGATTGGATGCAAGAGTTTAAAGGAGAAAGTACCATGAAACAAGGGGCGTAGCTAAAATGCAGGGAAAGGTATCAAGGAGATTCAGGGCATAAAAGGGGTGAGACAGATGTGCTCAATGTGACCAATGCGAATTGAAAGAGGTGTGAGAAGAGGGTATGTGGGAGTAGGTAAGGTTTAGAAGCTGACGTATGTAGACTAAATGGTGTTGATGGCGAGGCAGTGGGTAAGAATGAACGAGAGAGTAGAGAAATATATTTAATTTTATATATATATATATATATATATATATATATATATATATATATATCTTTGGACTCCTTTCTTAAACATTACATATATAAAAAAATCAATTTAAAAAAAACATACGTCAAATTTTATGCGAAAGAAGCATGGGCGGAGTTCATAACAACAAAACGTTCTTCCACTCAAACCCTTTCTTTTCCATCATGCTGATGGGGAAAAAATCCTCTTGGACAGGAGATTTGGAATGCAGGAAGGGAGACAAGGATAAAAGAACTAGAATGGAAGAGATATGTAGTAGAGAGGGTGAATGTGTTTAATTTATGTGGAGGCTGTCAGGAGGTATAAAAAGTTGGAAAAAGAAAGCAGTAATGGTTTCAAAACAGATGTTAGGGATGGAAAAATTGATCCCAGGATACATATTGCTTCAGGAGACCAATATAGAGAGCACATGAAGCGATGCTATAAGAATAACGATTTGATATGAGATGAAGCTATGCAGATTACACCATAGGTTCTCAACGTGGGCAATTTGAGACTTCCAGGGGAAAGAGGGCAGTAAAAGACTCAGAGAAAATTAGGGAGCATCGAGATGGCACAGAGGAGGCAATAGCTGTTTTAAATTCGCAAAATATGGTAAGTCAAATTAAGATAAGGGGGTTTTATATTTAAAAAAAAACATATTCTTAAAGTGGGCGATGAGCAAAATGAGGAGGTTAAGAAACTATGGGTTATGCGAAGGAATATTGGTACAGAAGGTATTCGTAGATGGAGTGCGAAAAGGAGGAAAATATATCTCATACAGTTTGTCAAGGGGGATTGTGAAAGAGTTGCTGGAGCTAGTGGTGAATGTGTCAGGATGGATGCTTGATAAAGTGAAGACGATGAAGAGACAAGAAAGACAAGGATGTATAATATAATAAGTGCTATGGAGAGTTGCAGGTAGAGGCCAGGGAATCTGGAGAAGAACCGTTCAAAGAGAAATGAGAGGGACAGGCTAGGGAGAGATGCTGATACAGGGAGAAAGAAATGGTTGGGCAAAGGATACGGAGAATGCGTGCTGTGTAAGGATAAGAAGGATACGTAAAGACATCTGGCAGAAAAATGCAAGGTAGTAGGTGAGGATTGGAGAGATTATATTAATTACTTCTGAAATTCATCAGCAAATCATTTATTAACCTAGCGTACGCTTGACTTTAACTAAATACATAATCATTGGCCAGTAAACATCTAAGTCTTTTTTGACATAAGAACAGAGAATTGGCAAGAGCGTAGTTATAGTTTGATGGTCCAAACAAATTTCCAAATAGAAGTTCAGTAATAATTCATCGACTCAACGCATTTCGCTCTAAATATAAAAGTTAACTTTTAAAATTTCTAAACCCTTTAATTTTTCTGTTATTAATCAGAGATTGGAACTTTGAAAAATAGGTTTGAAAGGGCATTCTGCTAGTTTTTACACTAGAGACATGATTGAGAAAATCTTGTCGACAGCTACTTCAAGGTTTGCTTTTAATCTTAATATCAATAGAGGTCATATAAGATTACAATTTAAATTTAAATCTCAGACTTTTATCTGTAACTAGCCTGCAATAATTAATTTTGAACACTAGAATGAATTCTTGTATAGTTTTTAAACTAAACCTATAAGAATATATATACAACATCTTAATTAACAGACAAACGTACAACAAAAATATATATATAATACATGTATGGTAGATGATGTTAGTGGATTAGTCCGTTAAATGGCTATCGACCAGCGGTCTTTCAGCCCCCTATAAAAATAATAATTCGAAAGCTGCAACAATTACAATTTTATTAAATTCTACAATTTTTGTTAATCGTTAATTTAAAATAAAATTAATATTTCCGCTGCTACATTCCTGGTGAAACATATATATTACAGAAGTGGATTTATAGATTAAATATTTGTTAAGATTAATATTTAATTGATCAGGTTTCTTATATATGTGTCTACAATTGCTTTGAAAATGACAAGCAATTGTCAGGAAACTGATCAATTAAATATGAAACTAAAGAAGTATTTAATCTAAAAATCATTAATGTATTGACTAATTATAGTTTTTAAATAAATTTAAGCATATACTCCAGAATATTTATTTAAATAAATGCACGTAATATTTAAATTTGTGGGTGTTTGTTTTCATTAACGTCGAGGCGGTAGATTATTATTAAATATTAAACATTTCCATCATTATATAAATATTTAATTAATATACATTAATATGTAAATATGTTTTCATATTAAAGCCAAACCCGGCGCATCCACCATTTATACAATGCGATTTAATTCGCTCATATTATTTGAAATAAAACAACAACAACAAAATATTTATCCTTGGATTAAGGAGATTGTTACTTACTGAAATTCAATTATCATTAATCATTAATCATCTGCCTAATGAAGCAACTGTGTGGCGAAGCAATTGCCACAGTGTATCGACATTAAAATGTGTAAATTCTCAAAATCGAAAATTTTTTCAATAGTAGTATTTATTTATCCACGAATCGAAAATAATAAATTCTCACAAAAAATCAATTACAATAAATATTGTAAATCCCTCTGTAACAAATAATAATTAATAAAGATGTTTGTTTCTCTATTAAAAAAAATTGTTTGCACATGAAAAGGCTTGAGTTCATAATAAAATGTTCTTCCACTCTTACCTGGATCGATGACGCTGCTGTCGCAGAAGGTCTTTATGATGAAGGATCACTATTATCTTGCCGAATTTGGCTTGTTTTCCTCTTACTTCAATTAAACCTGTTAGCTCATATCTAATATTAATCGTTTATTTTAATTTCCTCTTCCTAGATTTTCTTGTAGTAATTTATATATTTAAACATTTATGAAATTTAACAACATTATACATAGAAAACAAATAGATGCATTTGTATAAATTTAATGTACCCATCGAAATAAATTTACTGCTTCATTTATATATTTAATATATACATAATGTTATTAATTAATTATTTTTATATGAATAATTCATTATTTATTCTAATAAACATTAATAATAAACAAACAGTAGCATTTAATTTAATTCCCGGCGCATCCACCATTTCTCTTCACTCTCGAATATAAAGGCAGCGTCCCGAGGGGACCTGTTGTTTTTTTTTTATTATTATTCTTAACTATACTTGTTTACAATTATCAACCAGCAGTAGTTTACACAATCCCGTTAAAGATAAAACTTTGATATTCGTTCCCGTTCTAACGTAATTCCCTTGGGCACGCAGCAGCCATGTTTACGCCGGAACGTTTTTATTTGTTCCGTTTTATCTTAACGGCAAAGCGACTGAACAACAATTCCAGTCGAGAAAGCAGGTGGAGGCGAAATTAATTACTCGAGCGGAAAGCATAAATCAGGGAATCGAAATTGATCGTTAAAGTTAGGGGGGAGGGGTGGGACGCTAAATTATCCGTCAAGAAGTTTACCGAGAAAAAAAAAGCGAGCGATTGCTTAAGAAGAAATAAAAAAAAAACACATCGGAGGCGTTGAGGGTATAAATTTTGCAGACACGTTCAGAATCGATAATGGCCCGGGCGTAAAATTGTTTATATTTATTTATCAAAGCAAATCAAATATTCTTTGAACGCTAAATAAAACACTTACTATGTTTTTAATTTACATTATAGTTTCCACTATATATTATTCTTAAGGAGATTTTTTTATGACACATTGAAATAAAAAATATTGGATCATAATGATGGTTGCGACCGTTACTACATTATAATGGTTAAAAACATAGTAAGTGTTGTATTCAGTGTTCATTATGAATTACCACGTAGTAACGATCGCAACCATCATTATGATCCAAACATTTTTATTTCTAGGTGTCATCAAAAAATCTCCTTAATAATAATATATAGTCGAAACTAGTTGGAGTAAAATAAAAAAAGAAGGGAAACAATACTCAGTTTTTTAATCAACAATCGAATGTTTATATATTTTTTTTTTTGAATGTGAAGTTTTTGGTAAATTGAATTTCAAAGTTTTACACCCTTCCCTTCATTGTGAAAACTTTTCCATTTCTTAATGTAATTATATTTTTCTGGGGATGACGATTCCTTTCTGCCCGTTTTATGGGACGGAACGCCATCGTCCGAAAGTAATGCGTCCCTCCAGAAAGAAAGGAGGAAAAGGAATTTTCCTTCCCGCGGCATAATTCAAGAAGTGGAACCGTAGAGGATAACCGTAAAGTTCACCGGAATAGCTTATTGGTTTTTATATATATATATAACACACGGGAAGGATCGTCCCCCGGAATTACGGCCGACGCGAATAATTCATAATCCGGAAATCCCACCGAAATAAACCTTATCGACTCGAAACCACTGACCAATCCTAATCATTATCACCATGCTTTAGCGAAGATCACAAAATTCCATTAGATTAAAAAAAATAATCTCACATAGCCTTAGTTTGTTTCTTATGTTTTTTTTTTAATTGTAAATTTAATTTCCTGAATAGGGTAATTATTCTTGAAATGTATAAAATAATAATTATTTAGTCGTGTGTCTATGCCGAGTGCATTTAATTAACATTTTCATTATGAACGCGTTCGCGCCCGTCGAGTTGTTTAATTAGGGCGAGGTATTCGCGGAGGAGGGACGGACCATTCTTTGCGAGAAAATATGAAACCTGCAACGTAATGACTCCTCGTGTTTCCTTTCAAAGGATTTCCGGGATACACTTTTTTTTTCTCTCTCTCTGAGGGGAAATTCCTGGCCGTAATTAAATCATCTGGCTGGCGTGCGGAAAGCGTAAATCGATAATTGGCCGAAAATTAACTAAACTGTGTAAATATGATCCAGAGGAAGATCTTCTAATGTTGCCAATTAAATGTAACAATAAAATTTTTTACCTTTAAGAAAGGTAAGAAAATTTTCAACAACAAATATCACCATTAGACATTCTTCAAAAGTGGTGCGGTCTGATTATTACAGAGTAGCAAATTCTCATGAATAGCTTTTTTGCGTAAAGTTTTCGAGAAAAATGTAAGGAAATTACTGTAATGGCCACATTACCATTTTTTTATGCTTAATTAAATCCCTCGCTTATGATTTACTGATTGGAGGGTGGGATAGAGGCTATCCACCCTCCCTACATATACATGATATCTTTAATTACTAGTTGTTGGTGGATTCTACATCTTTTTTACAACGAATAAGAACCATAATTGTCACCATTATGCCATAATGACCCAGATGGTACAGTTGTTCACTCAAATTTCAAATGGTGGAAAAATATTGTAATTTGAAAAAGAACTTTGTAGAAAAATTAAAAAAAGGTCAAAATGACATGTTCGTTAATAGACATGTCGAATAAATTCTTTATACATTTTAAAGCCCTCGAAGAAAATTTTGGAAAATTAAAAAAATTATTCTTAAAAACTTCTATAAACCTCGAAAGGAATTTTGGGAGCAATTTCTGAAAATATAGAAAATAATAATACTAATTCCACAAACCAGAAAAAAAGTTAAAAAAATTTAGAAGAGAAATCACCAAAAAAATAAAGAAGACCTATTGAGATTATGAAAATCTGGAAAAATTATCGTTGATTATTCCCATGCGATTAAGAAACTAATGACAATGTTTGAAATTTAGAAGAGAAACCTTTAATTGTAAAGAATCATAAGGTTAGTATATTTGTACACTAAATTCCATTAATATCCTAGAAATTTAGGAGAGAAATTCTAGAAAGACTTGAAAATTCTAGTCATCGAAAAAATACCTTCCAGAAAACTTTTAGTAAAATAGGTGGAAAAATCTTGTAATTTGGAGAAGAAATTCCTAGAAAACTATTTTAAAAATTTAGATGAGGAGTTCTAAAAATGCCTACAATTTCTAGTTACCAAAAAAATACTTCCTAAAAGTTTCTAGTAAAGTAAATGGAAAAATCTTGCAATTTGGATAAAAAAATTCCTAAAAAACTTTGATTGTAAGACTCCTTAAAAATACATTAGAAATTTAGAAGAGGAATTCTAGAAAGTCTTACAAATTCTAGTCATCAAAAAAAAATCCTAAAAGCTTCTAAAAAAATAGATGTAAAAATCTTGCAATTTGGAAAAGAAATTCCAAGAAAACTTTGATTTTAAGACTCCTGAAAAATATTTTAGATATTTAGAAGAAGAGTTCTAGAAAGGCTTACAAATTTTAGTCATCAAAAAACTTCCTAAGAGCTTTTAGTAAAATAGATGGGAAAATCTTGCAATTTGGAGAAGAAAATCCTAGAAAACTTTGATTGTAAGGCTCCTGAAAAATATTTTATAAATTTAAGAAGAGGAGTTCTGGAAAGTCTTACAAATTCTAGTCATAAACAACTTTCTGAAATCTTCTAGTAAAGTAGACGGGAAAATCTTGCAATTTGGAGAAGAAATTACTAGAAAACTTTGGTTGTAAGACATTTTAGAAATTTAGAAGAGTATTTCTAGAAAGGCTTACAAATTCTAGTCATTAAAAAACTTCCTCAAAGTTTCTAGTAAAATAGATGGGAAAATCATGCAAATCTTAAAATTCTTGAAGAAAATTTTTAAAAATAAAAAATTAATTCTTGAAAAATTCTACACCCTACAAAATTTTCCAGAAATGTAAAAGAGCAAATTTTGGAATTATAGATAATAATGCCGGAAATGAAAAATGGCGACGAGAACGAACAGTAGTAGTGAAACAGTGTGCAAAATATGTTCAGTAGTAGTTAAAAAATTTGTGACGTGCAGTTTATGCAACAGTGACTTTCATGCCAATTGTTTATTAAAAAGATCAGGACAAATAGTGATCGATAATAACGGTGATTTACATTGCTGCGAAAACATAACCACAAACCGCAAAGCCGGCGGCACCTGTGACGAGAAAATATATGAAGAAGACACAAAATGTTGCGAGGTAACATATTTAAAAAACACTCTTAAACATAAAGACGAAATGATCAGTGAATTAAAAAAGATAAAGAAGAGAAATTGAGATTCTAAATTCCATAAATGTTTAAGAATCCTGAAAAATATTCTAGGAATTTAGGGAATAAATTCTATAAAGGCATGAAAATTATAATCACCAAAAAAATCTCTAGTAAAATGGGTGAAAAATTTGGAGAAGAAATTCCTAGAAAATTCAAAATGGCACACCTGTAGCATAAATTCTTTATAAATTCTAAAATCCTTGAAGGTAAACTATGGACATTAGTTCCTTAAAAATTCTTCAATCCTGGAAATTTGTTTAGGAATTTCGAGAGCAAATTTCTGGAAATTTAGAAAATAATAATACTGGAAAATTTCAACCATAAATATTCTAGAATACTGAAAAATTTTCTAGAAATTTAGGAGAGAAGTTTTAGGATGGCTTGGAAATTTTAGTCTTCTAAAAATAAAAACCTTATTGAACACTTCTAGTAAAATATATGTAAAAATCTCGAAATTTATAAAAACCATTGTTGATTATAAAATTGATACCAATGTTTGCAATTTGGAAGAGAAATTCCTACAAAATTTTGATGAGGGATAAACTCAGTACATCTGTAAAAAAATTTATTGCAATTATTTCAGTTGCTGAATTTTATTCATTTTTTTAAGATTTATTTTCCACAATTTTTTTTAGAATTTTCAGGAATTTCTATTGTAATCGTCGAGATAGTTTTTTGGTGGTTCTAGAATAAATTTCTTATATATTTTTGAGGATTCTAGAACTTTTGTTGTATTTATTCTAACTTTTTCTATAAAGAATTTGAAAATTATTACATAACTTTACAAACAAAAGTTAAAGGGAATGAATAACTGAACAAGTTTTATTGAAATATATTTTTCATAATGTTCTTAGCTTCCGAGAAAAAAATAAAAATTAATAATTTTGACATTTTTTGCTTATAAGAAATTAATTAATTATGCTAAATACTTATTATTTGCAGATGACTAAAAATTGTATCATTCAGTTGATGATATCTCTAATAGCTATGAGCTGCAATCTGATTTAGATAATTTAAAAGACTGGTGTGACTGCTAACACGCATTTGGAAAAAGTTAATTATATACGAGACCTTGGGGTTTATTTTGATTCTAAGCTTTTAGTCAGAGAACATATTGATTATATCTGTAAACAACCTCCTAAATTAATAGGTTTCTTATTAAGACAGTTTAGTTACGATATATTAAAACTTTATATTATACTCTTGTTGGCTCCAACGTCGAATATCATATGGTCAACTACTATAAGCGTTACAAAGATCAAATAGAACATGTCTAGAAATAAAATATTTTATTTGTAACGTATAAATTAAATTTGTATAATAATGATTATAATTCAGTTTGCTGTATATTAAATATTGAATAGGAAACCGCCGAACATGTTATATCCAACTTATGTGAATCCACAATGGTAGGAGGATGTCTACAGTTATCACACATCCTAAGAGTCCCTTTTGCTGCGATCTTGACGTTTGCCAATGCCTTGGGTTGGCTCGACCACAGCAAGGACTGAAGACTTAGATGGGAGGATCTACAATGGGCCAACTGGGAACTTCCATCATACAAATTCAAAATACAATACCCAGAAACTGTCGGAATATAATAAAATATTGAGAAAATCGGTAAGAAAAATATAGTGCACTTTCTGTGAGGAAGTGACTCATACAACCCCAACAACCAGGCTCGACAAAGTCCTGTCCAACAGCATCGTAATAATAAAAAACCTGATGAGAATTATGCAGAATAGCTCAAGGAAAGTGTTTGGATGCTGTTTAAGACGCACTTCCCAGACTGAGATTATTCAAACCAGGAAATGAAGCATATTTCTACATACTAGAGAAAGTAAAAACAAGGCTGGTAAACTCATTACAAAAAAATCAATAGGCAATTAATAGCTTTAAACTTTTCAAAGCACTAGCTGGCATTTTTTCCTGCACTCCTCCAGCAGAAGCTAGAGTAGGAGTCATAGGCCTATTAACTTGGCAAATCTACTGTGGATGAACTTCACAGCCTCACAACAGGTATAGAAATTTTACTGCAGCACAAAGAGATTGCATTTGGTATTTTCGTGGATATTGAAGGTATTTTTGACAACACAACCTTTAAATCCGTGGAAGAAGGGTATCCAAGTACCTATAATGGGTCAGTCAAGATTACCTTCTGATCACTTTGGTCGACAAGGGTTATTGTGAAGTAAGTAAGTTATTCATTTATGTTTATACCAAAGGCTTGCACAAGTCAAATAAGTATAAAATGTGTATGTTTAGTAAAAAATCACCAAAACCATTCACAAGGCATTCGTTGAGACCAAAATAAGCTCTGATTATAAAAACTCATTTAATAGTAGAGACTTTATAGCGATTGGTAGTATGTCGTAATATATATCTATATAGATGAAGATGCTGTAGGCACACCATAACTTGTGTTATAGCTATGTGTTTCATTAAATCTTTTACACTGATCACAGTGTTCCAGAATATATAGCAAAAGGAGTGTAAGAATTTTTAGTTGCACAAAAGCGTTACGGTACCCTAGCGCAGCGATGACTCTAATAGCATACCTTTGCAGACCAAACCAAATGGCCCCAAGCAAGAATTACGTATGTTAGATGCGGTTGGCAGAGTGAAAAATATGCAGTTTTTACTGCAGAAGTCAGTAGCTTGTGTTTAAGTTCACGTAAAAGATACATTTTACTACACAGTCTGTTTGATACCGCATCCTCTTGGGAACGCCAGTTTAGCGTAGAGTCTAAGTGTATTCCAAGAAACTTTACATTTATCTAAGGAAGACTGTCATTTGCATGGATTTAGTCGGATTTACTAGAAGTTTGTTTGCAGGAAACCATTTTGACGCCAGTTGTACTGAGTTGTTGTTTATATCCCATCTTCAGTGTCTGAAAAGTCCTTAATGGTACTATCGTCGGCATATAATACTACCGAAAATAGTATGGTCATTCACATATATTAAGAACAACAACGGCCCTAAATTATATCCTTGAGGTACACCACATACCAGTTTCATCTTTCTTAATATGGTGTTGTTGATATAAACCTGTTGATGCCGATTACACAGATAAGACGCAATCATTCGACAGCTGGTGCGATGAAAATTATGATAATATAATTTTTAAAGTGGCAGATGACCTTGCAGACGACGCCAAAAAAATTTGAAACAATATTTTATGAGACACCCAGTCGAATGCTTTCCCCAAGTCCATAAAGGTAGTGACAGAATATGAACCTTGCTCAAAAGCCTGACACAGTTCTTCGGTGAAAGTGATTATTGCATCTACCGTAGATTTGCTTTTACGAATTTATTAAGAAGTATTAACTCTAGAACCTTCGAGAATATAAGCGAAAGGAAGATTGATCTAAAGTTGTCAACTTGATCCATATTCCCCTTTTTGTGAATTGGAATTGTAGATATGCCGGAAAAGTCCCAGAAATTATACATAGGTTAATATAAACTTAAGCAAAGTAGTAAATATACCGTAGATATTACGACTGTTGGTTTCTTTTAGCTTATCAACAACATTCCTGACTGCCTCATCGCTTACCTCTCTAAATTCGAAATAATCAGTTAAGTTAGTGAGAAGTCCTATGGGACTAGAAGAATCAGTCATACTCTGAGCAACATTTGTAAAGTATGTACTAAAGGGTATTGGCTTCAATATTAAAATATTGCTGCCTTTTCTGTGATTTGTTAGCACTTATTAAAGATCATAAAGCTTTTTGACGACTATTCGGAGATCTTTTTAATATTTAGATTTATATTTTATTTCCTAGGATATATAGTTGGGTATCATATCAGATAATAATACTACGTGTTAAACTTAATATTAAAGTCTTCTCCAATAAACACTTTTTTGATCAAATATATTTTTCGAAAAAAAAAAAATTGCGCTTCTTATACGAGACAATTTAAAATTCATCGCTGGCCGTGTCCTTTTGGCGTGTGTTTCGGATTTTTATGGAATATACAAGTAGCTGTTTGGATTTGCCGAATTCACAAACAGAGATATCTCTAATTAGGAGAAGTAAAACTCTTGTTATGTTCCATTTCTTTATTTTCAGATAACTGACACGTGTTTCGGTCCTTGCGGATCATTATCAAAGTTAAAACTAAATTGTAAATGAAAAAAATTCGTAATATATATACAAATTGCTCTAATTATAGGAAATTCCGGCATTAATAATATTATCGGTACTGACAATTTCATGTTGATTGTTGAGAAGGTAATCCCCCCTGCTGATGGCCTTCTTAATCTTCAATCCCTTTAATAAGTTAAGCTTCCGACCTTTTCGGCAAAAATGAATCGGTATAATTTTGCCCATGTGGTGTCCTGTTGATATGCAATGGTCGGCTAATCCAGTGCTTGTTGATGAGTTTATAATTGTTTTCCTGTGTTCGTTCCCTTGTTTCAAAATTTCTTCCCGTTTGCCCTATGTAATAACCTTCGCAATTTGAACATTTTTGTTTTGTTTCAAGTAGGTATCTTCCGCAAAAGTGCGCGAAACCATCATAAAATTAATAAATTATTGATTTTCGTACTGCATTTGCCTGCTTTCGTACTTTGGTACTTCTATTACCTTTGAGGTATTCTAAAATTTGGACATGTTGTGCTCTTAGTTTATTTATACAAGTCTCTAACCTGGTTCTCCATGGTTCCTTACTCGAAGATTTATTGTTATTCTCAGATGTTGGATAGTACAAATCTTTTCCATTTAGTTCTACTACTGTTGAGGTTGGAATGCAGATGCCCTCTAAGCTTAAATTAGGCTCTCAATTAATGTAGCATTTTAAAACTTTATTGACTTGTCGTATATTAGAATTTATGTTCGTATTGGTCTTAAGCTTCGGTATTCTAGGTCTTTTAAGCGGATTGGTGTTTTTGAATACGAGTAAGAGCATTTTAGTCAAAAATATTGTTTCTATTTTCTGGTGCGTTGCTAGTTCCGGATTGTTTATTTCATTTTGTGCTTCTATAATTGCTGTAGATTCTACCAGATCTTTGGTTAAGCTTTAATCTGCCTCTATATGTTCTTCTTGGTATATTTGTCCACCTACTCTTCTTTTAATTTTGTCTATCTCACAATCTGACAGGTAAGTTTTGTTACGTATTACTCTGTACCTATCCACTGTATTCTGCTCAGTCAGATTAAGTTCTGGCGGGTAAATATTAATTTCTAGATGGTATAACTTCCTCCATCCTAGAAGTACTTGTTGACTTGGAAATATATACTAGCAACTAATGTGTTAATTTTTTTTGTCCAGGGAATGTTTTTCGTTGTCTGTCACTACTAACAGGATCCATATTTTGAATTGGATGCTAGCTGGTAGTAAGTAAATTATCTGTCACTTCCTTTTCAACGATCGCAATACTTTTTGGACCTTCTAAGGGATATAGTTCAGTCGAAATAAATCTTCTATTCGGCCGAGGGGTATATTAGACTCATTGCCTGATAGAGTTTCATAGTTAGTTTTCACTCATGTTGAGGTTTTGTGTGCTTTTTATAACCTACTGCCAGGTGCTTCCTACTGTTTTAGTTCTTCAGCATTAGAGTTTTGTCGACCTATTTTACTCTCTTTCAAATGCATCAGCAAGCTACTTACAAATCGGTAGCGATCTTCACTGCAGTATTATTATGATTATGATTATCATTACTATTATAAATATTATCACGTGACACAACTCATGCCACATTGGACATTCTGCACAGCAGTTTGTGGGCATGATCATCTCACGTGGAGGTGATATGAACTGGCATGGAGATTGTGCGATTAGACTTTTTCTTGTCGTGTTTTCTTATGTTGTAGGTCTATGCACATGCAAAGCCAACATAACCCAAATTGAGCCTAATTTATGCACCAGAGTCAAGTAGTTGCCTATACTAGATTACGTACACTGTTTTTTTCTACTGCCTTCTTACAAAGTAAATGATCAAGACGTCTGATTATCTGAATCCCGGCTCGCATCCTGTTCTACATAAACATCGCTGATGTTTATCCAAAATTACGTCTTGATTTTTATAATTTAACTACTAATTGCAAAATGAAGATATTTAAAGAATACACCATTTTAATTATTTATTGAAACAACTTGTTTAATAATTGTTGTTTTTGGGTTATGATACTCACCAGAATATTTTGAGCAAAATTTTGGAATGATTATTGTACAATAATAATAATGATTCGAATATCATACAAGAAATACGTTCCACGAAATCGAAAGGGAATGATGATGTCCCGAAAATGTCACTGTTTAGTGTTGAGAACAACGTTGCCCAGGCCATCACAGTCAATGGCGAGAGCTAGAGGTCGGTGATTACCAACTTTTTTTGGCCTGAATTAACAACATATCACATTTGACATTCTTCATGAGCGGTACGAGGGCATGATCATCTAAAGGCAAGGTGACATGAACTGGCCAAAGAGATCGTGCAATTTGACCCCGTTAGACATTTTCTTCCTATATAGGTTTTATAATTAAATTCACTTGGTTTGTTTTTTTCAACTAGTTTCGGCTTATTGCCATTATCAAGAATGGTGTACAAACGAATATTACCGGTGAATTTAATTATAAAACCTATATATTAACATAATTTTTCACCAAGTGATTAATGAGAAACAAGTTTATGATATTTTTCTTCCTAGCCCAGAGCCAGAGAAGGAGGAAGCTTTTAGGATAGTGCGGAAGATGTTCCAGGAAAAAAAGGACATACAGTATGAGGAATTTGACATAGAGTCCGAAACGATCCCTCCCATTAAAGCGAAGGAAATTACTGCGGCGAGTAGTAGTTTATGCTCCCGAAAAGCTCCAGGCCCAGAAGGTATCCCTGCTGGGGGGCATTATAATAGCGATCCGTACGAGACCAGGCTGTATTCAACGATATTATCAGAAATGGGGAGTTCCTCCGACAATGGAAAGTGCTCGTCCTTATTGACAAGGCAAAAAAAGATGTTATCGATAGTGAGAGGAGCTTCAGACCCATCTGCCTAATAGACCACGTGGGTAAGATGCTAGAAAGGGTCATCTTAGAAAGGCTTGGGACGGAAATCGAGAGAACCGACGCGCTAGACAAGAACTAGTTCGGTTTTAGGCCGGACCGTTCCACGGTTGGGTTGATGCCTAAATGAGATCCGTCAAGCAGTAGGAGCAGCCAGGATGGGAACCTGAAGAACTAGGAAATGGTGTGTCCTCATCACCCTAGACGTCTGTAACGATTTTAACTCAGCCAGTTGGCAGTTAACCTTAGAGGAATTAAAGCGGAAGGAAGTACTACCCTACATCCGGAGACTGGCTGGGAGCTACATTAACAACCGATGGATCAGGGTTGGTACTCGTGACAGGGTGGAGAGTACGAAAATAACTGGAGAAGTGTCCCAAGGGTCGGTATTGGGTCCAACTTTATGGAACATGATGTACGACGGTATTCTCAGACTTGATCCCTGAGGGAGCTAAACTAGTGGGGTTTGCTGACGACCTGTCGCTACTCGTCACGGTAAGGACGGAGTCAGACTTTAAAGACAAGGCTGACTATACCTTTCGCGAAATTGGCACCTGGATGGAGGACCACGATCTTCAGTTGGCTCCACAAAAGACCGAGGCGGTAGTTTTTACTGGCAGGAGAAGATTTGAGGGGACGTGATTCCAGGTGGGGGGACACACCCAGGCGGGTGTGACCCTCACGGTCAGGGGAAACTACGCAAAGCATATTGAGAAAATGATGGAACGGGCGGCATATATGGTCCGGAGACTGGGTTGGCTAATGCCAAATGTGGGAAGGTCACGCTAATGAAATAGGAGACTACTCTAGTCCGTGGCGAGCTCGTGTCTCCTCTATGGATCAGAGGTGTGGGCTGGAGAGGTCAACGTAGAAAGAAGTAGGAAAAGGCTAGTAGCAGTGCAGGGGAACGCACTCAGGATAGTATATATAGGACGACCTCTACAGAAGCTGCCTTACTTATTGCGGGGGTAACTCCTATCGACATATTGCCAAAGGAAAGATTCCAGGTGTACCGGGACATCAGGAGCCATCCACTGTCCCCAAAGAGAGCCATAAAGAGGAAGGTCAGGAAGGATACGCTGATAGAGTGGCAGCTAAGGTGGGAAACAGCCTCACAGGGCAAATGGATGGCAACAGTCTTCCTAAATCTGGGACCATGGCTCCAGAGACGATGGGGAGAGGTGAGATATGAACTGGCCGAAATATTATCAGGCCACAGGTACTTCAAAGACTATTTATATAGAATTAAATCAAATCAAATCAAATTTATTGGTGCTATTACAATAGTTTACACACGTCGTACATAATAATATAATATAATAAAATAAATTGCAAATACAATACAGCTAAAACCTTATGATATACCGGGACGGACAAACGTATTTAAATAAATAAATATTTAAAAGATAAAATGACAGTTTAAAAACAAATTTAAAAAATTGTGCAGTCTGATAAAAACTCTTCTACACTATAAAATGCCTTTGTTAATAATTCTTGTTTAATGCGTGCTTTATACATTTTAAAATTAAGTTGTTTAACTTCTGTGGGAAATCTATTATATAATTTAGGTGCATAATGCCGTGTGCCATTCTGTGATAAGGATAGTCTGCTATATTCGATTCTTATTTCGTTATTTTGGCGTGTTGGATAATTGTGGAATCTATTATTTGTACTATAGTCCACATTATGTTCTTTCGCTCATAGTAAACAACTTTAAATGTATTGACTGGGTAAAGCTAATATTGCCATATCTATAAATGTTTGTTTACAATCTTCCTTATATGGCAAATTTGACATTATCCTTATCACTCGTATTTGTAAGGAAAATATTCTTTTAGCGGCCGCCGAATGCCCCCAGAGAAGCAACCCATATGATAATAAAGAATGACATAGTGCAGAGTAAGAGGCCTTCAAAATTTCTACGGAGACACATTACGATACATTTCTCATTAGGTATATATGTCTAGAGAACTTACTTGCTAAATTATTAACATGAACATCCCACCATAGGTTTTGATCTGTATACAAACCAAGAAACTTTACTGAACTTGAATCCGTGTTTTCTTCATGATCTCTTAATGTAAATAGCAGTCTGATTGTTTTTTCTTCATTCATACTTAGTTTATTTAGAATGAACCAGTTTTTAGATACATTAAGTGCTTCATTTTCAATGGTAAGTAAATGTTCTATATTCGCATTTGTTATCAAAATAGATGTATCATCTGCAAACTGTGTAACTTTAACAAAATTATTATTAAAATTATTACAAAAATCATTTGCATATATGAGGAATAATAATGGGCATAGATGCGATCCCTGCGGTATGCCTTGATCAATAGCCATGGCTTTTTGAAATTTTGCTGGTGCAAAAAGTTATCCTGTATGGCATGCGAGTGTACATGAATAACCTTTTATGTATACTGATGGTTGTTAAAAGTTGTGGATTAATTAATTCCATTTGCTGGTATGCAGATGTTAAATCAAGTTTTGTAACAATTTTTCCTCCTTGTAACTGTGCAAATAAATCTTCTATTATATGAAGTAGATGTTGATCTACTTGAATTCCTTCGTTCAAATTGACATTGTAATTCTCAAATATCCTAATTGAGCTATCCTTTTTAAATATTGGCACTATCAGAATACTCCACTAACTAACATTAGCTTGTTTCAAGATTCTCATTATTACTATTTTTTGAATTTCTAGTTCCATCTTATCTTTAAATGCAAAATGAAGAGGGTCTTAGTTTAAAAACAGTCCAATTTTTCCACAATTTCCATAATTTACATTTTATACTTGCAAACTCTAATAAAATGATGATGACTCGCCGAGTATATTGCCCGTTTTTTTTTAATCAAATTTCTCGCAAGCTGATTTCGTCTAAACTAAAACTATTTCTAACTCTATACACATATTTCTAAAAGAATAACAGATACATTATACCCATCAACCTGGAAAATCTACTATGAATGCACATCATAGTAAGAGTGTGCAGGAGAATCCGAAGTTGTGGATTTAGTTACTTCATAATGTTGACCTGGCGGAGGAGAACCTTGCAGATCCAAACATGATTAGGAAAATATTATCCGGAAAGTTATTCTCAATGAAAGCACTCGGCTATTTCGCAGTGGTTACCGGTGGAGGCAGAAAAGACGATTCAATACAAACCATTAACGATCACGAAGAAAATTTCTTCAGGAGTTGAAAATTATTCACAATCGGTCTGGTAAAATCGACGCAAGTGACGACGCGCAACCTAAGTTTAGCGTTTACAGACTGTTTATGGAAGATGGTTGGCGAAACCGTCGAGCAGCAAGCGGACGCCTTCAAGGCCACCAGGTTCAACTTAGACATGGAGTCGAAGAAAAACTTTTCGCGGTTGGACGAGCTGTTCGAGAGGAGGTGCACCGAAATCCTTGATTTATTTATTATTTATTTATTATAATGCTTTGGATCTTAACAAAATACATTAAAATATAGATACATAAAAATACACTAAATTTTGAGCACAGGAATCACAGGCGGACTTCATTCTTCAAAATGTTCTTCCAGTCAAACCCTGTTGATGATGAAAGTACCTATTTATTCGAGAATTTCTTCGATTTCTTTCTATAACTGTAGATATTTATTTTACTTTATACTTTATTTATTAAGCATTCTGTAAAATTTGTGTAAATATTTGATTAATGTCAACATGACATGAGGTCGTCATCCTGTCGCATGTCAGCACGAAACAGTGGGAGGAATGCCTGCTGGATAATATCTGGGAGAAGGTATCCGGGCACGTCTTCGAAAACATTTACTTACCATCCGCTCAAAGTGAAAAACAAGAAACATTCAATACCTCTGTAGATATTAAGTTAAGACAATGGTCCGAAAGTACTTTATCCCTACAATCCGTCGAATCGGATTGAGAGACTTTACAGGCCGAGTTCCAAAAGTTTATGGAGAAAGCAAAACAAGCGCCCAATCACGATAACATATTCGACCTTCTCAAGGACGTTGTGATCAAAGAAGCGAGGAACTGAAACTTCTTGGAGAACGAGGCCGCTGAAGTGTTGCGCATGATCCAATTGAACACGTGGGTGATAATCGCGACTGGGATCAGGCTGTAAAATTCTTGGAATCGAGTATCAAGGGCAAGCTTTAGAAGACCAAGAATGATCTCAAGCATGTATTGAGGCTGTCAGTGAAGAAAAGATGGGAATAGAGGAAGAGTCTCACGAAAGACGAGACGAGAAGGAATACGGGTGTCAGAGTTGGATAAGATCATCTTTTCTGATTAGAAACATCCACCGCTTTTAAGCTATGACGAGTTGACTACGATTAGGAAAAATTTGCAGAAGAATAACATTGAGGTGGATAATGATTTCATCAGGGATGTGTGGATGCCGGTGTACAAAAAGCACTTTCTGAAACAGTCGTTTACTAGTGCGTACGATTGCAGGCGGTTTTTTTTTATATGTACCATCAGCAGATGGATGTTGAGTGCGGTAATGTTGTTTTATTCCATCGTATTCAGCAGATGCTGAAGGTTACTTCAAACGTTTTTAGGCAACAGATAATAAATAGAAAAGCACGGAGACTGGATAAGGAGATTAAGGAAGTACCTTTGAAGATTAACGGCAGAATAATCATAAGAAGGATACGCTTTTGCCGAGAAGAAGAGTTACATTAGCGGAAGATATAGAACGTGTTCGACAGATTCAGAAGAAACAAGGGAGTTCGTACCAGTGCGGAACAAGGAGAAGTGCGTTGCGCGTCTTTAGGTTATCCAATTTCAAGGTCGCTCATATTTCGTCGTGTATAGTGCAAAACTCTGACCTAGGTTTATAATATGCAGAATGATTTGCTGTTTTTTTTTTAGAGTTGTATACGGTAAAATTGTGTCGAGTTTATCTCTGTTAAGTACGAATCATGATTTTTTCCTACCATCTAGTTATATATTTTGATATTTATACATATATCGTTTACATATACAAGGAACAATAACATAAAACATGCTATTGTTAGATGATTAATATCAGGTACTTCTTAATTGTAATTTAAAGAAATTAATAGCTGTTAAAAAAACTAGGCAATTCGTAGACCACAATTTGGTGTGTTTTGCGTCGTGATTTGGGTCTGTACCCGTACAAAATTCAATTGACTCAGGAACTGAAGGTAAAAGACCATAGATAACAACGTGAGTTCACTGAGTAGGCCCTAGAGCAGTTGGAAACTGTTACTATTTTTTTATAAAAGAATAATCTTCAACTATAGGGCTTATTTTTCGATGAATAAAAAATAAACAAAATTGTCCAATTTTTAATGTAATTCACATGAGATAAAAGAGCGTCCAATGCATCCCGAAAATGTCACTGTTTAGTGTGGAAAATCCATATTTCACCCAACGGCGAGAGATATAGATGATTACCAACTTATTTCGGCCTGTATTGGATGCTATAGAAACCAACGACATGTGGTTTCAACAGGATGGTGCTACGTGCTACACAGTTCATGCTACATTGGACATTCTGCACGAGCGGTTTGTGGGCACGATCATCTTTCGTGGAGATAATGTGAACTTGCCACTGAGATCGCGTGATTCGACCCCGTTAGACTTTTTCTTATGGGGTTATCTTAAGTCGCAAATCAATGGGAATAAGCTACAAACCAAAGTTACCTTTAAAGCCAACATAACCTAAATTCAGCCAGAGTCAAGTAGTTGCCTGTACTACATTATGGACAACGTATTTTCTCTACTCCCTTCTTATAAAGTAAGCGATCAAGACGTTTGGACATTCTGGATGCGCCCCACCCAACAATGTGGCGGTGGACATTTGCATGATCTTATATTCCATGCATCGAAAGGGCTTTCACGCGTATAAAAAAATTCAATTTCACACACTTTTTTTATTTAAATTTGAAAGTAGCTTAAGTGCTTAATGAAAGACCCCATATAAAATAATGATTGAAAAAAATGGTGGGTGCGCCGGGACAACACTGATTAAAAACATTCACCATCGATACTCTGTTTAAAATCAATGATACCACTTATAATATCAAAAACCTGATAAAACCACAAATTACGTAATGTCATGTCATCGCGACCGCCGTTTCATTTGACGGATGAAAGCCCTGCATTTGCATTTGAAGCCGGAAAATTAATGACCCTACACCCCCGCCACCGCCGCCACTTCCCTTTCCCCCCCCCACCCCCATCCGATTGCACTTTACGGTCCGGCATTCGCGTTAATTAACGTCCAGTCATAAAGTCACAATCAGAGGAAATTATTTCGTACCATTAATTAACACAATACCTAGAGGGAAGAAAAAAAAAAGAAAGTAGAGGCGACGGCGACGGAAATTGTCACTTCAAATAATTACGAACTCAAAGACCGTTAATGGAAAAGGCTCCATGGCGGGTGGGCAGCCGATGTAATGAATCCAATTATCCCACACACAGAGATGCCCACATGAAATAGACTACTTTTATTAACGTTTTTTTTTTAGTTAGAAAAAAAAGTTCATCATTAAAGTTTAATTAAAATGAAACTAATATTAACATATAGATTTGTCATCATTAAAATTTTACAATCTACAATCAAATATTTATTGGCAAAATAAAAATCTTTTATAGGAACTAACAAAAGTTGAAAATTGTAGTATTTTTTGTCTAGTGATTTTAATTAATCTATTTATTCTACGTACTATTTCAATTCACGTTTCTGATTAAATTTAGTGTCATTGGAGGCGAAAGCCTCGCACTTAAACTATATATTAATATTCATGCGGCTGGAAGGGGTGAAAGGATGGGTGGTGGATATGCAAAATACGTACTTTCGCGATTCGAAATGGCTGAATAGTTTTACGAGATGAGAGTCGGAAAAAAAAGCAAAGAGAGAGAGAGGGCAAAGAAGCCCTCTCGCTGTATTTCCAATTGCCGCCGCCGGTGTTTAAAATGCAAATATGCAAAACCGTATATTTATTTTACTTGGAGCCGCGGTGCATGTTCAGCTTTAAAGTCTACACTGTCTCCCGTAAAACCGATGAATTTAATTATCCAACGTTCGTGCTCAAAAAAATAAAACTTGAATGTTTAGCCTTATTGATTAGCCGTTATCGTGTGGTTTTAGTAACGTAATAATCGCAATCTATTGTATAATTAAGTATTCTTTCCCTCGATGTTTACGTTATTTTTTCTAAATATTACTTCTTACTCTTCATTAATAATGAAACATGGTAATTTATTACTTTAATCATTAATGTGTAGTGTAATGCTGACCTATCTCAATAATAAAAAGTATTTATACGCATTCGCTTACTTACTTGAATTAAAATTAATACACATATAAAAACAAAACTTTGTACAGTTTCTTCAGAAATTTTCATCAGGTAGATTGCGAAATAATTGCCATACTACAATAAAATTATTTTTAAAACCTCAAGCTGTACCAGTGTCGTATTAAGTTATTAAATTATATTTGTTGTAAGATTATGTCTTACATCTATTATTGTAATTACGTAATGACTAGAGTAGTAGTTATGTGCATCGAACATAATCTCTTTGTACTATTGAGGAGGGATCAACTAAGACCATGGCCGTCATCATATAATATCTCAGCCTTAATTGGACGTGAAAAAAACTAACTTTTCGCAACGTTACAGTTAAACAGATCAGGGAAGATTATTATGGCGGAAAACAGTGGCGCTGCAAATGAGCAAAAAAGTGCAGCGTTTCATCCCCCTTATTACTAGAATTAAACGTGCAATTTATTCCGGTTATCTCGCCACCATCCGCGGCGTCATCTCCCTAATGAAACCCCGTGGCGGGGTTGGGTTCTGCTGACTATCATATTAACGTATCCCGTTAAATTGCCACTACACAAAGTACACGCGTTTCCATTAACTTATTCGCAGTGTAAACGTTCCAGTCGTGCACCGAAGTAATTGGACACGGGGGTATCGTATTTTTGCATAAATCAATGCTTTGGATTTTCGACGCCCGGAAACACGATGATTTATGTAGCTGTCGCGGTTGAAATGAATTTTGAATCAACGTTTTTTTTTTCCCGTGTCGGGGTTCAACAAACTTTTTGCGTTGTTATTTCGTTAAAGGGGATGGTGGATGTGTTTAAAGGATGAAAAAAAAATACATAATGCTCTTATGGTGAAATGTTAAAGGTTGAATTGCCTGTTCAAATACGTTCGGTATAATTCTCTACAGCGATGCGAGGGATATTTGAATTCGCGTTATAAAAATATACGATAACGGTTTTTTTATTGTTCACAAAGTAATTTATTTTTTCTCTACGAAAATATTTTTATTAATCTCATTGTTCTTTCATAGTAGCCTTCTATAGTGATAAATAAAACTACTTAAATCTAATATATTTCAGGTGAAAAATAGGCAATGGTTTAATTTAAATCAAGCAGTTAAATTACATCTGCGAAGCAAAGAAGTGCTATCCATGAAAAAATTGAAATGTTGCTTTTAGTTTGGATAAATAAACGGGAAATGAAAAGAGATGTAACTAGTATGGCTATCATTAAGGAGAAGGCTAGAGAAATTTTTGAGAAATTGAAAGAACAAACTCCAGGTTCAACATCCGACGAGTTAGAATTCAAACCAGCCAGTGGTAGGCGGGTTTGCAAAGTTTAAAGAGAGGTCTGGAATTAAACATATATTGATTCATGGTGAGTCTAGTGCAGATAAAGAAGAAGCTGAGAAGTACTGTCTCAAATTTCAAAAATCCATTGAAACAGAAGGGTATAGTCCACAATACACATTGAATTATAATGAAACTGGTTTATTTTGGAAGTGGATGCTTAACCCTACCTTCATCATGAAAGATGAGGACAGTAATTTTGGGTATAAACCCATGAAAGATTGGCGTTACTTTTGGGAGCTAACGCTAGTGGTGATATGAAGCTTAAACCACTTTTCGTTCGCCACTCTGAGAATCCTAGAGCATTAAAAAAATCCATAATCAAGAGAAGACTGCCAGTAATGTGGAGATCAAATCCGAGGACATGGGTAGCGCAGGCTCTTTTCAAAGAATATCGGTTTAAAGTTTGTGCCTCGAGTATCAATGAATACCTTGATACCAATGACTTGACATTGAAAGTACTGCTGTTTTTAGACAATGCACCACGACACCTAAATGACCTTGAAGATAATTTGCTGACAGAATTTCCCTGACTGATGGTTCAGTTTTTACCTCCGAATACAGTGGATGGATCAGGAGGTTATTGCGGGTTTCAAGAATTTGTACACTCGCGCGCTTTTTCGGATATATTTTGAAGCATGTAAATTAACCTTAACGTTTTGGAAAGTAAAAATTTGACTTTCTTGAAGCTATTCGTATCATTCAAAAAGCGTGCTAAGAAGTCACGCAGTGATATTTGATTTCTGCTTGGCGAAAGCTGTGTCCATTCTTCGTTCAAGGAAATTGAGATGATCAGGGAGACATCTCTGAAATTCTGGATGAAATTTTAATCTGCTAGAGTTCTGGAATTGGAGGTGAACGAGAATAACATAGAAGAGCTCATAATGGAACATGAAGGTGAACTGATGACAGAAGAACTCCAAGAAATATTGAATGAACAACCCGAAGAATCACAGCGAAAAATGTCTCCTTCTGAAAAAGTGGAAGACGAAAGAGAAAAAATGCTGACATCTGCCGTTAAAGATCATTTGAAGAAGTGGGAGGATGTCAGAACAATGATTTTAGAATGGCACCCAAAACAAGCTGATGTCAGTAGTGTCATGGGGATCTTTACAACGACAATGTTATTAATCACTTCCGGATAATCCTGAAAGAGAGCAAACCAATCGACATTGGACATGTTCTTTAACATCCCATAACCAAAAATTAAAAAGACTGATTAATATGTAAGACTATATGTATCTTTTATTTTCTTTAATAAACTTACTAAGAAATTATATATCCTTTTTTTAACCTTCATAACCTTCATAACCTCATAATAGGCATTGAAGCATTACTGCAGTACAAAGAGATTGCATTACGTATTTTTGTAGAAATTGTAGAGTCAAGAAAAGTATCGGCATAGCCACAATAAGATGGATGAAGGCTCTACTCGAAAACCGTAAGATCGCCACTGATATAGGAATCGAATCAGAAATAGCAACCACAGCAAAATAATACCCAAAAGGTGGACTTCTATCACCCCCCTGCACTACCCACATTATAAACACTCACTTAAACAGCACAGTCAATGCCAGAGAGACATAACTTTGCAAAAAAACAGCTGAAGTACAACTGAACATGTTAGCACACATCCGGCGACTATTCAATTCGCCAACAGGTACTACTTTTCTACTATCCCTAGCAATTCAACATAAAACTCTACGCATTGCTATTGAGGTCGTTGTAATCCAACTTTTGCAATACTACAGATAATAGATGATAGGAAACCGGTAATATTTGACAGGCGATATATAACAGATGACATTTAAGAGTTGACATATGAGACTTAAAATTTAACTATTAACATATGATAGTTGACAAATGACAAGTGATAACAGATAATTGATGACAGATTAATAATAGATGAGTGTCAATACTTGACATATCAAATATGGCAATTGACAGTTGGCAAATGACAAGTAAATGATGATAGATGACAGAATAAAGTTATTAGAAGACAGTTAGCAGGTGATAGTTGAGGTTCAAGAGTTCATATATGAGAGTTGATGAAAGTTAACAGTTGACAGATGAAAAGTATTTGAAGTCAAATGGAAGCTAATAGATGTAACAAAGATAATATTCGATAGATGGCCGATGACAGTTGAAAGATACCAATTAAGAGTTAAGACAGTTCGCATATCTCAGAAAGTAGTTGAAGGTTGGCAGATGATAATAGATAAAAATTGATAGATTACAAATGTCAATTGATAGAAGATAGTTGTGCAACTTCTAATTGAGAGTCATCATTTAACTTATGAAAGTTGACAGGTAAACAACTAACAATTTACAGTTGACAAGTAAGTTAATAGATGAGAAGTAATTTGTAATAGTTGACAGATAATATTTAATATGTGACAGATGATAGTTAAGAAATGACAAATGAGAATCGACAATTAACATAAGACACAGGTAGTTGACAGGTGACAGTTGAAGGTCGGCAATCGACATATTACTGTTAATATATTATAAGTGATAACAGCTGAAAACTTATAGATAGCAGTTGTTAGATGATAGATGTGAGTCAAAAGTAGACATATTGCAGAAGGCAGTTGACAGGTGATAGCTGACAACTATATGATGACAATAATTGATAGATGACAGTTAACAGGAGACAATTGGCACAATTGGAAATGTTGGATTCTCAAAGTACGTGAAAAAGTTAATATTTAAATAAAACAATAGTTTGCCAAGTAAAAAAAGTGTCAAACTAGTATTTTATTTGACCTATGAAAGTTGACAGGTAAGTGACAGATGACAAATAAGTGATGGCAGATAAAAGGTAATAGATGTAACGTGTAATAGTTGGCAGATAATATTTGATAGATGACAATTGAGAGTCGACAGTTGACATATAGCAGGTGACAGGTAACAATAATTAATAGAACAGGTGATGAATGATGGAGACCAGTTGAAAGTCGAGAATTGACTTATTACAACACACAGAGGACAAGTAAGTAATAAAAGATGACAACTGACAGCTGGAAAGTAACAGCTTATAATAGTTAATTAATAATAAAGACATTCGCATTTTTCAGAAGGTAAGTATCAATTGACAGATGGCAAGTAAATGATGATAGATAACAGTTGATAGATGACAGATGATATTTAATAGAAAACATAGGCAGATATTATTTGAGAGTCGATAGTATGAAAGTTGACAGACAGCAGTTAACAGATAATATGTAACTGTATACATGCGCATGACAAAACTTGAGTAGAGCTGGTAGATTCACTAAGGTCCTCATAGACATGATTGCCAAACTAGCTGATTTAAGTTTGAAACAAATCGTGTCAATATGCGTTTTCCGGTTAAGTGTTGGACTAATAGTAAAACCAAGAAATTTTTCGGTTCATTTTATTCATTTGAGTTTCAAATTAGGTACTCGTATTTGGTTATGAATTCGAGGGTTTCTAAACTGAATAAAACCCGTTTTATCAGAATTTAATAGGTTACTAGCTAGACACCACGAGTAGAAACTAATTATAGTATTGTTTGCGCTATTAAGAGCATCTTCAGTAAAAATATTGCTGATTAGAAGTGACGTGTCATCTGCGTATTTGCAGTCGGCGATGATTGATATCCTGTCAAAAGCCATGCCTTCATCTTTCATGAAAATAACGAACAGAAAAAGATCCAAGCTAAACCATTGAAGAGTGCCTGCAGAAAAATCTACTTTATCTGATAAATACTTATGATTAAGAGTACTTTTCCTCGTTTACCCTGCATTATTACGTTTTATGATCTCTGGCTTAAAACGATTCTAGTAGGTTGTGTACATTTCATGTAATATTATAGACTTTAGGCTTGTCAAGTAATAATTGGTGATTGATTAGGTCAAAGGCCTGAGATAAATAAAAACAGATACCACAAGTCACTTCACCTATATCCAGAGCACTATAAATAGCTTTCATATTGTCAACGAGGGAGTCAACAGCTGATTTATTCTTAAGAAACCCAGATTGGATATCTGAAAATAAGTTATGTTATGTTAAGTTGAGGTAAGGCAGGGGGGCTTTTTTAAATATTTTAGAGAAGAAGGAAGTAGGAATACTTAGTTTTATCTCTCGTTCTTCTTATAAACCTGGACTATATTATCCCGTTTTATTAAGCTCGGAAAAACTCCCCGTGAAAAGGATTCATTGATTATTTTAGTGAGTGAACGAACTATAAGGTGAGCAATATCGTTAATTATTGAAGCTTGGTATCTGATCATATTCAGGAGTCATAGTATTGTTATTATTTGCTGCCTGTATTCATTTTTGATGATTATTCTTTGCCACATTGTATGGTTCACGAGATTCATCAGTATTTAATTTTTTTGCCCAGTGCATTTGTTTGATTACGCTGGAGCTATTTATAATTTCTTGGTTAACCCAGGATTTGTTTGATCTACTGAAATACTTTTTATGAGTAGAAAACTCGGCAAGAATTTTGTTTAAAAATATGTTTTACATTTTGGTAGTAAAACTGGAATAAACAAGCAACTGCACAAAAAATTTAAAAAAATGTATTAAAGTACATCCAATGTCCGTCGAGGTATTAGCCAAAGAAGTAGAATAAATCAGAAAAAAAAGGTTTAATGAGTGCGATGACACTCAGAAATTCTGAACCTGATTAAACCAGAGTTACTATCTACACAATCTGACGTCATCATGCATCAAAAATGGGGACCTAAATACAGGGTATCAGTTTCTTTCAGATAAGGCAAATACTCTTACAAGCTGTAATAATAGTCTTGGAAAGATGTAGTCAGGTTTGTACGAAATAGGGCTATAAAGAGGCACACATCTGTCTGATTTCAGCCAGCCAGGCTGCCCTTAAAAACCTCAAAGCGTACTGCTTTATTTCTTCTAACTAATGAAAACGTGGTTTCTTACATCGTTTCTTACTTCATAAAAATTAACCGATTTGTTTAAATTTGACAGAAATTGACTTTAGTGAAGAATAACACAAATTAAAATTGTATTTAAGGTTTATGAATTCAAAACATGAGATACATTACATTTGGAATTTATAGGAGCTATTGGAAGTGCTCTCCATTAATTTCTATTTATTTGGCACATGTAAGAATTGACTTGCGTTTTTAATTCCAACGCCACCCGGGACTACAATAATTGCTGGACACCCATTACTTGTAAACTGTAAACAAGCTCTGAACTAATTGGCTAAGGGCAACAATTTTAAACTTATGTGAGCACAAGGTCACGCAAAAACAATAGGTAACGATTCGTACTAGGGAAAGAACTGCGAGTACCATGATCGGACTAAAACCTAATGGTAGCTATTGTGCCTCACAGAAAGCACGACATTGCCCAAAATACCACTTGATGACTAGAATTGGCAGAGGAAACGACGGAGTACATCCAATGCGTATGTGTGGTACTGGTTACCAACAAACTAGCTCTAACCAGAGAAATCGCGTTAATGCCAGAACGAGGGCATGGTCTCCTAGGAATTTAATTGACCTTAAAAAGGAAATTGAATTCCCGAAAACCTACTAGTAGTTCAATTCAAATTCAATTCTTTATTTCCACGTAAGCCACTTTATACAAAAAATGCATTGCTGACAGTCTTCTATTGTAGTTCGTACACAACAAAATGTTAGATTACGAACTGTAATAAATGAACCCTTACACCTACTAGTATTCACGGCAAAATCAAATCTAGCATATAGATTCTAATTTGATACTCGGAATAGGCGTTATGAATCAGTATTCTAGTTGAATTGTCTGTTATCTGCACGAGAAGGGCAAAAATTAAGCAATGACACTATAAAATTATTTAAGCTTGAAGTGCACCTGAGAAAGTGTCACCTAAATAAAATGATAATTATTTGAAATAATTTCGAGCACTCAAAGAAAACTTGGGAAGCTGGACAAAATTATCAATTTGATGACGATGGTCGCAAACAACTATCAAAATTCAGAAAAGAATCGGAAATGAAATAATTTTCCATTGGGAACTTTCCATTCTAAATTGCTAAATTGGATAAAGCTTTAATATTTGGAAGAATCGGTTATTACACATCACTCAATAAATCTCCGGTCTAACAAATATACGATAATATTATTGACAGACACGCGTGATTTCTGTGTAGTACTAACCTACAAACAGTACGTACCAAAATTGTATGGCATTGTGACCGTTAGTTTAGTGGTTACAGTCGTTTTAGTAACCACATTATGAAGACATCAGGGAGATCAATTGTTATTGACTGGTATGCAGAATTTGAACGCAGTCATACAAGCAACAAAATCGTAACTTGTTCTGGAAAACATAAAAAATATCCACAAAATAGTTTTAAAAGACCGTAAAATGAAGTTGCGTGTAATAGCTGATACCTTGAAGATATCAGAAGTGTCTTTTTTGAAAATATATCGAGTATCGAAATTGGCCTGTAATTACTGACTGCTGTTCATATTAATTATGTAATGCAGTGGTTCCAATATATCATTTGCAACTCCTTTAAGTACTTTAACAGGTATTTCATCTTGGCATGAACTAAAGTTGTTTCTTAATCCCATAATTGTATTATATATTATATATATGGATTGCTTTACTTTATCTGATGTGGTGCAATTATCTGATAAGTTGTTACCAAAATGTTGATTTATTTTCACATCAGTAATAGTGGAGAAGTAGGCTGAGAAAATATTTGTAACTTCGGAGGTATCGTTAATTGTTTATCCGTCGTTTTTAATGGCGTACGATTCCTTTTTTTATCGCCGTTCTAGTTCTTCTCGTATGATATTCCACACTTGACGCTGTTTATTTGGAGCCTTAGTTATTACTTGGCTGTAGTAATTGCGTTTGGTGTCTTCTATTAGCTTCTTATGTAATTTTTTATCACTCTGATACTTTAATTTCATGTCGTCAGATTGGGTTTCTCTCATAAGCCGATGCGTCATTTTTAAGTTTCTACTAGACTTTTATTTCACTGTTGATCCATGTTCGACATATTTTGTTAGTTGATTTTTTTTTTTTTTTGGACAAGATAAATTAAATTTGTGTAAAAATTCATTCATGAATAGGTCGAAACTTGTATTTACGTCTTCGGTTTTGATAGACTACCAATCAGTTCTGTGCAGATGAAATTTTAGTTCGTTAATATTATTATTGTGTGTTACACTCACATATTTAAATTCTGGTATATTAGTTATATTTTTTAATTTAAAATTTACAGACATAATATGGGCATAGTGGTCGGATAGATTTAGATTAATAATTCTGGATGTCCACGTATCTGTAGGAATACTATGTAGTCAATCTGCGAGGATGAACATCCATTTTCTGTTATGTGCATTCTTGTTGATTGATTAGGTTAAATGATGTAAAAAAATCAACTAACATTTTCTTTGCCGTTGTGTTTGCATTATAATCAATATTTAAATCACCACAGAGAATAACATTCGAGTGTGTGTTATATATATGCACCATCAAATTAGTTATGTTATTGAAAAATACACTAATATTACCTGTGGGTGGACGGTAAATACATATAATAGCAGTGTTTGAGTTGAATGCTTTTAGTGAACATGCTGCACATTATATCTCAGTTTCTATGCAATAATCACCGACATTGTTTACTGTTTAAGTTTCTGTTTGAATTTAATGTTGGTTCGGTTGGTTGTTTTACGAGAAAACTTAAATTCACTTACTTTGATGCCCTCAGGCCATAGGTCTGGATCTGCTAGTGCATCAGCAGATTCTTCAGGGGCACCGATCTTAAAGCACTTATATTTTTTGGATGAACTTCGATCCTCGTACTCACGTATTTATTGGGAAATTTAGTTCTAAGAGTAGCAATAAGATCTTTGTCAGAATAGTCCTGCTTATATTTACCAATATGGTACCATTTCTTCCTAAGAGGCTTATATACTACATCGCCTTCATCATTTGTTTTTCCGGTGATAATTATATTTTTATTTTTGTTATTAGATTTTGAATCCGAGGATAAGAAAACGTCATTAATTGGTTGTGAGTTTGGTTTTAATTGTTTGTTTGGATTTGAGATCAGTGATCCGTTTATATCTACATTTTTATATGTCTTTTTTGGAGATGTCTCGGAATTGATTTTTTGTGATTCCGTCTGCTGGGGCCTTGTCTGTCTAGTAACCTTTACTGGAGATATCAATTTTGAGGTATTAGCGATTGTAATATCCTCTCGCGTATTAATTGCTGAGTGTATAGTTGTACTCTGCATTATCAACAGTTGGTTTAGGGATTTTACCTGGTCTTGAAGAAAAGTTAGATTATTTTAAAGGTCTTGTATATGTAAATCCTTAGATTTTAACAAATATTTTAGGTATTTCACTTCCAACTCAGCATTCATTTCGATTACAGTCCCTCCACTAGAAATCTACTCATCAAGATCGTCTCCATTATCAACGTCACTAACACATTGCTCGGCCTGCGTTTCCGAACAACAAATAATGGAATCCTTGCTGATATGTATCACATTTTTCATGTATTTAATGCAGCCCGGGTGCATTTTCACACCACAATTTATACACTTTGGTCCACTTTGTGGTGTATTTCGGCACCATTTACACTTTGCACGCACGTCTGACTTGTTTGACGCCATCTCTACTATTTTAGTTAGTAGGGTAGAGCGCACGACCTACGCCGGTGTGGTCTATTCATCCTCCACATTCTTTTGCTGCCAGTGGAATTGACATATGGCATACATGGGGCTCTGGTGGAATGATGACAATATTTTACCGTGACTTTTCTAGTCATAACCTTAAATTACTCCGTCGTTTCGTCCTCTGATTGGACAAGTGTCTTCTTTCGTGTTAGGGCGTTACCGCCGCCCAGTTGTGCTTGTCCTTAAGTTGTTGCCAACGTTGTCCACCGTACCTATGGACTCCCATATGTGTCCTGCCACTTAGGGCACTCGATCAGGGTGTGGCATGCCGTGTCCTAGGACTAGGGCACTACCTGCAGCTTTTTCCTGGGGTCCCTATCCGGTATAGGTGATTCATGAAACACCAGTGCCCAGATAGGAACTTTCGTCGTGATCCCGATTCATCCGTATCTCGAGGTCGCGCGCGTGCCCCTTGCTTGGCAATCCTGCGACTAACTCCTTTCGTCGCTTCGAATATTTCCGTCCTCGCCCTTACTTCCAAGTCAGCGGGAGGAAGCGCTGAGTAAGTAGGCAAGGTCTTGCATGGGCCACGCAGTCGATCCGGGTTACGCTGTGCGTCCATATACGAGGCCCACGCCGGGGCAGCATACAATAGTTTGGTTACCCCCAGTAGACGTAGACGTTTCGCATCGGCAGGGCGCTTTAATACCGCTTTGCTGATACGTGCCCTTCCGAGTGCCGCTTCTTCCACCTGATTTGAACCCCCAGATATGTTAGTCGGGGGCCACAGCGACGTCCTGGCCTAGAAGGGGTATTTTGTGGTCTCTGATTGTGTCTGCGGGACATCTTCCTAACCATTCAGCAACCGTCTTCTGTTAGGTGATTTTGGATGAGGTCGGTCATCTAGCTCGCCACCCTTTCCGCGCTGCCATCCATTCCTGAGACCAACACCGTCCTGTCGTGAAAGTAGTCCGCCACAAGATGTATGAGATACCGTGGGGTCCCCTTCTTCTTGAGCACCTTCATGATCGACAGTCAATCGAGTTGAAGGCTTTGCTCTCTTTTCCTCAGCAGTCCGCTGTTGGTTTCGTCAGCCTTCTGACTTCTAGAAGCGAATCCACAGTCGATCTTGCTTTGACGAAGCCAAACCACGTCGGCGAGAAGCCCCCTACATTATCCAGCCAGTAGTTCCAACACTTCCCCTCCACGGCGAGCAGACATAGTCCTTGAGGAGTAGGTCCAGTGTCGCCATCTTATAGTAGAATACTAGTATAAAAGATGTAATCAGGTCGCAGTCACGTAAACAGCAGGGCAAAATTTGTCTGTGTGAAATGCGCAGGCAATCATCATACGTCGGAGTGCGCTATCACTCCAGAAACTACACCGCGATGCGGAAACTGCGACGGCGAGCACCCGGCTAGCTATCGAGGCTGCCCCATGTTCGCTAACTCTAGCCGCAACAAGCCCTCCCAGGCCTCTCAGAGGACCTCAAGGGCTTCCAACGCCCATAGACGTGATGGCGTTTCATACGCCCAATTCACTGCTTCTCCTGCAGACTTTCCGGCTCTTCCGGGCTCTGAGCCCGCAGCTCGCTCTCCTGAGGAGCACAAAGAGCTTCTCAAAAAGCTCCTGGCAACGGTGCATACCGACGCCGAAAAAGCTACGATCGCTTTCGCTGTTACTACAGCGTTCGCTTCGGCCAACTAACTGGCCAGTGCAGACTCTTCCATTTGAAAATCCCAAATGGCTGCACAAATACCGGACTTGACAAACCACATAGACTCCCTTCGCATTGCCTTCTGGAATGCGAATGGGCTTCGAGAACGTATTGACGAGCTCGAACTTTTCGTTCAGGAGAATGACATTCATGTTATGCTTGTGAACGAAACTCATCTCGCCTGAGGCCAAGAGTTCTAGGCTACACCACGTACCTTCAGGTCAACAACAACGACCAAAGTCATGGCGGTACCGCCATCTTTATCAAGAGGGAGCTAGACCACTCAGAGCTCCCGCTCGACAATCTATCGAGTCTCCACGAAACTGCGATCGTTCTTAACACAGAACAAGGTCCTCTAAAAATTGTCTCGGCGTACCAATCGCCAGCACATCCTCTCCAAATTGATGACTTAAATCTTGTATTCAACGACATCATGCCTACCATTATGGCCGGCGACTTAAATTCGAAAAGCACTGACTGGAACAGTAGACTTACCAACAGGCACGGTAGAGTCCTAAGACAGTTCATTGACAACTCGGACTTAGACATCAGAGCGGAGGGCCCAGTTAGCCCAACGTACTATCCGTCCAATTCGAATTACCGGCCTGATGTCCTAGACATTGCCGTCCTCTCTAACGTCACTTGGAACCACGACATCTGGACTTCCAATGATCTCAGTTCCGACCATAACCCGGTCTTTTTAGACATAACTGTCGGATAAACTAGACCGACTAGAGAGATAAAAACTACTATATGGCCTGAATACAAGACGAAGGTGGAAAATTCTATCATTCCCCTTCCAGTCATCAATTCGACAAATGACCTAGACGCAGCTGTCTCACGGCTCACCTCGGTCATCCTCACAGCTCACAAAGAGTCCACAGTTAGCAGGACCTCCTCACAAGTTGATCCTCTCTATATTCCCCCCGAGCTCAAAGCTCTCATCCGGGACAGGAAGCTCGCTCGCCGCAGATGGCAAAACACTCGCGACACATCCTTCCGTACGGAAGCAAATCAACTCGGCCACCGGGTGAGAGACCAATTACGCGACCTGCGTAATGAGCGTTGGGAAAGACGTCTTGAGTCGCTCAATGAGCACCCCCACTCTGTGTGGGGATTCTTCAGAAGGCTCAAGAGAGGCCAACCAGGTAACCCTGCGTTACACGGCGAGAGAGGACTCGTATTTAGCGATTCCGATAAAGCAGAAGCGTTTGCTGACTCCCTGGAGCAGCAGTTTACATTAAACCCTGGAGATGACGATGACTTCTACGATGAAGTCAAAAATTCCGTTAGATCTTACATCAATAATATTGACCACCTGTGGTCATTTGATGCAGCCACTCCGGAAGAGCTCGACAGGCTGATTAAACAGCCCAAAAACCGCAAAGCTCCTGGCATCGACCTTAATGGTGAAAAATCTCGGACCTAAGGGTAGAACCGCTCTGCTAGACATTATAAACTCCTCAATGCGATTGGGCATTTTCCCAACGGCGTGGAAGCTGGCCTCCGTGGTCAACATCCTCAAGCCTGGAAAATCCCCAACATTTCCGCAAAATTATAGACCTATCAGCTTGCTTAGCACGCTACGCAAACTACTAGAAAAAGTCCTGCTAACTCGTCTTTCGGCCTTCACTGAAGACCACAATATTATCCCCGACTCACAAGTCGGCTTCAGAGCCGGCATGTCTACCAACCATCAGTTGTTGAGAGTGACCGAGTACATCTCTGAGGGCTTCGCCATCAGACGAGACACTGCCGCAGTTTTCCTTGACGTCTCTAAGGCGTTCGACAGAGTCTGGCACAACGGACTTATCTATAAAATGATAGGGCTCGAGTACCCGGAATTCCTTATACGGACACTATTCGACTTTCTGCGAAACAGAAAATTCTGCAGTAAGGTGAACACTACGTTCTCCACACAGTGACCGATATTAGCGGGCGTCCCTCAGGGCTCTGCCCTGTCCCCTGCCCTGTATAATATCTACACCAGCGACATACCGAACCTGGCTCCGGTTATGATCGCGCAATACGCTGACGATACTGCCCTTCTGTACAGAGGGCGTACTACTTCCCACCTGGAGAGTACTCTCCAAAAGGTCATTGACTCATTTGAGGAATGGTCTGACAAGTGGCGACTAGCGATCAATGCTGACAAAAGTGTCTCCATGCACTTCAGCAAAAACAAGCATCGCGTCATCGACTCTCCTGAATTCTCCTTCGGAGAGTCACCAATTCCGATCAAAGATGAGGTTAAATACCTCGGAATAATATTCGACCAACACCTTAAATGGTCAAAAACCATCTCCCATGCCATAAACAAGGCAAGACAGACTCTATCAAAGCTCTGGCCTTTGATAAACGAAAAATCAAAGATAGCCCACAAAACCAGGGTTAATTTCTTTAAAATGATAGTTAGGCCTCAGCTGACCTATGCAGCTCCTGTATGGGGCTACTGCAGGCCCTCTCAGATCGCGCGTATGCAAAGTTTTCAAAACCGAGCACTACGCCGAGTACTAAACGCACCGCTCTACATGCGGAACTCTCAAATCAACCGTGAGACATCCACGCCGAGTGTGATGGATTTCATCCGAGAGACTGCAATAGCCTTTTACACCAAACTCGACACCAATCCCCCCTCGGGGATTTCTTTTTCGAAATATGACATCGATGTTAAACATCGAAGACCCCGCAATATTCTAATTGGCAATCAATTAGCAAATAATTCTCAATGAGCCACCGTAATCCAAACGTCGTCGCTGCTCCCCGTCGAGGACAGCGGCACTGGACATACGGAAAACTAACCTCCCATTTAGCGATCTTTTCGCTACGACCCTGACTGGAAAAACCCTCTGGAGTTGAACCAGTCCCTAACAAATAGTCGCCACGGAGGAGAGGTTTTAGTCGGTAGGAGTCCGACACTGCCCTACTATAAGGGCGTCCATGATAAATTTCCTCTCCTTGCATCAAAAAAAAAAAAAAAAGTCACGTAAACAGCGCAGGCAATATCAGCGCTGAAATATAACTGAATACATTCGGGGGCTACTCTATTCGCTAACGCTCCAAACAGTGCAAACGGATGCTTCTTTCCTACTTTCCTTCGAAAATCAACATAAAACTCTATCCATTACCATTGTAGTCATTGTAACCAACTTTTGCAATACTTGTCGAGATTCCTATACCCTCAATAGATCAGTAATTAGTGGCTAAATATATGCTAAAATATAGATCGATATAAATTATATATTTTGGGTCTTATCAGCGTAGCGCACTTAGATATGGATACGGAGAATTTAACTCTGCGGGTAAGCCATCAGTCGATGATTATCCACCCAAAGAGGGATCTAGTGAAACGTTTGGACAAAAGATGGCACATTTATGACTTTTAGTTGCATATTTTACAATTATAGTAATAAAGGTGCTAATAGGTTCAATGAAATCGTGAAATATTTATCATGCATACATTTCAGTGTGTAAACATGAATCATTGAAACAATAGCAAAACGCGGCGGCAAATAAATATTCCGTTTTATTCCGGATATTTCACCTTTATAGCGAATACTGCATTTAATATTTATTCGGTATTGATGTAAATAAATATTTTGTTTTCTATAATACAATACAAATTTCCATATTTATCAACATTGTTTGTTCCGAAATATAAATAATAAGTACCTTTATATATAATATATACATATATACATAAACGCATATAAATATATATATATATATATATATATATATATATATATATATATATATTTATATATATATATATTTATATATATATATATATATCCAGGCCCTATTATTTCGAGGTTGAATAGTTGGTGTTTACGCACATTACAGATTTTGATGGTTCGTGTTATTGTTCCCGCACAAATGTGTATTGTTATTATTATTACTGAATTAATTATCTCTCTTAATCAATACAAATATTATTTATAACATATTGTATCTATAATCTATAATATCAAAAAACAGTAAGGCTAAGGTGACGGTGTAGACGTGTTAGTGAGTGAGCTCTGTGTTTATGATAAATAAGACGGTAAATACTTCTTTGAAATTAATTATTTTTCGCAAGCAGATAGTTTTGTATGCTACTGTCTAATTGTAATAGTCGCAAAACAATTGGATGTATGGTTCTGCCCCAATCTACAATTTATTAATTGAAAACCTACAACAGCATATATCATTATTTCGATAGAAATATTTGATTAATACTATCCGTGTCATTGATCGCGAATTAATTTTTCCCATGGTGGAATTCAATTTATAAACCAAATTTTTATGTTAAATTTTAAATACGTTATCTTTTCCTTTGTTGTCTTATGTATTCCTTTCCGTGGTCTACTCTCCCCTGTTTGTGCTTAAATTAAGTCGTAGCGAAAGACCGTGCAAAGTGAAATTTTGTGTCCTTTTTTATTTTATTTCCCAAAAATAATACTTCGTATTACATATTACTGTTGCTAAACAATTATTAATATATTATTTTAATTAAAAAAATCACTATGGGTGTGATTACTTGTCCATGTTGTAATTTTACGATTCCACCAAAAAACATAGCGCTATCAATCAAATGCAATGGAAAGTGCGCTAATAGATACCATCCCGAATGTGTGAAGTTAAATGATACAGATTTCAAATTATGTACAAGTCAGGAGAGAATGCCTGATGGAAGAAAATGGGTGTGTCGTTTATGCAATTATGATGTTAATTCTACTTATAATCAACCTAATGATGCTAGTATGATTGATACTATTAAACAGTTATTTACTGTTCACCTTGAGAACTTCAAAGAAGAATTTAATTCATTCAAAACTGATATAAATAATACATTATCATCTTCTATGGAGTCCGTAAATATAAAACTACTTGAGTTGGAAAAAGAAAATAAAATATTACGAAAGGAACTAGAAATACTACAGTCAAGGGAGGAATTGAAGTTAGACCAGTTTGTTGACGAAATGTTCGATAGGGAAAAACGTTCTCGAAACGTTCTAATATTTAATGTTCCGGAATCTAAATTAAAAAAACGACATCGATATGAAAAATGAAGACTTAAATAAAATTAATGAAATAACTTCCCAATTCATTAATCTGAAGGTAAAAACGGCATTTAGAATTGGAAAGTTAGGTAATAATCCTCGCCCCCTAAAATTGGGCTTTAACACAACTGATGAAGCTAATTTATTAATAAGAAAACAACAAGAAGTAAAGGAAAAAATGCCTGACATCAAAATTAAAAGAGACCTTACTGTCACACAGAGAACGGATGACAAAAAAACCTATGATGAGTTCAATACGCGAAGGAATAACGGAGAATCAAATATATTCATTAAATATAAAAATAATCGTCCTGTTATTATGGAAAATATAAATAGTACTTCTAAGTCAAAAAACTAATGCCATTCAATATATATTTTCACAATACAGGAGGCTTAAAATCTAAAATTCAGAATTTTTCTTCCAACGCAATTTTATCAAATTATGATATAATTGTTATAGTTGAAACGTGGCTATCAGAGGATATCAATGACTCTGAAATAAATTTAACCTCTTACAACATTTTTCGGATGTATCGGAATAAATATACAAGTGAAAAACAACGCGATGGTGGTGTTCTAATAGCAGTCAAGAAAGAAATAAATGTTTTTCTTTATGATATAGGATGCACAGAAGTGGAACAATGTTATATATCACTGGAGTCATCAAATTATATTGTGGGTGGAGTATACCTACCACCTAATTCAAATTTTCAAAAATATGAACAGCACTGCTCTTGCCTGGAACAGATTGCGGACCTTTATCCGGATCATAAGTTTTTAGTGTGTGGCGATTATAATTTACCCAATGCTAGGTTTTATAACGGTCGTCTAGGAGTCTTCTGATAATTTGAATAGTGAAGTTGTGCAGTTAATCTATGAAAGTTTTAGTTTTTTTAAATCTTTTTCAAATTAATGACACTCCAAATTCAAGAGGAACATTTTTAGACCTTGTTTTTTGTTCAGATGAGGATGCTAATGTAGTGTCTGCTAGTGATTTACTTACCGTTAACTCCCAACATCATTCTAGTTATCAAATATCAATTAATGTAGTACACAAATATGATATTTTAAAAACATCAAATGTTATTTATTTATATGATATGGCAGACTATGTCTCAATAAATAATGTTATTGCGTCAATAAATTGGGATTTACTATTTTCTAATTTAATTTTAGATGATCACGTTGATATTTTCTATAACATTCTTTATGATTGTATTAGTAAGTTTATACCTAAGAATGTATATAATAGAATTAACAAATTTCCAATTTGGTATAATCATGAGTTAAAAATATTTATTTATAAAAAAAAGAAAATGCATACAAAATACAAAAGTAGCGGAGATATTTTTTATTATGACCTATTTAAAAATTTGCGTCAGCAATGCAAAAACTTAAATAATTCACTATATAGATCTTATATTTTAAATTGTAAAAGGAATATTACTACTAATCCAAGTCTATTTTGGAAATTTGCTAACACTTTTAGAAATAGTAGCAACATACTAAATAGTATGATTTTTAAAAATGTAAAGTGCACGGGTGGTTTACAAATTGTAAACAAGTTTTCAACATTTTTTTGCCTCGGTTTATTCTAGAGATTATTTAAATAATACTCCTAACTTTATATACAGCAATACAGTTTTGGGTAACTTTTTTGAAATATCATTGAGGGATGTTTATGAAGGTATTGATAATATTAAATCAAATAATTGTTGTGGTCCTGATAATATTCCAAACTCGTTTCTTAAAAATTGTATTTTTACTAGTTCTAAACCTTTACACTTGTTATTTATATGCTCATTAAAACATGGCTACGTACCTAGTATCTGGTAAAAGAGTTTTGTAACACCAATCTATAAATCAGGACGAAATGATCATATAGAAAATTATAGGGGGGTATGTATACAGTCTGCTATACCAAAAATATTAGATTATCTTATGTCAAAATTTATATTTAACCAATTTAAACAAATTCTTATTGAAGAAAAGCATGGGTTTGTAGAAGGCAGGTCAACAACTTCAAATCTTTTAATTTATACAGATTTCACTACGAGTGCCTTGGAAAATAGAAATCAAGTTGATTCTATATATACAGATTTTTCCAAGGCATTCGACAAAGATAATCATTCAATACTAATTGCTAAATTATCAGCTTATGGTTTTAATGGAATAATTATAGAATGGATCAAGTCATTTTTGAGTGATTACAAATTTTATATCTGATGAGTTTTTTGTCTATTCGGGGGTACCTCAAGGTACGCATTGTGGACCAATACTTTTCCCTATATTTATTAATGATATACTACTCTCTATAAACTCATGCCATATTTTGTTGTTCGCAGACGATTTAAAAATATTTCATGAAATTACTCAATATTGCGATCAGATATTATTGCAGAATAATCTAAATAATATCTTAACTTGGTGTGATATAAAAAAATTACCACTTAACATTCAAAAGTGTCATGTAATTTCATTTAGTAAGCGACAGGTAATACATAAATTTAATTACATTATAAATGGTTTTAATGTAAATCGGGTCGAGGAAATTAGAGATCTAGGTGTAACCCTAGATTACAAACTAAATTTTATATCACATATATCTAATATTGTAAGCAAAGCGGGAAAGATTTTGGGATTTATCTTAAGAATTGGTAAAGCGTTCTCGGTACCAATGTTACTATATTATTCCCTGGTAAGATCGGTGTTAGAATACTCTTCAATTATATGGAGTCCCTATTATGTTACTCATATTTATAAATTGGAAAAAGTTCAGAATAAGTTTACGCGTACCTGTGCATATAGAATGGGAATTTATAGGGAAAATTTGGATTTAAATTCATTGAAAAATATGTTAAACTTGATACCCTTAAAAAACAGAAGAATCAGTTTTGATTTGCGCTTCTTGCATAATCTCGTATCAGGTAATATTAATTGTTCACTACTTATTGAGAAGATACTTTTAGCAGTTCCAAGAAAATTCAATGTGTAAATTACGATATTTTTGTTTAATTTAAGTATATTAGTATTATTGTAATTAGGTTTTGGTTTTAGTCTAAACTATAATAAATTTTATTTAGTTCAATATATTTTAATATATAGGTTTTATAATTAAAATCACTTTTGTTTGTTTATTTTAAAAACAATAAAAAATACAATAGAACTAGTAAATAAGTTAGAAAATGTTTCAATTCCCTCTAATTCAAAATTAATATCATTCGATGTAAAAAGCCTTTTTACATCAATACCGATTAAAGAATTAAAACTCATTTTAAATAAAAAGATTGAAAACTCACCTAATCCAAATAATCATAAAAAAGAACTCACAAATTTAATCAACATCTGTATTAATCAGTGCTACTTTGAGTTCAACAGTAAGATATACACTCAATCAGATGGACTACCAATGGGATCGCCTTTGTCACCATGACTAACAGAGATTTTTATGGATGAATTTGAAAACAATTTACTTAAACAAACAGAAAGCAAACATATATATTTTTGGGCAAGATATGTAGATGACATATTTTGCATATGGACAGGGTCATTTAGACAATTAGATATATTCACAAAACATTTGAATTCATTAAGTAACAACATACAATTTACAGTTGAAAGGGAACAAAACAATAGCCTTAACTTTTTAGATTTAAATATTTCGGGAACCACAAACAACACATTATCATATAAAATATTCAGAAAATAAACTTGTACTGATACAATTATTCCAGTCGATTCAAATACTGACAACCAAATTAAATTTAGTACATTCCATTCCTTTTTGCACAGATTAATTAATATTCCTCTTAGTAATATAGATTTTGAAAAAGAATTAAATACAACAAAAATTATAGCTGTCAATAATGGGTACCAAGAACAACTCATTGATCATATGTTAAAAAAGAAAAATCGTAAATCCTTACAAAAATACTTTTATAATGGGACAAAATTGGAAAAGAATAGTTGGAATAGATTAGAATACGTTAAACATCTCTCACAAAAAAATAAAAAAGTCACTACAGGGAAAGAATAATAACTTCATTTTGACTAACTCGGATAATTTAGGAAAATTGTTAATAAACAACAAAATAAAATCTAATAATAATAATAAAAAGAGCGGAATGTACTAGTTGAAGTGTGATGGATGTGATGCAATGTATATAGGACAAACTGGTAGGTCCTTTGAAACCCGACTAAAAGAACACCGTAACGACATTTTAAATAAAAACAAACCACGGGTTTTGCAAAACATTGCATCACATTTAATCATATCTTCAATTCAAAGAATTGTAAAATATTCCATTCAGGTAATAAGGGATTATTACTTAACTACCGGGAGGGTCTTGAAATTTGTAAAGCCGTAAAAAAACGTGGTTAATGACAACGACGAGATTTGGAACTCCCCTATATTAAACGCCCTAATTACCTGATGCACCGTCAATGCATTTAAATACCGGTAAAATTCTCTAAAGCTCCCGACTGAAGAACAAATTAATGACTTTAAATTATTGTAAGTTCAAATAGAGAAGTAGATGTAGGCTAAAGGAGTGTGTAAACATTGTTTCCAAAGTCTCTTGGTTATCACTTTTTACTTTTATCATTTACTTGTCATCTATCATCATTTACTTGCCATTTGTTCTATTAGCCACATGTCATCGTTTTTGTAGAGAAAAGAAAATTTCCCATTCTTACTAGAAAAATAAAACATTTGCAAGTTAAAACTTTAGGGAGAGATAGAGTCCATTTAGACAATCAAATAATCATTTATGGGCTGCACCAGCTCTAGCTTCGTGTGGGCTCTCCTCCTTCTCAGGTTAAGTGACGAGATCCATTACGTACACTATCCATATCAGATCATACACCATGTATATCTGCATTTCATACGTCTATGAGGCAAAAGTGGATAAATTACGAAGCAACAGAAGTACACTCACATGTCAACTACTACTAGGTACCTAATGAAATCATATACGTCAGTGTATTGTATTGTGGTATATGTGTATATATATAACAATTCTTATTCACCTAAAAATAAATAAACCCCTTTTCGCAATAAATAATCGAAACAGAACTACAAAGCCACCCCCCCAGCCGTACACTCGATCAGCAAACACATATATCATTCCGGACAGCACAATGATACCATCATCTCATCCGAAACTAGGCGGCCACGATCTGATTACTTATTTACATTACTTACTCGGAGAGGTTTCCTGGTGGGGCCTCTCTCTCTCTCTCTCTCTCCGGAGTCCTGAAAGCCCCATTGTTTGCGGGGTGCCCCTGTTGCATCTCATTACCCGAAACCGTATCCGTTCGCTCTTTGTTTATTTAAACCGGAGCGTACATTTTTCAGGACGTAAAATAAAATAGGACGGACGGCGCCTGGAACAACGTTACGCCCCGCCGATTACTTAAATTGCGTTTTGAATTTAGAATATTGACCTGTCTATACGAGGGTCCATAACGTTCGCGCAGATTTATCGCACTCGCAAAGTTGAATGGAAAACGGCCCGGAGGGTATAAATCTGCAGGCGAGTCGAATACACACACACACATGCATGCACACAAAAAAAAATAAAGGGTTTTGAGTGTTATTGAGGGCTGATTTATTGGATGGGTGATTCGTTGAAAATGATGTTCGATTCTTTTAAAATCCTATATTATTATTATATTGAGATTAGTTTAATCTAACAATTTTAATTTCTGTATTGATGAGGCTGTCACTTGTTGAAACTCCATATCACTTAACAAAATTCTAAATTGTTTAATTATTAAATACATTTTGATTTATTGAGAGTTTAATTATGGATCAATTGACTAATTAATACAACCCCTAAATATTTGATTAATACACGACTCCGCGTCCGCTGATTCATATGCAATTTCCACGTGGATGCACTTAATTAACACTGTGTTTAATTTGTCTGATTGCAGTGTAGTTACATAGTTACATAATTTCCGTCGGGAGGCGAAACACAATTAAGCGTTTAACACGTGCAGCCGAGAATTTTTCAACCGCCGCCGCCGCCGCCTCCGAAACTTGCCTCGTTTTCGGTACGTGTTCCCGGACGAGTTTTCAACATTCCTCTTTTGGCCTTGCCCCATTGTGGCCGCACCACATAATTTCTCTCACTTTGTGTTTTCTCCGTGCGGACTAAATAAAATGCCCCCGAAAGGAAACTTCGCCACCACCCCCTCCCGACCCCCTCCGCGGGGTCTCCTTCGGCGGTTTAAATTAAAATTTAATTAAGATTAAGATTTCGGGGCGGTTAATTAATCTCGGGCATTATTCAAATATGATTGAATTAGGGATTTATTTGATAAGATTAGGGATGAAGTGAAATCTGTCGCCGAGGATAATTCCCACTTCTACTTAACATCACCGGGATGGATTTTTCTTATCTAATTCTAAGCAAAAATGATAAAAAAATATTATTAAATTACTTATATAAAACATTCTGATGTTGTTATATGGTTTCAAAAACAGACTATAGTTTTAATTTTGGCTTTAATGGATTGGGCATTAGGTTGTCACGGCAAGAAGAGGGAGTGGGCTAGACAAATGAGGGGATCGGAAGGGTGGCCAAAAGGTGTGTTACATATTTTGGTGCCCAACGTGGGGCCTGATTTTTTAAAGGACAGATCTAGGAAAAGCCTTACTCTTTAACAGGCTGACATTTTTCAGAGCGATATTGGTGTGTATTTGGCGACTTATTACCGAAGGGAAGGTTGAACAGAGAGCCAATATTTAGCTTTTTCTCCAGGTGAAGAATTGGACTTTTATTTTACATCTCTCTCTGCACTGAATTTAAGTATTTCTTTTATTATATGTAAATAGGTGATCCGTCAATAAATATTCTATTCTATTTCGTTCTAAAAACTTAAGTTTTTCCTTTTCCTCAACAACCGTCAACATTTAAGTAGTATGAATTAGGTGCTGCTTACATTATGGATTACCACGTAGTAACGGTCGCAACCACCATGATGATTAGTATGTATTCCTAAATATAACATTCATGTAATACATTGTAGTAGCAACCGTTACTACATGATAATCTATACTACACAAATAATTTATGGTGAATTTTTCAATTCAATTTCAAGTTGATTTTCTAAAGAACAATTTCATCAAAACATGCAATCTAATGTATACTGAACAGTTTATGGCTTTCAATTTGATACACGATAACAACTTCCTAACTACATAAATTTACATAACATTGTAACTACATTATCGACTATGAGATAACTGCTATCAAATAAAGTTACTGTGTCTCAAATTCGAGCCGCGTAACAGTTTACTAAACACCGAAATACGGCAAAAGTCTGGATAATGGATATCGGTTTTGATAAATAAAGAGCCGTTTGCTTATCGGGCTTTTAATGGAATTTGTGCGAAACTGCGGAAAACGGCGAAAATAATAGAAAACAAACACGCAAACAAATGCGTCGGCGTTGTGTTCTATTTTTTGCAGTTGAAATGTGATCGTTTCGGATAAAGCTGATAACTCTTTGGGTGTGATTTATGTCTTTTCCAAATCGCTCAAATTAAATGTAGGAAAATTTGGTATATATGGTAAAAATGAAGTCTGAAAGACGTACGGTCGGTAGCTAAGATGAGGACGAAGAAACATCATAACTATATATATTGTTATACTATCTACAATAAAGATGTTTTCTCACTCTGGTAAAAATTAGACGTAAAGATCAAACATTACAATTATCTGAAAACGGGTTATATTATAATAATTGTTAGTTATTTCAATTTTCAATGAGATTTATAGTTTTAGCTATTTTTGTTATTCTCAAGTTTTAAGATACAGGTGGAGAATTTGTCGTCGACATCGTCGTAACGGTGCGGATAATTTGATAACGCAATCCTCATGGCACATACGTACAGCGAGGAATAAAAGAAGTTTCTTGGCATTATTCAATTTATACGAACAGATTTCCACCTGGCTGATTTCGTTATGTGCCGATGTCTTTATTAAATTCCGATAAAACTGTTGCAAAACAAAACAGTAAAAAAAAAACAGGAACATATCATGCTGAATAATGTAAAATGTATAATATTATTGTCATATAGTTAGTCATCATAATTGTTTATACACTACACAAACGTGTTCTTCTAATTTTATCTTCCATCGCAGCTTTTTCTACTATATATTATGAGTACGAAGACAATAATTCCTATGAAACCAGCAAGTTCTTTCAATCTAATTGGTAAACGATTATATTAACCTCGTAAATTAAATAAATGCTTACTTTGAATGTAATTCTGTTTGAAAGTATTCTGTATTTCCGGATGAAGAAAAAAAAAGAAGAGGACGAAGAATAACAAAAAATTGTTACAATTATATGTAACTATTATCTTCAATAAAGATGTTTTCTCTCTAAAAAAAAAATTCAACAGAATGTTAGCGCAAGCCAATATATCGTTTTGTTGAAATGGTGGATGCGCCAGGATCGCATGTCTGGATATTTATAGATAGTATTTAATTATTTTATTAAATTGTTACTAATAATTATAGAAATGGAAACTTATTATTGAAATAATTAATTGCCGACTGTATTACATTATAAATGTTTATTACGTAATAATTATCTTTAGAATGAGGTGATTATTCAATATTTATTTACATGTGCATTCGCAAAGAGCACAACAGTAGTAATTTTCTTTATGATGTTTTTTTCTTAAGTTTCTGTTAATGACTAATAATATAATAAAGCAATTAAGTTGCATGATGATGATTTTAACCGAAAATTATATAATGAGGATAACTTTCGGCTGTATTAATTGGTTACATCTATGAATATGCAGATTTTCTTATATAGTCCTGAATGAACAATTCGAATATTGCGTCATTCACACATCAATGTTAATGTCAACATCAATATCAACTACAACGCATAATGCACTTTCGGCATTGAGTGGATAAAAGCTGAATTTAAAGTTGTTTTTCGATTTTTAATCTTTTTTGCTTTAAAATTATATGTATAGATATAAGAAATTTATTATTGATTTGTTTATGCAATTATATTATGTGGGATAGAGGCCACCCATCCACCCTACATAAGGTTTGGTACTTACATCACTGCAACTATTTTAGTTCAATAGAACAAAACAAAACTTTTGTAGATAGTTGTTCATAATATTATAATCGCTGTTGAAGTTTAAGTTTTATTAAATATGTAGGGTGGGTGGCCACTATCCTACCTTGAAGATTTAAAATATAGGCAACGGTTTTCTTTTTAAGTTTTTGCAGTTCTAAATTCTTTACAATTTAAGACTTCTTAAATATTCTAAAAAAATTGAGTAAACAATTTGCAGTCGAGTTACGTCTACGTTTCTGCAGTTTAGATGATCCAAATGCTTTAAATCTCGTCAAAGCTTTATATTTCGTCATTGTAGAGTTAATTGTAGTTCTTCATCTTATAAGACGTTATACCAAAATTTAAAGATTATTAATGTCTTACGTTTCAAAATATTCTAGAGGTTTCAGCTAATAAATTTTAGGTTTTTTTTTTAAACACTTCAAGATTAAAATTACAGAATCATCTCTTGATTATCCAAATGCTTTGAATCTGTCCAAAGTTTTATATTTCTTAATTTAAGAGTTAATTGGAGCTCGAGTTTATTTTGAGTTCACAAATATTACATTTTTGAACTTTCTTAGATTTGATTAATTACTTTAAATATATTATAGAATCTTTAAAGTTCTAGAAGTCTTAAAAAGTTAAGAATTCAAAAAAATGTATTCTGTTTTAGAAGTCTTAGAGTTCTAGTCTAAAATAGTTAAAAATTAAGTCCTGTGAATCTATAGTAGAAGCTTTAGAGTTCTAAAAGTCTAAAAAGTTATTAATTTTGTTCTTTGATATATTTTAAAAGCTCTTCTAGAAGTCTTAGAAAGTTAAAATTCATGAATTTTGGACTTGCTTCAAACTGTTTTAATTCTATTCTAGTTCTAGAAAAAATTATAACCTATACTTTTTGAAAAGAATAAAAGCACAAATTTTAGAATTTACCAATTTCACAATTCTAGAATTTCGAAATATTTAATAGAACCTGGACACAAGAAAATTTTTAGAAATTATAAATTTTTCTGCTGATCTAAATTTCTAGTGTTCTAAATGCGTTTACATGTTTAAAATATTTTTAGAGATTCCTGACATTCTACAATTTTATCCATATTATTTCTTTTTTAGAAAATCTACAGTTGAAATAATAATAAATAAAATAAACAATAAAATACAAATTACTCAAGAAATAGTTATGAAATCTTGTATTCAAACTGAACTTATTCTAATAAATGGTGATGTGGCCATAGTACTTTCCCTATACTTTACTCGAAAACTATGAGGTTTACGCAAAAAACTATTCTTAATAATTTGTTTAGTTTTTAATTCTCCACAATTATTTGTTAAATAAATTTCATGTAACTCCAATAGTTTATTAGCAATTGGCAAAAAATATCAGAAATTTCAATTTTTATTTTTTTCTCAAAAGTTAAGAATTTTATGAAAAATATATTTTAATGAAACTTGTTCAGTTTTTTATTCCCTCTAAATTTTGTTTAAACCATTTTTTTTAATTCTTCATATTTAGAAAAATATCACGAAAAAACAAAAAAAAAACCTCAAGTAAACATCCACTTCCGGTCTATGAATGTTCACCAAAAGCTTTTCAGATCCAGTTTTTAACGATAAAACCTTAAGCTTGAAGTTTCATCGCTAACCGATAATTCGTTTTTGAGATACAGCGCCCACCGACAGATACATCACATTTTTTTTTTCGGAAATTAGTGTAATGGACTCAGGGGACCTCAAAACGAATCGCTAAACAATACTTCTCCTATATTTCATGTAGGGAAAGTAAAAATGTAAGAATTTTAAAAGAGTAGTAAACTAGAAACGATTCTACGACTTTAAACGATCATTAATGTTCTTAAAATGTTCTTAAAGATCTTGAATATTCTTGAACGATCTTGAATGTTCTTGAATGATCGTTATCGTTCTTGTACAATCTTGAATATTATTCAATGATCGAGAACGTTTTTTAATGATCGTGAACGTTCTCTAAAAATATTGTTCTTGAATGATCTTGGACGTTCTTGAGCGATATTAAATAATCGTGAACGTTTTTGAATGATCTTGAACGTTATTAAATGAATGAATGTGTTGAATGATCGCAAACGTTCTTGAATGCATGATGATAAAGGAATTAAATGTTCTTGAACGTTTTTGTACGATCTTGAATGTTCTTCAATGATTGCGAACGCTTTTGAATGATCGTAAATGTTCTTGAACGAATGATCTTGAATGTTATTGAATGATCGTGGATGTTCTTGAATGAATTAAATTAAACTAGTTTACTTCTCTAATAAAGTTCTTCAAATTTCTTTTCTACTTTATTTTTGGATATTTGATTTTTTTTTTTTAATTTAAGAGTTTTGAAATAGTAGTAAACTAGTTTAAAGGCTGATCGAATGACTTTCAATAATCTCGAACGATTTTAAACAATCATTAATGTTCTTAAACTTTCTTGAATGTTCTTGAATTATCTTAACGTTATTGAATGATCGTGAACGTTCTTGAATAATCGCGAAAGTTCTTGAACGAATGATCTTGAATGTTCATGAATGATCTTGAATGTTCTTAAATGATCTTGAATATTATTGAGTGATCGTGAACGTTCTTGTACGATCTTGAATGTTCTTCAATGATCGCGGACGTTCTTGGATGATGGTGAACGTTCTTGTATGAATGATCTTTAATTTTCTCTAGAAGCATTAACTCATTAAGGACACTATTTCTAGTCATTATAGGAAATCTCTCCATTTCCATCAAGATCCATTTTCTTTGATAAAATCGGTTTCATTTCTCTAACTGGTTCTTCAGCATCATCATTACTTACTGAACTAAAAAGTAAAATTTTATGTAATTTACACTATTTTTGCTTGTTTAGACAAATTTTCAAATTGTTATTTTTGTTAATTTATAATCTATTTCATATATGGAAGAAAATATTTTCGCATAATATATATCAAAAGAATAGATTTAGTAATAGGTTATTAAAAACAATTAAGCCATTGTAACAAATTTACGTTGCACTCGGTCAATCTATTCCAAATAGGAATCATAAAAAGGATACCATATTGTTGAGGCCTACCCTAAAGTAAATGGAAAAATTGAGAAGTATAAGAGCTTCAATGTGTGTATACTAAGTTTGCTGCCATTTTGTTTTTGTAAAGCCTAGGTTTTTAAGAGCTGTATTACAAATTTAAAAAAAAATTAAAATTTTGACATTTTTTGCTAATTGCTAATAAACTATTGGAGTTATTTTTATGTAACAAATAATTGTAGAGAATTAAAAAGTGAACAAATCATTAAGAATAGCATTTTTGCGTAAAACTTATAGTTTTCGAGTAAAATATAGGGAAAATACTATAATGGACACATCACCATTTTATAAAACATTTTAGGAACAATGAAATTAATAATGTATTTGTAGTGATTTGTTGGCCAATATTCCATGATAATCAACAAAGTTACGATGTGGCTAATAACCAAATAGACGCAAGATTTAATTTCTCATTTCATTATTTTTTTTATAAGAAAACTTAAGTTTGCGGCGTATTTCTGACCTACTTCAAAAAAACTATACCCTCATATACACAGTTGACTTTTTCTATAATAAATTTACTAAATTAACCAACATTTAGGTGAATATTTCAGTTAATTAAATACAAATCAAAACATATTGCAATATATGCAGAATATTTTATATTGATCTGTATTTTTGTCAATTCTTTTTTAAATTAAAATCTCACGCTGATATTAAAAGGATGGGAGAGTAGATGAGAGACTACCCACCCACCCTACATATACATTTAAACTTCAATTACAAACATTGTATTTTTAAATTTTAATTGTTTATAATTTCAACTATTCTTAAGCCAAAAGTTTACAATTGGTTTTTAATTAAAATTCTTTTGTTTTTTTCAATATTTCATATGTTTTAAGTAAACTTAACAATAATTTTGCCATACTTTAGTTAGTTTTTCTGTTTTTATTATAAAATTCCAACTATTTGAATACAAATTTCAAACTCTTCTTTACTTAAACTTATAAAGAAGAATTATAAACATTTGTTCTGTTTTATTTTGTATAATTTCAACTATGTGTAAGCAACTTTTAAAGAATTATTTAGACAGTTTATAACTCTAAATTTCTTTCGTTGATAAAATATATAAGTCCTTTACGTTGTAGAAAATTCACTAATAAATAGAAAAAACACGAAAATATTTTCGTAAAATCTAGAACAAATGAGTCTTATTAAGACTACAAGAACAAATCACTTTTGAAACAACTACTTCTCTAGCTAATACTTCGACAGACATTTAATAATACAAAAGTAATTTGCGTGTTCTTGTAGTCTTAATAAGACTCATTTTTTGTAGATTTTACGAAAATATTTTCGTGTTTTTTGTATTTCTTTCGTTGCCTTAAACAGCTTTTTATGCTACTTTATACATATATTTAATTTTTTTTCTTCTATTGAAATGTTTCCATTTCTTTTTTCTTCTTGTCAAAATTCTCAATTCATTTCTAGGAGATGCTTGAAATGGCATAAGAAGATATTTCTTAGAATTTTCAAATACTTTTGTTCTCAACGGTTTTCTAACAGATTTTGTTCTTGTAAAATTATCAAGTTACTTAATAAACTGTTATTAAGAAATGTTTTTTTTCGTTTCAGAGTTGACTGTTTTTAAGCAAAATGAAAATAGTTTTAGAAAAATTAAAATAATTTTTTAATAAAATTTAATTGGTATCTTTTGAAAAAAATGTTTATTTTTTATATAAATAATAACATTTTACCACTACGTTGTTAATAGACTTTCCAATTTTTTTTTGTAATATTTAAACTATTCTGAACTACTTTTTTTCTTAAAATTACTAAATTTAATTTGTTTTATTTTGTGTTTCATAAAATTTCAACCACATTTAAAGAAATTTTAAAATCAATTTTTAAACAGTTTGTACCCTAAATTCCTTATGTTTTCATTGGAGAAATTACTTCTTTTTTATACTAGTTTAAACATAATTTATAGAAAGGAATATATATTTTCCTTCTTTTATGCAAAATTAAATTTTTTTGTGTCACATATATTTTTTCTTCCAAATTCTCAGTTGAATTTTTAGGAACTTTTAATGTGGTTTAAAAAAATAGTTTTTTTAATACTGATTTCAATAAATAAATTTTCATAAAGAACTTTTTAATTATCTTTTTTAAATTGTAGTTTTCTAAATATATTTCAACTGATTTAAAGCATAGGATGTTGAGAAATTGTAAATTTTGATCAAAAGATGAAATGAAAATGTGAAAATTGTTTTTTCTAAACTTTATTATATTGCGTTTTTTAAGAAATAGTTCTACTTTTTTAAGAAAATTTTAATGTGTACTTTAAGACAATGTTAAACAGCTTGAAATTAAATCCTATTGTTTCTTTCAAAACAATTTCGAAATTTCTGAACTGCTTTTTCTTAGTGCATGTACTTTTTCAACTGATTTCAAGCGATTTTCAATTGTTTTGTTGTTCTTAGTAAAATTTCACATTTTTTTTTAAATTAATGTTCCAACTACTTTTAAGCAAATATTATTTTTTTTTATTAAGCAGGTTACAAGTTTTAGATATTGAAGGCTTCAATGTCAACCCTAATAAGACTATGGTAGTAGATTTCACTAATAGTAGGATGCTGAATATCAAAGCTCCCAAAATAAGAAGACAATAAATTGCGCGGTCTAATCAGATGAAATATCTAGGTCTAACATTAGATAGAAAGTTTAATTGAAACGAATTTCTAGAAAAAATCATCTGCAAAGCTACAGCGGCAATATGAATATGCCGCAGACTCTTTATCAGATCATGGGGACTGAAACCAGAAATATTAAATTGGCCGTACATTATGGTAGTTAGATCCTTTAATACATATGGTGGGTTAAGACTAAACAAGATAAGGCACAAAAGAAGCTTCAAACCCTTCAGAGAGTGGCCTGTCTTTGTATGTATCACATGGGCTATGTAGGAAGCTTTATTAGACCTGCTTTTCCTGCACGAACAAATCAGAAAAGAAAGTCTAATAAAGTGTGATGAGACTGGACTGGCATACAGAACATAGTTATATAGTTTAGGGCACTCAGAAATTCTGAACATAATTAAACCAGATTTCCTACAAACACCGCCAGAGGTAATACTGACCAAATTTGTTTTCGACACGCGCTTTGAAGTGATTATAGACAGTCGTTAAGACAATCTGAATCGAATTAAAAAACTACAACAAAACTCTGTAATCTTGTATACAGACGCATCAGTTCCTCTCGGATGAGATTCATCAGTCTTACAGGCTAAAACAATAACCTTAGAAAGATGTGCCCAGGTTTGTACAAAAAAGGGCTACAAAGTGGTATATACCTGTCTGATTTCGGACAGCCAGGTTGCTCTTAAGAACCTCAAGACGTACAGCTTCAATTTCAAAATTACTTGGAAGTGTAATCAAGCTCTGAACCAATTGACCAAGGACAACAAGTTCACTCTTATGTGGGTCAAGTATAATAGTCAACGAAAATCGACAATGTACATTCCAGGGAAGAATCTGCGGCTACCATGATCTTACCAAAGCCAACATGTGGGCTATAAATTCGATTCTAAACATTTTTACTTTCCCTATATAGTATAGTATCGCTCAAAAATGCTTCCATTTTAATTTCATTTTTATTTAAAAAGATTTGTAATTAATTTGATTGGATACAACAAGACGATGAGGAATTAAAGTTTATATGTATGTGTAGGATGGGTGGGTGGTCCTCTATCCCAACCTCCCGTCAAGAAAATACCATTAAAAATTTTAAAAAATTTGTTTGAATAAATTTATTAAATTTTACAATAATTTTGTAGTTATTTACATTTTACAACATTTAATTAAAACCATCGCTTATGTTTTGCTGATTAGAGGGTGGGTTAAAGGCCACCCACCCACCCTACATACACATAATAATCCAGGACTGCGCAAGCAGTATTTTGTTGAATTAGATGATTTCAATAATTATTAGTTGTTAACTTATTTTATCTTCTCAAGAATTTAAAAATATAGTTTCACTTCTAGTTTTCAAATCAGCAAGTATCTAGATAATCTAAGTTCCAACAACCCTCTTTTATACACACTACAATTTCTTCTACAGTTTCTTCTACAGAGGTCAACGATGGTTATGTGTATCTTTATCTTATTTTTCTTAATTTAGTATCTCTTTGCATCAAATTTTCCAGTCATTTGTTTCCAAATTGGACATCCACATAATTTCATACTGCCTGTAAAATCCTCCCAACTGAATAGATTTTAAAATATTATTTTTACAATCGCATTGATGATAAACCATGTTTGTGGTTAAGAATATATATATTGACTTAAATTATCCACAAAATACTGCTTGCGCAGTGATGAATTTCTATTCCACCTGTATCTTATTGATGTAAATCATCTAGAAAATACCGCTCGCGCAGTACTTCTTATATGCAGGCATACATCACTGCGCAAGCAGTATTTTGTAGATAATTTAAGTCAATATATATTCTTAACCACAAACATCCACAGCTGCGCAAGCAGTATTTTGTTGATGTACATGATTTACATAATTCTTGGTTAACTTATTTTATCTTCTCAAAAATTTAAAAAATTTGTCTTATCTCTAGATTTTAAATCAGCAAATATCTAGGTAATTTTAGTTTCAATAACCCTCTTTTATACACACTACAGTTTCTTGTACAGATGTCGGTTATGGTTATATGTATTTTTAAAAGCTTATCTTTTTTAGTTTAGTATTTCTTTGCGTCAAATTTTCTTTCTTCCTTTTTTTCTAAAATTGGACATCAACATAAGTCCATACCTACCAATACAATTCTCCTAACAGAATAACTTTTTGAATATTATTTTTACAATCGCATTGATGATAAATCATCCACAAAATACTGCTTGCGCAGTGATTAATTTCTAGTCTACAAGAATCTTATTGATGTAAATCATCTAGAAATATTTGAAAAAAAAATGTAATTAATTTAATTAGATACAACCAGGCGATAAGGAATTAAAGTTTATATGTATATGTAGGATGGGTGGGTGGCCTCTATCCCACCCTCCAGCCAGAAAAACATAATCAAAAATTATTTAAAAAAATTGTTTTAATATATCTATTAAATTTAGCAAAAATGTTATGTTTATTTATGTTTTAAAACTTTTAATTTTCTGGCTTATGTTTTACTGATTGGAGGGTAACATGTAAATTTAGAATTTAGAATTCAAAATTGAGCAAATTATTAACAATAGCCTTTTTGCGAATCCTTACAGTTTTCGAGAAAAATATAGGGAAAGTATTATGTTGGCCACATCACCATTTTATTTTACTACTCACAATGTACATATTAATAAGAATGATTTTCAAAGATGATATAACATATAGCATATTAGAAAAATCTTCAATGAGAATGTTTGATATAGTGTATGTTACTCCATTATCAGATAGATTATACATTACCTCTATGACCTTTATAATCAGCACAAAATAAATCTTACATTGTATTTTATTGCACTTCAGGATTAATACAAAATTTATTGGGTTAGGTTAGGAATGCGCTAGATTAATACCGTATGGATTGAGGTAGGTCAGGATCACGCTACATTTATATAAAAGTTTTTAAGATAGAAATATATATATTATTATGTAATATTTAGATTATTTAAAAATCTTTGTGAAAGTAGATGGTAATAACAAAATAATTAATAAACACAATTCATAATTAATACTATTATTCAGTTACATCGGCAGACAAAGCGACTATATCACATCAATTTCACTCAGTTATATAATTAAATCTGTTGAATTGAAAGACAAAATCTTTGCGAGATAAATTCTTGAATTTTTTTATACTTATCTTATTTCCACTTGAAATACGAGGTGCAAGAAATTTGAGAGGGACGATTTATATTATTTTGAAAGTATGTAGTAGCTACAGGCATACACCCCCACATACACACACAGACATGCATACATAGGAGGATATATATGAATAATTTCGATTCAGGTGAGGCACCCGACGTGAATGCGAGTGTGTTATATGCAAATCCTGTCTCGACTCGAAAAGAAAATTGAATCCATAAATTCAGTTTAAGCGTGTAATGCAAGGAACGTTAAAAATCGATTCCGCGCAAAAATTTCATATCCGTGCATGCATTTAATGGCCGAAATTATTTTAATATTACACTCATAATATCATAAAAATGATCTTATATTAAAAGTATAATGAAAAAAGCAATTTACCTTACTTTAAATATCCATTATGAAAATCGGAAATTAAGTTGAAAAATATTACCATTATACCCAAATTATATATTTTTTTTAACTTTACAATACCTACTCATTATAAAAAGAAATCACAAAACATTTGCTTACAGGACTTTCAGGCGGAGTTCATATTTTATTTCAATGGGTTCTTCCACTCAAACCCAAAACTTTAGATGGCGGAAATTCATACAATGTGCATTTTTGCTTTCAGGGAATATTATAGCCATTTATTTCCAATTTAGTTGATGGCGAGACTACAGGATCGTTAGTCCGGATCAACAATTGAATTTTTAAACACATATTGAAACACTTACTATCATTAATTGCATTTTTATATTTTATTTATAATTTCGTTCTTTAAAATTAAATATATTTCCATTGTAGTAATTTGAACATAAAAACGAAATGAAATTCGATTAACCAATAGAACAGAATTGAAACACACTAATAACTTTGTTTGTATAACACGAAACTTAAGTCACAAAAATAAATTTCGTGTTAACAAAGTTATTAGTGTTCAATATCAACAATCAATAGAACATTTGTAGTAATTTACACTAACTAACATGGATAATAATTATTCTTAGCATTCATCATAAAACTTTAATCGCCGCGTTGTAATCATTTTTATTCACAACACTTCATTATAATCAACGGACTTATGACATAACGACTCATAAATCTCAAGGCCTTCGAGTACAACCATAATATAGCGCCTGCAAAACTCATATTGCGTTGTTGTTGTTGGAAAATCAATAGTTCTAGATATGCAAAAGTATGATAAATACACGGACCCGATACAAGAAATACATCTCATTTTTTCATTTTATTTATCGTGTTCCGTAAACTTTTCTCTCCGTCAATAAATACGTTTACCGAAACGTCGACGTAAACAACACCGAGGGCATATTGAATAAAGCAAACAAAGAAGAATGTGACTGTGCGAAAATATACGATAAATTGTTTAAGTTTGATTGTTTTGATAATGTTAAATGTAAATATGCGAGAGAAATAAAACTTATATAATTAATAATAAAGTTAAATACTTAATTTGTGTGTTGTAATTATTTATTAAATTCTATAAGCTGTGTAATTGTATTATTAATTGAGATAGATTAAGAGTACGATAGTTTTATATATGATTTATTGAGGTAAGTCGAGAATATTCTAGATTAATTCGTATACTAGATTCAATATATATTTAATCCATCCATAATTTATTGATTACAATAACCAATATATTGTTTATGTGTATGTGTAGAAAATATGCTAGGTTGGTTTAGAATTTTTTGAGGTAGGTCAGAATTACGCTAAATTAATTTAATTGTTATGTCAATTAAATAATGAAGGATATTTAATAAAAAAATAAATCTAGTCTAATCATAAATTGAATTAGTCCACTAATCAGCTTTAAATGTTTAGTTAAACAAATAATGAAAACCTAAAGATAATTCGGAAAAAATAATAATTTATTATAACCGATTCAATTTGGAATTTGTTTCATGAATTGCTGATTTCGTACAAAATTTTATAATAAATCCTGTGGCGTGGTGTAATAATTGAAGGGTGATTAGAGAACATCTGAGTGGGCCATAACAATTGAAAAACGATTCGAGCCTATGTCGTTTAAACAAAATGTTTAATTTTTCGTTAGTTTTTAGATTTTTCCGAGGAAAAATATTAATTAAAATTAGGTTTCTACTTAGTAGCAATGATAGTGACAGTGATAAAACTAGAAACCGTAGCGTCAATGACATTGACGTTGACAATAACGGTGATAAAGATAAGTTTTAAAAAAATGAATTTGTGATTAGAAGATTTCTTATAGAATTCTTTAGCTAGTTGATGAAAACTTTATTGATCAAATACATGTCTCTTTTTATAATAATTTTCTTAATAATCGTTGCTCATGATGTAATAATTGGAGGGTGGATGGTGGCCTCCCACCCACCCTACATAAATATGGAAATTCAATCAAAACACTGCATTTTAATCTTTAAAAACATCAGCAGTAAAACAGGTGAGGTTTTTGGAAACTATAGGTGTGTTAGGAATGTAAACGCAAATATATTTGTAGGGTGGGTGGGTGGCCTCTAACACACCCTCCAATCAGTAAAACATACGCGTAGAGGTTATAGATTTTTTATTTTATTATCTTAAGGCTGTTGCATTATTTAATACAAAAAATATTTTCTGTTTTATAGATATGCCTTCCAAATATTCATCGTGTAAAGATTGTAGGTTAGTATAGTGGCCACCCACCCACCCTATAAAAATATAGAACATTAAAATAAAACATTGCTTTTTAATTTTTTTAAATATCTGCAATAAAACTGGTGTGATTTTTTGGAAACTAAAGATATTTAAGGAATTTAAATGCAAATAAATTTGTAAGGTGGGTGGGTTTCCACCAACACACCTTCTAATCAGTAAAACATACCCGTAGAATTTTTATTTTTATCGAATATTTATTTTCTAATAATAAGGAGTTCGCATTATTTTTTTGTAATAATTTTCTTTAGATGAAATCATTGTAGAAGTTTTTATAATTAGAGGTTGGGATAGTGGCCACCCACCCACCCTACATAAGCATGAAATTTTAATCAAAACCACAACATTTTAATCTTTGAAGACATCGGTGATAAAACAGGTGAGCTTTTGGAAACTGAAGTGTGTCAGGAATGTAAATGCAAATATATTTGTAGGGTGAGTGGGTGTCCTATAACACACCCTCCAAATAGTAAAACATCAGCGTAGGATTTATAATTTTTTTATTTAATAATTTTAAGACTGTTACATTTTTTATTATATAACAAATATGTTTTATTGATATTCTTTCCAAAAATTTAACGTGTATGTTAAAAAAAATTGAAGGTTAGGATAGTGGACGCCCACCCACCCTACAAAAATATATAAATTTAATATTAAAAACTGCTTTTCAATTCTTGAAAGCATCTCCAATAAAAGTGGCCTGATTTTTTGGAAATTAAAGTTGTGGCAGGAATATAAATGCGAATTCATTTTTAGGGTGGGTGGGTGTCTACTAACAAACCTTCCAATCAGTAAAACGTGCCCTTAGAATTTATAGAATTTATATTATTTTTTTAAAGCAAGGCCTTTGCATTATTAATTACAAGAATATTTATTTGTAATAATTTTCTTTAGATAAAAACATTGTAGGAGTTTTTTTAATTGAAGGTTGGAATAGTGATAGTTGACAGCGACAGTTGGCAGTGACAGTGACAGTTGACAGTGACAGTTGACAGTGACAGTGACAGTTGACAGTGGCAGTTGACAGTTGACAGTTGACAGTTACAGTTGACATGAGACAGTTGACAGTTAGAGTTGACAGTTGACAGTTCACAATGACAGTTGGCAGTGACTGTTGACAGTAACAGTTGACAGTGACAGTTTACAGTGACTGTTGACAGTAACAGTTGACAGTGACAGTTTACACTGACTGTTGACAGTGATAGTTCATAGTAAAAATTGACACTGACAGTTAACAGTTGGTAGATAACGGATTAAAGATATTATAATTCTTATCTTTTTTGACAGTTGACAGTTGACAGTTACAGTTGACCTGAGACAGTTGACAGTTAGAGTTGACAGTTGACAGTTCACAATGACAGTTGACAGTGACTGTTGACAGTAACAGTTGACAGTGACAGTTTACACTGACTGTTGACAGTGATAGTTCATAGTGAAAATTGACACTGACAGTTAACAGTTGGTTGAAAACGGATTAAAGATATTATAATTGTTATATTTTTTTTATAGAAAAGGTTTTCTTTATTCGTTTGCTTTGTTTATTTATAAATAAATATGACTAGATAATACTTTACATATAGCATTATATAACTGGCATGTGACAGTTGTCAGTTGATAATTGACAGTTGGCAGATGAAAGTAGATGAAACATGACATATGATGAATTTGTAGATATTATAATTTTTTTAAATTATAAATACATAAAAGTTATTTTGATAATTGTTTAATTCTGGTTTTTGTATTAATGATTTATGAATCAACATTCATAAGTATCATCAAATAGTCTTTACATATGGCATTAAACAATTAACCAATATCAGATGACAGATGACAGTAGCAGCGAGAATTCACAGTTATACCTAACAGTTGACAATAATAGTTGACAGTGACAATTACCCTTAACAGTGACAGTTGACAATCACAGCGCCAGACGAGGGTAACAGTGGTAAATGTTGATAGTTGACAGTGAAATTTGACAATGACTGTGAACAGTGAATACTAACAGTTGACTGATAGTTGACAGTTGGAATATAGTAAATTATATATATTTATTATTTAATAGTAATAGTTAACAGTAACAGTTGATGTTATAGTTGACAGTGACATTTGAAGTGAATGTTAACAATGACAGTTGATTGAGTAGGCTGACAATGACGGATGAAAAAGAAAATTGACAGGGACAGTTGACGATGACAGTTGACATTGTGACACAGTTGACCTATGGTAGATTATAGATATTATAATTCTTATTTTTTCATATTTACACTTAACAGTAATAGTTGACAGGGAAGTTGACAGTAATAGAGGTCAATGAAAGTAGACAGTGAAACAGGTTGTAGATTATAGATATTAATATTCTTATTTATATATTTAGATTTGACAGTGATAGTTGACAGTAATAGTTAACAGTGACAGTTGATAGCTACAGTTGTCAGTAACAGTTAACAGTGACAGTTGATAGTAATGTTAACAGTAACAGTTGATGTTATAGTTGACAGTGACATTTGACAGTGAATGTTAAAGCAACAGATGACAGTAATAGAGGTCAGTTGACAGTGAAACAGGTTGTAGATTATAGATATTAATATTCTTATTTTTATATTTAGATTTGACAGTGACAGTTGACAGTAATAGTTAATAGTGTCAGTTGATAGTTATAGTTGTTAGTAACAGTTAACAGTGACAGTTGATAGTAATGTTAATAGTAACAATAGATGTTATAGTTGACAGTGACATTTGACAGTGAATGTTAACGATGGCAGTTGATTGGGTAGGCTGACGGTGACAGTGATCAGTGACGGATGACAAAAAAAATTGATAGGACAGTTGACGATGACAGTTGATATTGTGACACAGTTGACCTATGGTAGATTATAGGTATTATAATTCTTATTTTTTCATATTTACACTTAACAGTGATAGTTGACAGGGCAGTTGACAGTAATAGAGGTTAGTGAAAGTTGACAGTGAAACAGGTTGTAGATTATATATATTAATATTCTTATTTTTATATTAAGATTTGACAGTGACAGTTGACAGTAATAGTTAATAGTGACAGTTGATAGTTATAGTTATTAGTAACAGTTGATAGTAATGTTAACAGTAACAGTTGATGTTATAGTTGACAGTGACATTTGACTGTGAATGTTAACAATGGCAGTTGATTGGGTAGGCTGACGGTGACAGTAATCAGTGACGGATGACATAGAAAATTGATAGGGACAGTTGACGATGACAGTTGACATTGTGACACAGTTGACCTATGGTAGATTATAGCAATTATAATTCTTATTTTTTCATATTTACACTTAACAGTGATAGTTTACAGGGCAGTTGACAGTAATATAGGTCAATGAAAGTTAAAAGTAATTATTCTTATTTTTATATTTATATTTGACAATGACAGTTGACAGTAATAGTTAACAGTCACAGATGATAGTTACAGTTGTCAATAACAGTTAACAGTGACAGTTCATAGTAATGTTAACAGTAACGGTTGATGTTATAGTTGACAGTGACATTTGACAGTGAATAACAACGATAGTTGATTGGGTAGGCTGTCGGTGACAGTGATCAGTGACAGATGGCAAAGAAAATTGACAGAGAAAGTTGACGATAACAGTTGACATTGTGACACAGTTTACTTATGGTAGATTATAGATATTATAATTCTTATTTTTTCATATTTACACATAACAGTGATAGTTGACAGTGTAGTTGACAGTAATAAAGGTCAGTGAAAGTTGGCAGTGAAACAGGTTGTAGATTATAGATATTAATATTCTTATTTATATATTTAGATATGACAGTAACAGTTGACAGTAATAGTTAAGAGTGATAGTTGATAGTTACTGTTGTCAGTAACAGTTAATAATGCCAATTAGTAGTAATGTTAACAGTAACAGTTGATGTTATAGTTGACAGTGACATTTGACAGTGAATGTTAACAATGGCAGTTGATTGGGTAGGGTGACGGTGACAGTAATCAGTAACAGATGACAAAGAAAATTGACAGGGACAGTTGACGATGACAGTTGACATTGTGACATAGTTGACCTATGGTAAATTATATATATTATAATATTTATTTTTTCATATTTATACTTAACAGTAATAGTTGACAGGGCAATTGACAGTAATAGAGGTCAGTGAAAGTTGACAGTCAAACAGGTTGTAGATTATAGATATTAATATTCTTATTTTTATATTTAGATTTGACAGTGACAGTTGACAGTAATATTTAACAGTCACAGTTGATAGTTACAGTTGTCAATAACAGTTAACAGTGTCAGTTGATAGTAATGTTAACAGTAACAGTTCATGTTATAGTTGACAGTGACATTTGACAGTGAATAACAACGACAGTTGATTCGAAAGGCTGTCAGTGACAGTGATCAGTGACAGATGACAAAGAAATTTGACAGGACAGTTGACGATGAGAGTTGACATTGTGACACAGTTGACCTATGGTAGATTATAGATATTATAATTCTTATTTTTCATATTTACACTTAACAGTGACAGTTGACAGTAATAGAGGTCAGTGAAAGTTGACAGTGAAACAGGTTGTAGATTATAATATTCTTATTTTTTATATTTAGATTTGACAGTGACAGTTTATAGTAATAGTTAACACTAACAGTTGACAGTAATAGTTAATAGTTGACAATGCCAGTTGACAGGGTCAGTGACAGTGGACATTTCATAGTTACAGTTGACAGTTGGCAGTGACAGTTGACAGTGATAGTTGACATTTGGTAGTAGTTTGCATATAGTTTTCAATGTTTTAAAAATCTTATAGCTCTTGAAAATCTTGAAAATATTAATAAAAGTTTAGAAAGAAAACTTGACGAAACTTTCAAATTAATAATTTTTTAAAAATCTTTAAAATACTCAAACCACAATATTTCTAAATAATTCGATTTGAATTTGAATAAACAAATGAAAAATTGATGAAAATCTTGAAAATATAAAAACCTCTAAACAAAAAAGATTACGAGTTGAATTTTGAAGTTCATTGTATCAAAGATTTTTAGATACAATCGTAATCTTTTGATGTCTTTACAGATATATTTTTCTTGAGATTCTGATGAATTCTAAGAATTTGTACAAGTTTAAAATGTTGAAAATAATCATAATTTGAATATTTAAACTTCAAAATCTCAAATAGTATGTATTTTATGCAAATGCGCGGACTGCCAAACGCAGCAGCGGAATTTTGAAACACCACTTACTTCAAAAAGACGCTTCGTATAAGGATATGATGATTTTAATTTCATCTCACGTTTATAATCTAGTTTTTTCCTCTAAATCTCTCAACTTTAAACACCAATACAACAAAATTAAATTTATTGATATAAAACTCTAAAAGCCAACATTAGAGAAATTTGAAAAAACATATAGCAATCATCATTAAAATATAGAAATAAATTACGTCAGTACTTGCAATATTTACATTAAGTATTAAAATTAACACGATAAAATGAGTCAGATATAAATATTTCTGTGGTGATAAGTAATACATAACTCACATACTAGATAAGAAGAAACCGCTATTCGGTCACGTATTAACAAATCGTATTCATGATAAAGATAAATTATTATCTGTAATGCATTTATTAAACATTCATTGAGGTAATCAAAGATGAACATGTATTTCTTATCACATACATTAGATCAAGTGGGTCTTTAAGCAACTCATCAAAGACGGCTAAAATTTGCCCGTGTTTTTACGCCAATTTGCTGGTTTGAGCTTCCTTAAGGCGTAATAAGAATATTAAGTATTTCTTAAATAACTTTTTAAAAATAAATAGTAAAACGTATTTATTAATTACTTTCATACTTTTTTATATGAGGATATTAAACAGAAGGTTTATTTATTTTCAAAATTGTTATTTAATAGATTAAATAATTTTAATTAATCACTGTTGATAAAAATATGTTTAGTAAAATTTTACTAATATTTATTTCTTAACAATTGTAAATATTCTATTTAAATTTTAGTTTTATATTTTTTAACCACATTTAATAAAATACAATACTTCGTGATGACTTCTAAAACAAACTAATTAGTTCTTTATTAATGATATATTATTAAGGTTTAGATTTTTTTTTACAATTAATTATGGTGTTTTGATAATGCACCGATATATTGTTTGATATTTAGGCAAAATCGATGCCGGCACATTTAATTAATACGTGATACACATCCGGAATGCCTTATCATTTTAATACACCCCGGCATTGTGTGTGTGTACGTATTTGTGCATGTTTTAATTAAAGCAATAACCACGCTTCCGTATATCACATAAATTTACATACAACACAAGCACATGGGGCTAAATTAAGTCTGCGCCAATCCACGGTTAACCGTCGAAAAATTTATGAAGTGTATTAACATTGCAAAAGAGTAGAATCACATGAAATAATTATACAATGTATATGCAATTATCATTACATATATAATTGTTGGAAATTATTTCATGTGGGGAATGTAATTTAATTAAAATATAAAGTATTATATAAATATAGATAATCATAAATTCCTTGAAGTTTATTATATGTGAAACTTTAGATAAACCTAAATATAAACACTTTTTATTTTCTTAACTTCAAACTCCTTAGGTTGTAATTTTGTTTTCAGGCACTTCTAGAAGTTTGAAACTAATTCGTCGCGTGGTTACTTTATTGCAATTTTTAATTTTAATTCCATATTGCATGTCAATTGTTTTTACTTAGTTTAATAGCTAGCCTTTTTGCTACTAATTTTAAAAGTTTGAATTTAATCCGTCGCGTGTTTACTTTATTACAATTTTTAGTTTCCGTAGTTCCCCAGTTTATATATATTTATTAGTGTCGCCTCTTCTTCTAGAATTAATCATTGTGATCTTTAAGAAGTCCTGATACCAAATATCATTTGATTGAAGTTTAGAGGTCGCTCAAATAAAAATCAAAAGTATGAAGAATAACCTGAAAATCTGTTTTTTTCGGCGGATAAAAATCTATGGCATTTCCAAAACCAATTACCAAGTTGCCGTAACGTATTTTCTTATTGAAAAACGTTATATAGAAGAGGTTTTGATTATTAAGCTCATTTTATTGGCGATATTTGAAACGCATCGTGCATTTTTAGATGTTAATTTGTAGCTTACGAGATTCAATAAAATCCAATTTCAAATAAAAATTGATGACACTGTCCTGCCATTGTTGAGTTAGTCTCCAATTTAGGCTTGATTGAAGGCATTTCTAGATATTTTCAGAGCATAAAAATTATTTATTCCAGTACACACTATTTAACCGTCAAAACGAATATATTATATCTGTGGCTTGGAGCTAAAAAGGCCAATGTCAATATTTTGCCGTTTTGATTTAAGCAGTACATTAGACTTCTTTTCTTACGGTCTTTAAGATGGTAAAATAGCCAATCTCAAATCTCAACCAATAGCAGACCTATAAATTTTGGCCAATGTCGCTATGAATTCATCAATATCAGTTTATGCTTAAAGGGCCAGTGTCTACTTTAGCCCTTTTAGTTGTAGCTATTGAGATTGGGCAAATGTAATACGTTTGGTGCCAAGAAAATCCCCTATAAAGGTTATAGAATTGGAACAAAACGACTTTTTAAACTTCAAATCATGTTTAAACACTCACGATGTACATCGAAAAATAAACATCTTAAAGGAACCAATTCAGTAGCTCAAAATAAAATGGATGCAGTATTCAACAGATTCTCTGAACATTTTGTACAAACATTCCTTTGAGGACGAGTTTAAAATTTTCGATATATCCAGAAATCAGAAGAAAACACGACAGAGTGGTCTTCTCAAGCTTTTGCCATATATCAGCACAACTAATCGCATGTACTACAATCACTTTATTGAACAAATGTCAGCAAATGATAACATAGTGGATTACTTGGGTGAAGCTTCTGAAGAGGAAATAGATTTACTATCATAAAGTTTTTCATATCTAGATGTAGAATATCTTAGTTTTGTAATGTATTTAGTTTATTTCACCTTTGTTATCACTAAACTTTAATAAAATATAATAAACTTCGTAACAAATAACTATATTCTCGTTTTTATTGTTGTTATATCGGCCAATGTCATCTGAAATTTTTTTTTTAATCGTGAATGTATGCAACAAAGGCCAAAGTCATTTTTTTTTCAAAGTAAAATCATTTTTCAAAACATGGAGTACATTATCAGATTCTATGCAAAGTTATCTATGTTTGAGCCACAGTTGAAACATACAACTTGTACTTTATGTCAGTTAGAATTAAAATAATGTTTGATAAAAACTTTCAATGCGATTTTCTCAAATACGCAGTTTTTGGCATTGGCCTTTTTAGCTCCAAGCCACAGATATGCTCTGTGATACTCTAGTTTTGGGCTATTTTAATTTTACAGATGTTGTTTATAATTCTTGCTTGGATTAAACAATTAAAAAATCTTTTCAGGAGTCCAAAATTCTTTTATGCGATTAAAATTTGGAATTCGGAAATATGAGCGTATTTCCAATAAATTAACATAAATTAACTGGTTAAATATATTTTACCTTGCTGAACACTTAACTATAAATTTATTAAATACCCCACCCCTCCGTATCTATACCACAGATTAGTAGATACTCCCCAAGGGTCCATTCTTGGCCCTAATTATTTCTCATTTGTGTAAATGATTTGGAAAAAAGTATGGATATGAAAAAAAGCAATTGAATAATGATAAAAAACTTAAATGAAAATTTCGAGAAAATTTTAAGTTGCTCAAAGCGCTAAAATATTTAATATCACTGCAGAAACTATTCAGATTGTAAGAAATTTATTTTAGAATACTTAAAAAAACATATTAAAACCGTTAACAATTCAATGTGACCTAAAGTTAAAATTGCAAAAACTTTCAAAAGGTAAACAATTGACTATCGATAACAGTTGAAATCGTGACCCAAAAAGCAATTGAAAATTCTTAAAAAAAAAACAAAATTGTAAAAATAAAAATATTTCAATATTAATGATACTGAGAATTATTAAAAAAAAATATAGTTGTAAATACTATAACGATTTAATGTTACTTCAGGAAACAATTAAAATATTATAGAAGGTGAGCTTTTTTAGATGATCTCTATGGGGATCTCGAAAACTATAAGAGATTAAAAAAAGGTTAAATGGGGAAAGAAGAAAAGAAAAGAAAAAAAAGTGTAGATTTACGAGACGAATAAAATTCCTCTTTCAAAGTTTTCAAAAAAGTCAAAAAGAGAAAAAAATAATCTATCGAATGCGGCCATAACCAACTATGTATTTCTAAATTTCGGATTGAGTAATGTGAAGTGTCATCATAATATGTATTCTGAATATTTTTTAATAATCTACGTAAAATTATCTAAAACTTTCCATTTAACATTTTTTTCAATCTATTATAATAACCGAGATATATTTATTTGAAAAAATTGACCCTTTTTACTTTTATCAAAATATCTGGGTCCCCTGGCCTTTTTTGAAAACTTTGAAAGTGGAATTTTATTCGTCTCGTGAATCTACACTTCTTTCCCTATTTAACCGTTTATCTATATCTTATAGTTTCAGAGATCCCTATAGAGAACATCGAAAAAAACTCACCCTGTATATTAGTAAAATTAAATATTATGAAAAAAACGGCTATAATTTTAGAATCAATTAAATCTGGTTTATAAATATAACTGAAAATATTAAAAATTAGATAATCACAAAAACTCGATGGCTGTAATTTTAATTTACTAATTAAAATCGTGTTTTTAATTAATTTAAAATAAATTATGATTTAATTCTTATTCTTAAAAGCAATACAAAATTTAATAGAATAAAGGTTTTTTTTTTTAGAAGTAAAAATCGTAGAAACTAGAAATAGAAATTTTAGAAATCTATAGGTAAATTTGTTGGAAAATACTAGAGATTAGAATTAGAACTAGAATTTAGTTTTTCAATTACATAGTTTGTTAACAATATTAGACACATGAAGTACACAGAAATAGTTAAAATGGTAAAAATGCGATAAAACGCTAACATCACAACATAACACATACCATAATTTAATAATTGCAAGAAAGAAATTCAATTATTAAAGAAGTCTAATAAAAATAAATGAAAATTATGAAACGAAAATATTTAAAAATGTTTGTTGCAAAAAGGAACAAATGAAATTGACAAAAAAAAAGAGTAAAATGTCTATACATTCAATTGTTTCTTGGAAATATTTTTCACAACGTACATTATTTCTAGATTCTATTATATTTTGTATTTTATTCTACAGTCTCTAAGATTGCAAAAAAAACATAATTTTTGTAATATTATATTTTTAGAAAAGGCTGTGTTTCAACAAAAAGATTTTCTCTTTGATTTCTAAACAGTTGGTCCAGAGACTAATTAGAGTTTTTAAAATAAAATGCAAATATAAATTCCTTTTGAATTTCTGAAGAACTTGAAACGTTTTTAATGAAATGCCGTTTACAGAAAGTAAACTATTTTAACTATTTTTTTAAAGCAAAATTTTATTCAACCGTTTTTAACAAATTTTGAATTCTTCTTCAGCAGATGTTCAAATGTAATTAAATTGAAACGGTTTCTGTAAATTTTTCACATAACTTTAAAAAGATATTTAATTATTTTTAACAAAATATCAATTGCTTCGTATAAATTTTTAACTGTTTAAAATGTAGGCCACTGTTTTGATAACATTCTAATTGTTTTTTAAACAAATTAAAACTTTTTAATAAGTCTCACACAATATATTGTTTTTAAGCATTTAAAAAAATATATACTTTTGTTATTTTTGTTGATTATTGAAAATTGAAAAAAAAAACGATTAACTATAAAAAAATAGAAGAGACTCCATTTTCTACCGGTGCTCAGGGCTTACAGTGTTAAACCATAACTGTCGCCTATGATATTATAGAAAAACTGTTTTTAAGTAAGCTTCGTAAATTATTTTGATGTGATTCTAAAAATTACGTTAATTCTGGATAGAATTTTGAATTTGAAAGTGATCTCTATTGGCGGGTAATTTTGTACAAGGTTCCAAATTGCGAAAAGGAATTTTATTTCCTCAAATTCAAGCTGCCATCTTGTTTTTAAGTGTGTTACATCAGTTGTTTTCATGTGGTTTTAAAAATACGTTAATTGTGAACAGAATTTGGGATTTTGAAAAAATTTCTATGGGCTGAGTAAGTTTGTATCATATTTCAAAATGCGGAAAGCAATTTTATATCCTAAAATTCAAGTTTCTTAAGCTGCCATCTTGTTTTTAGGTGTAGTATGTCAATTGTTTTGATGCGATTTTAAAAATACATTAATTGTTAACATAATTTGCCATTTTGAAATAATTTCCTCGAGCTAGTAATTTTGTACAACTTTTCAAAATGCGTAAAGCAATTTTATGTACTTTAATTTAAGTTTCTCAAGTTGCCATCTTGTTTTTAAGTTACGTACGTAAATTGTTTTCATATGATTTTATAAATACGTTAATTGTGGACAGAATTTGGGATTTTGAAGTCATTTCCTTGGCGAGTAATTTTCAAGTTTCTTAAGCTGCCATCTTGTTTTTAGGTAAGGTAGATCAACTGTTTTGATGTGATTTTGAAAATACGTTAATTCTGGATAGAATTTAGGATTTTAAAGTAATTTACATGGGCGGATAATTTTGTACAATTTTTCAATCTGCGAAAAGCAATTTATTTCCTTTAATACAAGTTTCTTAAGCTGTCATTTAGTGTTTAGGTGTGGTAAGTCAATTGTTTTGATGTGATTTTAAAAAGTACGTTAATTTTGGTTAGAATTTGGGATTTTGAAGTAATTTACATAAGTGGATAATTTTGTACAATTTTTCAATCTGCGGAAAGCAATTTTATTTCCTTTAATTAAAGTTTCTTAAGCTGCCATTTAGTTTTTAGGTATGGTACGTCAATTGTTTTGATGCGATTTTAAAAATGCGTTAATTGTTAACATAATTTTATATTTTGAAATAATTTCCTCGGGCTAGTAGTTTTTACAACTTTTCAAAATGCGGCAAGCAATTTTATTTACTTTAATTCAAGTTTCTCATGTTGCCATCTTGTTTTTAAGTTAGGTACGTCAATTGTTTTCATATGATTTTATAAATACATTAATTGTGAACAGAATTTGGCATTTAGAAGTAATTTCCTCTGACGGATAATTCGGTACATGTTTTCAAACTGCGGGAAGCAATTTTATTTCCTTAAATTTAAGTTCTTTAAGCTGCCATATTTCTTTTAGGTGTAGTATGTCAATTGTTTTGATGCGATTTTAAAAATACGTTAATTGTTAACATAATTTGCCATTTTGAAATAATTTCCTCGGGCTAGTAATTTTGTACAACTTTTCAAAATGCGAAAAGCAATTTTATTTACTTTAATTGTTAATCTTGTTTTTAAGTTAGGTACGTCAATTGTTTTCATATGATTTTATAAATACGTTAATTTTGCACAGAACTTGGGATTTAGAAGTAATTTCCATTGGCGAGTAATTTTGTACAATTTTCAAACTGCGGAAAGTAATTTTATTTCTTGAAATTCAAGTTTCTTAAGCTGCCATCTTGTTTTTAGGTATGATACGTCAGTTGTTTTCGTGTGGTTTTAAAAATACGTTCATTGTGTACAGAATTAGGGATTTTCAAGTAATTTACATGAGCGGATAATTTTGTAGAATTTTTCAATCTGCGGAAAGCAATTTTATTTCCTTTAATTGAAGTTTCTTAAGCTGTAATTTAGTTTTTAGGTGTGGTACATCAATTGTTTTGATATGATTTTAAAAAGTACGTTAATTCTGGTTAGAATTTGGGATTTTGAAGTAATTTACATAAGTGGATAATTTTTTACAATTTTTCAAACTGCGGAACGCAATTTTATTTCCTTTAATTCATGTTTCTTAAGCTGCCATCTTGTTTTTAGGTATAGTATGTCAAATGTTCTCATGCGATTTTAAAAATACGTGAATTTTTAATATAATTTGCCATTTTTAAATAATTTCCTCGGGCTAGTAATTTTGTACAACTTTTCAAAATGCGGAAAGCAATTTTATGTACTTTAATTCAAGTTTCTCAAGTTGTCATCTTGTTTTTAAGTTAGGTACGTCAATTTTTTTCATATAATTTTATGAATACATTAATTGTGAACAGAATTTTGGATTTTGAATTAATTTCCTCTGCCGGGTAATTCGGTACAATTTTTCAAACTGCGGAAAGCAATTTTATGTCTTTAAATTCAAATTTCTTAAGCTGCCATCTTGTTTTTAAGTATGTTACGTCAGTTGTTTTCGTGTGGTTTTAAAAATACGTTCATTGTGTATAGAATTTGCGATTTTGAAGTAATTTACATGGGTGGATAATTTTGTAAAATTTTTCAATCTGCGGAACGCAATTTTATTTCCATTAATTCATGTTTCTTAAGCTGCCATCTCTTTTTAGGTGTAGTATGTCAATTGTTTTGATGCGATTTTAAAAATACATGAATTGTTAACATAATTTGGGATTTTGAAATAATTTCCATGGGCGAGTAATTTTGTACAACTTTTCAAAATGCGGAAAGCAATTTTACTTACTTTAATTCAAGTTTCTTAAGTTCCCATCTTGTTTTTAAGTTAGGTACGTCAATTGTTTTCATATGATTTTATAAATACATTAATTGTGGACAGAATTTGGGATTTTAAAGTCATTTCCATTGGCGGGTAATTCGGTACAAGTTTTCAAACTGCGGAAAGCAATTTTATTTCCTTAAATTCAAGTTTCTTAAGCTGCCATCTTGTTTTTAAGTGTGTTACGTCAGTTGTTTTCATGCGGTTTTAAAAATACGTTCATTGTATATAGAATTTGGGATTTAGAAGTAATTTCCATTGGCGGGTAATTTTGTACAAGTTTTTAAACTGCGGAGAGTAATTTTAGTTCCTTAAATTCAAGTTTCTTAAGCTACCTTCTTGTTCTTAAGTGTGTTAAGTCAGTTGTTTTCATGTGGTTTAAAAAATACGTTCATTGTGTATAGAATTTGGGATTTTGACGTAATTTAGATGGGCGGATAATTTTGTACAATTTTTCAATCTGCGGAAAGCAATTTTATTTCCTCTTATTCAAGTTTCTTAAGCTGTCATTAAGTTTTTAGGTGTGGTACGTCAATTGCTTTGATATGATTTTAAAAAGTACATTAATTCTGGTTAGAATTTGGGATTTTGAAGTAATTTACATAACTGGATAATTTTATACAATTTTTCAAACTGCGGAATGCAATTTTATTTCCTTTAATTTATGTTTCTTAAGCTGCCATCTTGTTTTTAGGTGTAGTAAGCCAATTGTTTTGATGCGATTTTAAAAATACGTGAATTGTTAACATAATTTGCCATTTTGAAATAATTTCCTCGGGCTAGTAATTTTGTACAACTTTTCAAAATGCGGAAAGAAATTTTATTTACTTTAATTCAAGTTTCTTAAGTTGCCATCTTGTTTTAAAGTTAGGTACGTCAATTGTTATCATATGATTTTATAAATACGTTAATTGTGCACAGAACTTGGGATTTAGAAGTAATTTCCATTGGCGGGTAATTTTGTACAAGTTTTTAAACTGCGGAGAGTAATTTTAGTTCCTTAAATTCAAGTTTCTTAAGCTACCTTCTTGTTCTTAAGTGTGTTAAGTCAGTTGTTTTCATGTGGTTTTAAAAATACGTTCATTGTGTATAGAATTTGGGATTTTAACGTAATTTAGATGGGCGGATAATTTTGTACAATTTTTCAATCTGCGGAAAGCAATTTTATTTCCTCTTATTCAAGTTTCTTAAGCTGTCATTAAGTTTTTAGGTGTGGTACGTCAATTGCTTTGATATGATTTTAAAAAGTACATTAATTCTGGTTAGAATTTGGGATTTTGAAGTAATTTACATAACTGGATAATTTTATACAATTTTTCAAACTGCGGAATGCAATTTTATTTCCTTTAATTTATGTTTCTTAAGCTGCCATCTTGTTTTTAGGTGTAGTAAGCCAATTGTTTTGATGCGATTTTTAAAATACGTGAATTGTTAACATAATTTGGGATTTTGAAATAATTTCCTCGGGCGAGTAATTTTGTACAACTTTTCAAAATGCGGAAAGCAATTTCATTTACTTTAATTCAAGTTTCTCAAGTTGCCATCTTGTTTTTAAGTTAGGTACGTCAATTGTTTTCATATGATTTTATAAATACGTTAATTGTGGACAGAATTTTGGATTTTGAATTAATTTCCTCTGCCGGGTAATTCGGTAAAATTTTTCAAACTGCGGAAAGCAATTTTATGTCTTTAAATTCAAGTTTGTTAAGCTGCCATCTTGTTTTTAGGTACGGTACGTCAATTGTTTTGATGTGATTTTAAAAAGTACGTTAATTTTGGTTAGAATTTGGGATTTTGAAGTAATTTACATAAGTGGATCATTTTGTACAATTTTTCAATCTGCGGAAAGCAATTTTATTTCCTTTAATTAAAGTTTCTTAAGCTGCCATTTAGTTTTTAGGTGTGACACGTCAATTGTTTTCATATGATTTTATAATTACGTTAATTGTGAACAGAATTTGGGATTTTATGGTAATTTACTCTGCCGGGTAATTCGGTACAAGTTTTCAAACTGCGGAAAGCAATTTTATATCCTTAAATTTAAGTCTCTTAAGCTGTCAATTTGTTTTTAAGTGTGTTACGTCATTTGTTTTGATGTGATTTTAAAAAGAACGTTATTTCTGGCTAGAATTTGTGATTTTGAAGTAATTTACATAACTGGATAATTTTGTACCATTTTTCAAACTGCGGAAAGCAATTTTATTTCCTTAAATGTATGTTTCTTAAGCTGCCATCTTTTTATTAGGTGTAGTATGTCAATTGTTTTAATGGGATTTTAAATATACGTTAATTGTTTACATAATTTGGGATTTTGAAATAATTTCCATGGGCGAGTAATTTTGTACAATTTTTCAAAATGCAGAAAGGAATTTTATGTACTTAAATTCAAGTTTCTTAAGCTGCCATCTTGTTCTTAAGAGTGTTACGTCAGTTGTTTTTATGCGGTTTAAAAAATACGTTCAAATACGTGTATAGAATTTGGGATTTTGAAGTAATTTACATGGGTGAATAATTTTGTACAATTTTTCAATCTGCGAAAGCAATTTTATTTCCTTTAATTCAAGTTTCTTAAGCTGCCATTTAGTTTTTAGGTGTGGTACATCAATTGTTTTGATGTGATTTTAAAAATACGTTAATTGTGTACAGAATTTGGAATTTTGAAGTAATTTCCATGGGCGATTAATTTTGTACAATTTTTCAAAATACGGAAAGAAATTTTATTTTCTTAAATTCAAGTTTCTTAAGCTGCCATCTTGCTTTTAGGTGTAGTATGTCAATTGTTTTCATGAGATTTTTAAAATACGTTAATTGTTAACATAATTTGGGATTTTGAAGTAATTTCCATGGGCGAGTAATTTTGTACAACTTTTCAAAATACGAAAAGCAATTTTATTTCCTTAAATTAAAGTTTCTTAAGCTGCTGTTTTTTTTTTCTTATGTTAAACTTTTATTTGAATTTTCTTAATATCTCCATTTAAAAAAAAAAGATTCGTAAACAGACAAAAAACGGTTCACGAATTTCTATCAAATGCTTTTTGAATATTCCGATAAATAATGAAACCTTAAGTTTAAAGTTTTATTTCAAAATCTTCGGCGGTTTTTGAAACACAACATCCATTGACAGACACAATTCAAAAATGGTCATATTAGATTCAGGGAACCTCAAAATATATATTTCCGCAAAAACCTTCAGATTCGAACAAAATCAAAATCACAATACAAAGTATTGTGATTTTGATTTTTTGATTTCGTAGATGTTGAGTTAATACTAAAGAAGACGTTCAAATACAACTGTACAGCAAGTGATTAAATAAAAATAAATTAATTTGTTATTATCATCTCCACGTAACTCAATTAATCCAAATAAATGTGTGATAACTACAAAGTTACTATTTCGATTAGAATTATTATAAAAAAAATATACCACATAGTCACAGCTTCTACTATCAAGTATTTAAAAAGAGAGGTCATCAAAATAATAGTATCAACAGATAAGGTATGTCTTATAATTTGGGCTGATCGTTTATTAAGTTTTTTTGTTAACTTAAGCAGCTTAAAACAAATACAAACATTGTATGTCTACATTTATGTCGCACTTTTGTATTTCCTATTGTTGAATAAATTATCATTATTATTGTTGACATCATTATTAAAATATTCAATAAATCTGATAATCAGCTCAATTTTTGTATGCAACTATAAGTATAGTTATGAATAAAAAATTAGGTGACACTAAATCTTAATTGTTATCATTTTCCCAGTCCACTCTTTTAATATATTTGAAACACGATTTATTTACTTGATAATCAAATAATTTTTCACTATATTATTTATTTTACTGCCACCAATATATATTTATCAAGTTGATCTTATATAAATAATTCTCTTGTTAAACAAATGCGTAAAATAACTTCTGTCACTTTGTCGAATACTGTAATTAAATTTATTACAGTTATTAATTATTTTAACAATTTTCAAAAATAATAAATTACCTTAATTCCAATATATTCGTTGAAATTGTACAGTTACATTTAAAACAACAACAAACTTTCACATTTAACATAAAATTAAGGTTAGAAATTGCACAATGATTACGGTGAAATTCATTTGTTGCATGCACACACATATACTATTGAAATACGCAAATAAAAAAAATACTATCAGAGTTACCAACGTTGAGAACAAAAATTAAACACGCAATTAATGCCATTGTTATGTCATATGTCAACAATGATTGAGACAAAATTAACGTAATTGAATTAAACAGCTGTTTAATTTTCAAGCGTCAACATTAATTAAAACAAATGCGGGCGTACTGTTGTGACCTCCGCGACGCGATTAAATCATGCGAAATAAAAAAAAACACGCGTTAAAACTCATTTCCCGCCCTTCAACAAGTGTCCGCGCATCCACTCGTCCCGGTAATCGCGAAACCCAAAATAAATTTGCATCGCCGAAGTAGATGAGGGTAAATGTAACTAGTACACATAAACATTAACATTATGTTTATGCAGGAATTATTAATAATAAGTTCTTACCTCGCTTATATTTATTATTATTTTCTTGACAGTCCGTCAATTTGGCACAAGAGTAAAAGCGTTCGCAGTCACGGCACGAATCACAACATTCCTGCTGTCCTGCGGTGTGGCACGCACAACGGTACCCCGGACCACTACACGCTACGCAATGAGAGTACGCGAGGGAATCAGGTACACTGGCTGGTCCCCCCCACCACCGCCGCCGCATCCTGCGCGCCGTTTCCCTTCTTTTCTTGGTCAAGGTTGGCCGTGTTGCGGGTGTCCTTGTTTTTTCGCCGACGGAGTACCGGCAGGGAACTGTAATTCCATTGATTCCTGCTGTTGCCGCTTTCTGAGGTTATGTAACGTGACGATTGGGTTGCATACGACGCCGGCGGACGCTAATGAAATATTCAGGACGTCGTGTAATGTAATTAATGGAATGGATTCGAATTGGTACGTAAAGCGGTGGTAATTTGAATCATTGCGCACGATGAAAGCGTTAACATTCATTGGGGGATTAATTTGTAACGACGATGCTCGCTGAATAATTCCCCTCTCGCAACTAAGCGAGCGAACTGGACGAAACAATAAAACGCGCACTATTTGATGTTTAATACATCGACTAGAATTTAATTATTTTTCAAATAACAATTGTACTTTAAAATACATTCTTTATTAATCATTAAATATTTTAGATAAGACAATTCTCATTTTTTTCTTAAAAAATGTAAAGTTAACAGTTTGAGTATGGGTAACAAAATAATTAAGTGCTAATAGGATATTGAATGTACATTCATTGAAACTCTTGTGTGTGTTTTAAAGATTGGAGGGTCGCATAGAGGCCACCCGCCCACCCTACATATACATTTAAACTTTCATCACTCTCACTATTTTAGTTTCCTGGAAACTTCAGCAGTGGAAATATTATTTAAAATAATTTGAAATGAAAGTTTTTTTTTGTAATTTGATGTACTTATAAGGTGGGTATAATAGAAACTTCCCAAAAATCTTTTAATTATATCAAATCTCAAAAGAATCTCTCTTTATCATTTCTATAGGAAGCTTACTATAGTTTTTTGGAAACTACAATAGTAGGAGTGATAAAATTTGAAATAAATATTTAGGGTGGGTAGATGGCCTCTAAGCTACTCTCCCACCTTTTACTCGAGAGCTATCCAGAAAGTAGTACCCGTTTGGGAATATAGAAAAAAGTAGTATAAACAAACATTAACGTTTTATTTGTAAAGAACTACTTCTCTACATAGTCACCTGGAAAATTTACGTATTTGTCGTAACGTTTTTGTATCCTTGTTTCGTATTTCTCTGCCGAAAGTGTATTTACACACGTAATCACAACTTCTTTCAGTTTTTCATCTCTTTCAAATTTCGATCGTGAAAAAAAGTTCTAAAGTTTGTAAATAGATGGACTTTATACATGACGCATCGAAGACAGCATAATGAGGAATATAAAATTCTGGTGTTGTTCTGCTTTTCTTAATGGTTTCGTGTGATCCAATTCCAAATATTCCTTCATAAAGATGCTGTATTCTTATACAGTTCTTTCGCAATTTCATTTCTAATTGCATAAACCTTGCTAATGTTCGATCACTGTCCGTGTGATAAAAGTTAATTAAACAGTATAACTACCATCCATACCATTCCATATGCACTCGACAAGAATGTCACTATAACACCACAAGTATCGCATATCGGTGGCTCTAATCTGCGGATCAAGTATTCATGTGACATACAGCAATGTCCAATTCGCAACCTCGTAAGTACAACTTTATCATGGCGGAGTTTTCTAGAAGATGACTTTTATCGCATTTTCGCATTTTTAATTTTACGGAGCTTATTATGTGGAGTTCCAATCCACTTCGATTCTCAAAAGATGTCCACAGCCCTTGCTAAGTGTCCTTGAATATAGTCAACTATGGATATACTTCTTGGAGTGCCACTAACGCGTGCTTCATTAGCGCCCCTATCCACCTTATCATTACCCGTTATTCCTACATGGCTAGGAACCCAGTAAAAAATAACGGAGTTCCGGCGCAACGAGTGGAGAGAAAGTTGCTGATTCGTTATGTGGCAAGAAGTTGTCCAAACTCTTCAAAACGCTAAGCGAATCAGTCAGGATGATAATTCTCTGATTGGTATATGTCTTTGTAAACCGCAGAGCCTCAATAATAGCGACAGCTTCTGCGGTAAAAATTCTGCAGTGTACGGGTAGCCGGAACATATATAGATCATCACCAATAAGAAAAGCACATCCTGACGAGTCTGCCGAGCATGATCCATCAGTGAAAACATGACAAGAGTCTCGCGTGCCCTGCATAAAAGTGAGGAAATGCTGTTAAAATAATGTGTGTGTTGGAAATTTAGTTCTGCGACTCCAAAAACTAAGATAAACGTCGGTTTACCATATACTCGAGTAATTTACACATGCAACTTGTTAGTGCAATTGGACGGTAACTAGAAGCGTCCTTAGGGTCTTTACCAATTTTGAGAATTGGCACGAGGATAGCTTCATACCATTTATCAGGAAAGAAATATGTTGTCCAGATCAAATTAAAAGCATCTAGAACTACGGTTAGTTGGGAGGTTGTTAGTTTTTTTTAGAAATTCGTAATGAACTCTGTCAAGTCCGAGAGTTGTATCGTGACAAAGCCTTACTGCAGTTTCTAGTTCCCATATTGTAAATATGTCGTTGTAACTCTCAGTATTGTCAGACGTGAAAGATAGTTTCTGGCGTTCGGCTGAGGCTTTAATAGCCAAGAAACGTCTATCGATATTTTCTTCAATTGAGATATGAGCAAACGTAGAAGCTAGATGGTTTGATATGTCCTTTGGAGAGGTAATGATTGCATTATCCACGACGATACTTGCTATTCGTCCGTAGGATATTTTCCCGGTTATTCTTCTAATTTTTTCAAATGCCTCCTTGGAGGTAGTGAAACTTGTAATGGAGGATACAAACTGCATCCAAGATGTGCAATTGAGAGAGATTTCGGTACAACGGAATCAGCTATTTTCGTAATACGATTTGTTAAGGATAATACTGCAGAGTTCGCGCATGACATATTGAGACATTATCGAGTGCTTGTTGGTACATGTGCCAATTGGCATTAGCAACTTTCCATTTTATAGGTCAACTGTAGAAATCTAGCTGACTATCTATTCGACATAGGATGGGTAAGTGATCACATCACTACCACAAAGGTCAGTTTTCACCCTCCTCACAAGACTGGATACACGAGAATGTTCCATTTGCCATTGAAAAATTTGTGGAGAAGTTGCTCAAGGAGACCACCCCTTGAATCCCTATATGCCGATCCCCATTTTTGATTATGGGCGTTGAAGTAACCTATTAAAAGAAATGGGCGGGGCAAAGATTCAAACAAGGTTTCGATTTCTTGTAAAGCGAGTGTTTGTCTTGGGGATAGGTATACAGAACAAGGTGATAATTTGTGGAAGATACAATTTCACTGCAACTACTTGCAAGGGAGTGTCTATGTTAACTATCTCACTATTCAAGCCATGTGATACCATAATTGCTGCATCACTGCAGGCGCGCTGGCCATCGTTATAGTCGTTTCTAAAAAAGGTAAAGCCAGGCAAGGATGGTGTTGAATTTTCGTGAAAGTGAGTTTCCTAGAGGCATAAGCGACTGGTTGGACAGTGTTGCATAACATTTTAATTACAGGCAATCGTTTATAGAATCCATTGCAGTCCCACTGAATGAGTGTTTTAGTCATTTCTGATAGGAAGATAAGTTGAAACTTATGACGGTCCGGACCGACTAGTAACTTGGCCTGTTCGACGTCCATAAGATCATCGGAAATCATGTCTTCCGAAAGACTGGTTGACCTGGTCCTTATAGATTCAGCTACCTGATTCTTTAGCTTCATCAGATCTTTTAATTTCGGTATTGTGCCTGTATTTGATTTGGAGGGGATTTGATCCGTTTTCTTTTTTACAACTTTTACTTCTGTACTTTTTGCCAATTTTGGTACATTGGGTACCACTTTATCCATATCGCAATGGATAGGCATAGTCGATGTTTGTACTGTAGCAACTTTTGCATAAGTCTTCACAGCAATGTCAATGGACAGATTAAGTGGTATTTTCGTTTGCTTCAAAATAAGAAATTCGATCTTCAACCCGGATCTTTTGGATGGCATATTCGATCTGGAATTTCGGACATTGACGTGATCGCGGGGAATGCGGTTTCGCACAGTTGGCGCACTTAAAGAATTATGGCCACATTTTTCAGAAACATGTCCAAATTGCTGACAATTGAAACACCTAAAGGGATTAGGGATAAATGGTCGCACCTCCAATCATTCATTGAAATCCTTGAAATCAATTTCACTTCAATTACACCTTGGGATTTCATCTCGTTCAAAATTTCATCATCACTACAGTAAGTCAAATCAAAGCAGTAGACAACTCCTTTAGACACGTTTAAAGTTTTATGGGGTTGAACTACTACGTTATAATCTCCCATTTTCGTGCATTTCAGAAAGGTGTTACTCTGTTTTTGTTTGTTTTTTGATGATGTCGATTTTGTTTGGTTTAACATGTTTCCTTATTGAGCTTTAGACTGCTGCAGGTGTTGATTTCTTGAGTGCATGAGGCAATCTCTGCAAAAGTTTAATATTTTTACTGTTTTGTTCCTTTCTTGCATATTAATAGATAAGAATGCAGGGTAGCGTATGTTATCACGATGCGTGCTTTGATTCATTCCACATATTTTACGTTTGGATGTATTCTCCTCGGTTCGCGTTGGTCGATTTTGTTCCAAGGATAAAACTCTCTTCTCCAGAGATTGAAAATATTCTATAGAATTAAATCATGCTGGGTTCAATGGAAAGTTTTAATAACTGGGCAACGGACTGCTCGAACGTATATTAGTTAGTTAGTTAGTAAAATAGTTAGTAAAAGCAGAAGCAGATTATCATTTCTAAGAATATAATATAAGAAGTGATTTATAATAGATATTCGGTGGATTGAAAATAATAAACAAATCATCACAGCAGTTTTAATGAATGAACTGGAAATAAAATTATAGGAGAGGTTATTCCCTTTAATATTTTTTTTATAGTTTTTCATTAGTTAATGAAATCAGTGATTTTTTTGTATCGATGTAGAATATGTCTGAATTTTACACGTATTCAGCCTTTTACTGATACCCTATATTATCTTTTAAATTCCTTTGCTTTATCTTAACCAAATCAGGTATTTGAACAAATATTAATACAACTCAAAGGTTTCTCAAATTCGAAAGATCTAAGAATGTTGAAAACCTAAACATCTGAAACACTCAATATCCCAAAATCTTAAAAAATCTTGAAGACCTTTAAATAATAAAACTCTTCAAAATTTTGCTGAGCTCCAGCTCTCATGCCATCTTGTTGGTCGTCTTCCTGGGCATCATTTTGATCTCGGTAACCACGTTCTGGTAATTTTCGAGATTATGTCCACATGGTCTCTCCACTCCCACAATGCAAAACATACAACATAAGCCAGGGTTTTGATAAAATTATGTAAAAAATCTTTAAATATCTTAAAAGTCGTGATAATCGTAAATCTTTTTATTATCTGAGGAATAACATTGATGGCAATCTTAAAAGTTTTAATTTCTAAAAATTTAGCTACTTAACAAAACATCAAAATCCTCATAAAAAATTTAAAAAAGCCTCACAAATATTAAAAATACATAAAATACTAATTAACTAAATCGTTAAGACAGCTAACATAATATCTAACAAAGATTGGCTGAAAGACCATGGGTGGATAGCCGTGAATATTATTGTAAATACCTCATGTATAAAATAATAAATAAAGATGTTTGTCTCTCTCTCTAAATCGTTAAAAATTATCAAATCGAAGATCTGAAGGCGTTAAAATCAGAATTTCTGAGAATCACGAAATCCCAAAAATTCTAAAATTTGTAAGCTTCCTTAAATACTTAAAATCTGGAAGAATTAATAAATTTTTATATTCTTGAAGGATTAAAATTATAACAATAATGCTTGTATCATATTTTTTTTAAATACTTTAAAAAACTTTCAAAATTTTAATTATGAAAATTCAGAAAAAAATTACCATAGAAACTCAGAAAATACTAAAAACTGTAAATCGCAAAATTATTTCGAATTTGAAACAACTGTAAATGGTAAAACTTTGAATTTCTGAAAATCAAATCCTGAGGATTTTTTAAACTTAAAAAATAAGAAACATCAATTTCTCGAAGAATTCAGATTTTTAAAATTCATTCTCTACGGAATGAATGAAAATTATAAATACCTTCAAAATTGTTAAAAAAATTATTTGAAAAAGCTGTAAAAGTTTTAAATACATTGAAAATATGAAATTTTAAAATCTAAGAACGTTAAAAATCTAAACTTTTCACAATTGTGAAACCTATATTCTAAAATTCCGATAATCATAAGAATATTTAACAAAATTAAAATACTTGAATTTTAAACATCTGAAAATCTCTAGACTCTTAAGAAATCTTTAAATTACAAAAAAAATCCTGAGAATCTTTCAATTTTTAAATCATAATTATCTTGATTTTTTATTTAATAATTAAAACTTTGAAGAATTCTGAATATTTTGTGTCTTCTAAGCTGTTGAAAAGAATTATTGAAATTGAAATTTAGAAAAATTTCTACGAAGATATAAAGTTTTGTTAAATTTCGTGGCTAACTCAACACCATGACCATCCTACAGCAGTCTATGAAATTTTACATTAGACGAGTGATTAATATCCATTAACTTATTTAATGAAAATAATTTGGTGATATTTTTTTTTCCATATTTAATCTTGATATATTGTAAGTAAACCAATTTTCTGTTATAACCATCGATGCATTATTTCGGATCTTCGCTTCATTAAAGTTTTTCTGAGACACAATTAACATTGTGTCATCAGCAAATTGGACATCAGCTTTTTTAATATAATTAGGAAGATCGTTAATGAATATTAGAAATAACAATAGACCTTTGTGGAACATTATGTATAATTGGCAATGGATTAGATAGAGTATTATTTAATTGAACTATTTGTTTTCTATTCTCCAAATAACTTGAAATTAATAGAGAGCTGTTATAATCGAAATTGTATAGTTTAAACTTTTCGATTGAATTTTCGTAGATGATACCGTCTGAGGCCTTCTTGAAGTCAATTAATGTTGCCATAGCAAATTCAACCTTCTCATAACATTGAATGATTTTATCAGTCAGATCTAAATCCGAATTAATTTTGACTCAATTTTACAAATCGAAGTTGCTGAAATAAAAGGCGCAACAAAAAAAATCGAGAAACATTCCATTCCAGAAAAAATCTAGAAATTTGGAGAAAAGTTGCTTAATTTCAGAGCTTTCCAAAATATTTTTTCAGATTAAAAATCCAGAAATAAAATTGTTGGAAAATTCCTGTAAGAGTGAGTAGAAAAAAATTGTTGCAAAATTTTTTTAAAAGTGAAAGAAAATTGCTTGAAAAGTTTCAATGAAAATTCTTGCGACTATAAAAATAAAATTCTAAAAATCTGAGAGAGAAATTGCTACAAGATTCTAAAGGCATAGAAGAAAACTTAAACAATCTAGAAAAGAAGTTGCAAAATCATGAAACATTCCATTTCAGAAAGAAAAATCTAGAAATCTGGAGAAAAAATTCATAATAATTTCAGAGCTTTAGAAAATATTCCTTCAGATTAAAAAAAACCTAAACTAGAAATTGCTGGAAAATTAAATAGATTCCTAAAATATTCTCACAATTTGCTAAAGAAATTAATCTTAATTAAATTTGACTCAATTTTAGAAATCGAAGTTGCTGAAATAAAAGGCGCAACAAAAAAAAATCCCGAAACATTCCATTCCAGAAAAAATCTAGAAATTTGGATAAAAGTTGCATGATAATTTCAGAGCTTTCCAAAATATTTTTTCAGATTAAAAATCCAGAAATAAAATTGTTGGATGATTATTTCAGAGCTTTCCAAAATATTTTTTCAGATTAAAAATCCAGAAATAAAATTGTTGGAAAATTCCTGTAAGAGTGAGTAGCAAAAAATTGTTGAAAACTTTTTTAAAAGTGAAAGAAAATTGCTTGAAAATTTACAATGAAAATTCTTGCGACTATAACAATAAAATTCTAAAAATCTGACAGAGAAATTGCTACAAGATTCTAAAGGCATAGAAGAAAACTTAAACAATCTAGAAAAGAACTTGCAAAATCATGAAACATTCCATTTCAGAAAGAAAAATCTAGAAATCTGGAGAAAAAATTCATAATAATTTCAGAGCTTTAGAAAATATTCCTTCAGATTAAAAAAACCTAAACGAGAAATTGCTGGAAAATTAAATAAATTCCTAAAATATTCTCACAATTTGCTAAAGAAATTACTGGGAAATTTAAGAAATCTTGAGAAAATTAGACATACCTATTTTGAGAGTTATATTATTTTTTTTACAAGATTATTTGATTGTAAATATATTTTCGGGTACTAAGGCAAGTTAAGTTAGTAAATAAGTTAAGCTATTGTAAATACCACTTACAACCCGAAATATGTATTTACCTAGAAAACAAATGTACAACATAAGAAATATATCTTTTAGAAAATGTTTGAAATATTTAGAATTTTTTCAAATTTTGAGAATTTTCCTCAAGATTCCTATAATATTCCAGCACTATTTTTCTTAGTTTCTACAAGTTTCTTTAATAATTATTTTCTAGGTCTTCCTTTAGGTTTCTGTTTACAAATGTTTTAATAATTCTAAAAGGTTTTTTCTTGATTTCTTAAAATTCAACATCAAAATATCAATATTTTTAGATTCCCTTTACTAAATCATCATGTATGGATTATGTTATTCAATTAAAAGATTTTTAATTTTGTTAAAATTTTCAATCCAGGATTTTATAAATTTTCTTCCACTCTTGCCTGCATCGATGACACTGCTGTCACAAAAGGTCTTTATGAAGTATGTTCACCATTATCTTGCCCAATTTGGCTTCTTTTCCTCTAAGGAGAGGACTTCAATTAAACTTGTTATGTCACATTTGACATAATTTAACACCTTCTTTTGTGCACGAAACCACCATTGATTAACCTATTTAAGCGAGATCAAGACTGCGAGCGTATTCTCCGGAGGGTATGCGGATCTCACACGAGAAGTCTGTTTCTGGGATTCCAAGGTGTTCCTGATCAAGGTTCAACAAATCCATCTCATAATCTGAAAACTTGTCCTGCGTTTCTTATTCAAACATAAATGTAACTGTAATCTGCCTTATCTTGGGCCTTGATGTTGATAGTATCATCATTGTTTGCATTAATAACATATCATCCGCATATTCCATCTCATCCTTTGTGTTGTATACCAGGCACATAATTACTACTCTCCATGAAATTGGTATTTTAGTTTTCCCCATCCATATTTGATTTAGCAGTTTCACAAATCTAAACTTTCCTCTTTTTCCTATCTCCTTTCACATCTAATCTTTTAAATTACGTATGCCTACTATTTTTCTTTGTTATACTTCATCGAAAGCTTTTTTTAACTCTTCCTCAGTGAAATCTTCAATCACTCCTCTTAGAATTTCCTGTTCTATTTCACACGAAAGTCCACTGTTTTCTCTATATTTTTTATCCATTCTTATATTGGCACTCCTATTCGTCTCTTTATTTTCCCATTTTTTTTTGGAATATTCTACATTTCTGCTTCACTTCTACACATTTTTTTATTCTTCGCTGGTTTTCTTTAAAGCCTGTATCTTTTTTCTTACACATAAACTATTATACTTATTTCTAGCTACCATCATAAGCTTCTCTGGCGGTCTCATTGCCTATCTTACTTCATTCTTCGCATGTCGGAATTCTTCATCGAATCAAGTACACATTTTCTTATGTTCTTCCTTCACTTTTCTTCCATATCCAACTTTGATATCCTCTAATTGTTCCACTGATCTAACTTCATTCCACTCAACCATCTCTAACAGTAGTGTTTAGCTATCGACCACATAGTCCTTACGCCGTATTTTGTTTATTTATATTTGTGTAAATGAGCTATTAACTTTAAAAGATCGCTCCTATCACTCTATTACGAGTATTTTATTATAATAAGAGAATGTATGTTTCGTGAATGTTACATTAGGGATAAAACTAGAACAACTAAAGTTATTGTGTCATATAGAGTTGAATGCGATTTTATTTTTTTTACATCACATATATAGTAGTCGTGCTCATTCATTTTGTACGGTAAACTGCAGCGGTCCACGTGTCAATGGGCATTATGTCTTGGTGCGTTTAAGACGGATAAACTGTTAGGACTTTTGAATCGGCGCAGGTAATAGGAACGCAATCCATTCACATGGGCGCGTAATCCTTGCGCAGCAGCTCGTCTTTTCCCCGGCCGCACCGCCGCCTTTTTGAATTTCGGTTCGCCATTGTTCGACGTTGCATAAGGGCGGATTACCGTAAATGGGAACTGGCAGCGATGGTCTTTTTGAAAGTGACCGATCTGATCGGCCAAATACAATGGCACAGTTGCTCGTGGATGAAAACACGACGTTCCGAATGTCATAATTCGAATTTAAGGATTAGAGACCATTGATGCCAAGCAATTGAACGAAAAGAAATGTATGAATTTTTCTTACGCTGAGAAATACGAGTTCTACGATAGTTATCGATTATCTACAGAGAGAGGGTCGTGTTATAAATAATAATATTGTATTTTCACAACTGTTAAGAAAGTATCTATTAAAATAGTATTACTTAATTTATCTGATGTAAATTTGTGTCATAAAAATATTCGAAAACAAATTTCTGTTGACTTACTTAAGTATATATAGTGTCCTAAAATTAACCTGAAATTTGATTTTGCAACCATACATGCAGTAAAGTGCTGGCAACCCTATTAAAAGACATTTCGTATGTATTTGTCGAATAATAAATAATTTCTCAACATGTTAGTGTTTAGCGAATTTTGGGTTAATTGATTTAAGGCAAGATAATACCATTAAAGTGTCATCTACGGTCTAAGCGTTGTATTATGATCCAGAATAGATCGAAACTTGTCCGTAGCTGTTGTTAACAAGGGACAATCATCAAAATTGATTTAATCTATATATGTGTCCATTTCTCTTAAATATTAAAACCTGAGGACGAATCCTTATACAAAATTATATCAAATTAATAAAATTGACCACAGATTTATTAAACGAAACTTTTTCATTTCCTTTAAATTCAATCAAATTAAAATCATTTATTGTAACGTGAAATGCATCCATGTAAATATTTGAAAGAACGTGCTTATTTAACAGAAATAATTACAATATTACCATTTCTAAATAAGTGTTCTTTTTCTGTCTTCTCTTAGTAGTATATCTAAAGTGTGCACTTGTAATTGACGAAAAAAAAAATCTGTAGTTAAGGAGAGGTAGTGAAGCGCAGGCACGCTTTTTCCGTCGGCTTCCACGCTTCATTTCTTTCATCAAACAGGACGTGAGAATTACAAACAGTTTTTGTGGACCGGTTTCGTGAAACTCAAGACCGCCGCCGGCTTTCATCGACAAAACCATTCACATAAAAATTACCCCTTGAACTTTTGGACAATTACAGAGTCACAGGAATATATGATTGATTGAAATTAAAAAAGTGTATTCAAATTAATTACATTAAGAATTATTACCATTAAAATATTGTATTCTACAATCTGTAAAATTTTCACATAAAATTACGTAGTAACATTTTTTTTACTTTATCAAAGTCTTAAAATTACCAAAATAAAAAAAATCTTAACTTTGATGGCCTTGATTAACATATACTAGAGTGAAAATGATGATGATTTGTAAAAAAAAAATATGATAAAAGTCTTCAAATGACCAAGATACATCATTTGAAGACTTTTATAATTATTTTTTTTACAAATCATCATCATTTCACATATACTAGTTAATTTTATTCCCTGTATATCGTAGAAAAATAAGTAATAAAATAATATTTCCTACTCGAAATGAAAACGTTCTCTTCGTTCGTGAAATTGCTTATCTTGACGCTAAGGCGTTTCGTGAGCAATCACGAAAAAAAAACGGCATTTTCATCTCTTATTGAAAAATATACTATTTATGGATTGGTGCTAAAAAGGACGAAAATATTCTAAAAATTTAAAAAAAACATCAGCTTAAAACTAGCTTCTATTAGTTTTTATTCTGAAAACTTATTAAAAACAGTTGAAATTTTCTATATATATATATAGATCTTTATTGACAAATATGTACATTATTTAAATAATAAATAAATGATGAATGAGGTGTTATTATGTTAATCTGTCAAAAGGCTATCGACCAGAGGTCTTTCTGCCTTGTTTTGTCTAGTCATATGGCGTCAGTCTTTAGTGAGTAGATGCATGAAGTGATGAAATGAAATCGAAAATGGTAGAATGTGGGTTTTTAAATTTAGGGATTATGTTAGGGTTTCTAGGAAGACAGTAGAGGGATAATATATGAAAGATGAAAGGATTTTTGGAGAATTTTTTTGATAGGAATCGAAGGCGTTCTTGAATGGGGATAACTAAGGTTGTATCATAGAGGAGTTGGTTGGAAGGATTATGTAAAGGATTTAGAGGATGCCGAAGTTTTGTTAGGGTACGGAGGGATGCTCGCTCGCTAACTTGAATATTACGGGAAGTTGGGTTGCTGGGATTGGGATAGAGGGCACAACCATAGTCCAGTAATGGGCGGCAAATCATTTTGTATATTTTAACTGCTGTTTTACTAGTGATGCCATCGTTTCTCTAAGTTAAACATCTAAAATATTTTGCCCATAGTTGTTATTTTGTTTTTAATTATAGCTGTGTGTTTTTTACTTTCCCTATATAGTATATATAGGGGAAGTATTGTTTTTTCGTGCGTAAAAACGTCTGTGGGCGCTGTATCTCAAAAACGAATGATCAAATTGAAATGAAACTTTAAACTTAACGTTTTATCGTTAAAAACTGGAACTGAATAGCTTCTGGTGAACATTCAAAAACCGGAAGTGAATGTTTACTCGAGGCCTTTTTTGTTTTTTTCCGATATTTTTTTAAATATGAAAAATTATACAAAACTTTTTAAACAAAGGTTAAAAGGAATGAGAAACTGAACCAGTTTTATTAGAACATATTTTTCATAAAATTCTTAACTTTTGAGAAAAAAAATTTTTTTGCCAATTGCTAATAAACTATTGGAGTTTATATAACAAATAATTGTAGAGAATTAAAAACTTAACAAATCATTAAGAAATCCCAAGAATTATAATGAAAGTACCTTCATTTTAAAACAAATTTATTGTTTAAATAAGCTTTGTTTGAAATTTATTCTCCCAAAAATTTATTGTTTGTGTGTTTATAAGGGTGGGATAGTGGCATTACCCATAAAATAATAAACTAAAATACTGATTTATAATTTTTTTAAATCTTTATCCCACCATCCAATTTTTAAAACACTCTCAAGATTTCTAATAAATGCACTTTCTTCTCTAAATCAATTTATTGTGTAAATTAATTTTTCTCTTGAAAAAATGTTGGTTATTTCTTTAAAATTGGAGGGTGGGATAGTTGACACCCACCCATTCTATATATTAATCTTACTTTAAAGTAAAATACTGATTTATAATTTAAAAATAACAACAGCAAAATCGCTATAGCTTTTGGGGAAAACAAAATGATAACAACAGTGATTATAATTTCAAAAAAATATATAATGTAGGTGGGTGTTCCCTTTTGTACCCTTCAGTTATAAATAGATTTTATAGAATTCACATTTAATCAGACAAACGTTATTTTATTCAATTTTCCAAGAAAATTTAATACTTCCATCTCGTTGATTGTCAAGGCACTTATTTTTTGAAAATCCATTATTACTTAATATAATAATATTAGTAAACTATTTATGATTATACTACTACTAAACATCTTTATTCACAGAAAAATAAAATTTAATACATGTAATGGATAAAATAAAATAAATTCTGATATGTTCTTGTTCTTCTGCTCCATGGCTATCGACCGGTGGTCTTTCAGCCCTATGATTATATTAATCCCTAGATTATTTTATTTTTGAGAAATCTTAAAATATGTTATAATAATTAATATTTGCTAGAAACCTACCTATCCTACTAATATATGAACACTTTGAAAGAACCTTTGTTTTTAATTTTGTTTTATAATTTCATTTAATACTGCAATAGTTTTTAGGAAACTGAAAGTCTGAATGTGATAAATGTTTAATTGTATATGTGGGGCGGGTGGGTGGCCTCTATCCCACCCTCCAATCTTTAAAACACTCCCAAAATTCCAATGAGTGTACTTTTATTTCTAAAACGACTTATTATTTAAATTAGTTTTGTTTAAAATTTTTTCCTTCTGAAAAATTGTTGCTTATGTTTTTAAAATTGAAGGGTGTGATAGTGGCCACCCACCCTCCCTACATAAAACTAAAATGGCAACAGTGATTATAATTTTAAAAAAATAAATAAAGTGGTTGAGAAATGAAATTTACCAAAGTTTAAATTAAAAAATTAAAAATGGTTAAAGAACAAAAAAAATTTTTAAATAAGTTGAACGATTTTTTTTTTTAATTGCAGTTAAAATCAGTTGAATTTTAGAAAAGAAAACAATTGAACAAACAGTTGAAAATTTCCAAATTAAGAAAACAATTGGAATACAGCTGAAACATTTTTAAAATTATTTTATAAAATCAGTCTAAATACGCCTAATTACAAAGAATATTTCTCAAATGAGGAAAAAATGATCCAAAAAGCATAGCTAATTTTAGAGTAGAAAAAATGCTAATAATATAATGTTAAAATCATTCTCTCCTTAATAAAACTTTTTAATTTTACCACGAACAAAAAAAAAACAACTGAAAATCAGCTGATAAATTACAATTACTTAGAAAATGACAGTTAAAAACAGTTGAAATAAAATAAAACCAATGGAATTTTATTCCAAAGAGCTGCAAACTTTCTAAAAATACACATTAGTCTAATGTTTAAAACAACAAAAGAAATTTAAGAAAAAAATATAACATAAATATAATTTGCTAAGGAATAACAGTTGAAATCTTTTTTTGGGCAAATTTTGACAAAACTCTTGCACCAATAGATTACAATAAAATACAAATACAATAAAATTTCAATTATTTTTCAGTTTTTCAATTATAATTTTCGCAATAATATTTAAATTTAAAAATCTTGCACCTATGGATTCCTACAATTAAATTTATTTAAATCAAGTAAAAATCTAAAATTCTAACTTTTGAATATTAAAATATGTTTTCAGAAATTTTCAAATAATTTTCAATTATTTTTTTTTATTTAACCGAACGTACTCTTGACCTACGACAATAAACTATGCGTTAACCTATAGCGCCTATTTTCCCGCTTAAACTCCAGCTACCCCAACGTATAAATTGTTCAGGCGGGTCAGGAGTACGAGAGGTCATTGTTGCATTGTTTGTTGAGGTAGGTCAAGAGTACGATAGAATAAGTAATAATCGAGTTTATACGGTCAAGATATTATTGTGTTTATTATAGTTTAATAAATTGCCAAAAAATTATAAAGCTTTTGAATATATAGAAAATTTCAAAAATCTGAACTGCTAAAATTTCGCAACCTGGAAGAGAAATTTATTGAAGAATTTTTAAGGAATTACTGACAATTAGATTTTTTTTGAAATTAGAAGAAAAGATTCTATAAGAATAAAAAAAACTTATTAAATGCAATAAATTGCTAAATTATTGAGATTTTTTTGGAAAAATCAAAACTCTTGATTTAGTAGAAGATTGTGAAAGCAAAATTTTAAAAACTGTGAAGAAAAACCTGAAAGGTTAACTTATTTTGAAATTTAAGAATTCCAAATAAATAAATAGAAAAAATAATAATTGAAACATATTTGAACTACCGAACAAATTTTTAGACGAAAAAATGCTGAAAAAATCGGTTTGTTGTAATGGTAGAAATTTTTCTCGGATATTCTGGAAAATTGCAAAAACTTTTAAATTGGTAGAAAAAAAAATGCAGAAAAATTTAGAAATTTAAAAAACTCTTCACTTAGAAGAGAAATTCATTAGAGAATCTCTAAAATATACTACAGTATTTAATAAAAAGAGATGTAAGCTAGTCAACTCAACAGAAATTTTCTTAAATTGGAAGAGCGATTCATAAAGAAGAAAGTATCTGAAAATTTTCTAATAATAATAATACAAAGCAAGAAAAATTGGAAAATTTTTAAATATTTGCTGGAAAATGCTAAATTTTTGAATTAATGGATTTTATAAATCTGAAAGCTATTTTTTGAAAAATTTTAGAACCCTTGAAGAAAACTTTGCACTGAAGAGAAATACTTTTAGTCAGAAAAAAAAAAAACTGCATATTATTAAAACTCCTAGAAGAAATCATTTGTAAATTTCAAGAGACATTTCTGAAATAGAAAAATTTATGTATCTCAAAAACGAACGATCCTATCAAGATGAAATTTTAAGCTTAAGATTTTATCGTTAAAAACTGGAACTGAGATGCTTTTGGTGAAACCGGTGGGGTGTTTACTCGAAGCGATTTTTGGAATTTTGTCGATATTTATCTTAATTTAAAAAACATTTCAAAATTATTCAAACAAAAGTTGAGAGACTGAGAAACTGAAAAATATTTTTTTTTATAATGTTCTTTGCGAGAAAAAATTAAAAACTTAATGTTGACATTTTTTGCCTATTGCCAATAAACTGTAGGAGTTACATAAATTTTATATAACAAGTAATCAATCCAAAATTGAGATAATTGTTATGATTAACCTTTTTGCGTAAAACTCATAGTTTTAGAGAAACATATAGGGAAAGTACTATGATGGCCACATCATTGAAATTGATTTTGGGGTCTATGGTTATGCCTAGGTATTTAACGGAAGTTGAAGGAGGGAAATTGAGATGTTGTAGGGAGAATTATTGGTGCGGTGGTATGGAATTAGGAGTGGTGATTTATGGGGATTGATTTTAATATGCCATTTTGCAAACCAGTGTTGAAGGGAGTCAATTAGCTCTTGAAGGAATTGGAGGACTTTTGGTAACGTGGGAGCATGGGTAATTAGGGCAGTATCATCAGCAAATTGCAGGAGATATTTGGAAGGATTAAAGTAGAGAGGATCAGGATTATAGATGTCGGAGCTAAAAATGTTGTATAATAGGGGTGAGAGGGGAGAGCCTTGAGGGGGGCCTTGTTCGGGAGTAAAAGAAGAAGAGAAGGAGTTGTGGATTTTTACTTTTAGGGATCTATTGGAGAGGAATTGTTTAATGATAAAAATGATATGACGAGGGATATTTAGGAGATGACAATTATACAATAAGCCTTGGTGCCAGACAGAATCGAATGCTTTCTGAACATCCAGAAATAATGCTGCAGAAGCTCTGCCTTCAAGGTGGGCAGTTTGAATATTAGAGGCTAGGATGGCTAGAGGAAGAGAAGTTGAACGACGGGGAAGGAATCCAAATTGATAATTGGGGATATGATTAGAAATTAGAGAAAGGATTTTGGTTTTAAGGAGGGATTCATATAATTTTCCAATAACAGGTAAGAGTGTGATAAGACGATAGCTGGTTAGTAAATTGGAAGGTTGGTCGCGTTTGGGAATGCAAATAATTATTCCTATTTTCCACACTTCTGGAAAGTATTGGTTTTTGTAGAGGAAGTTAATATTATTGAGGATGTGGTCGTGTATATGGAATGGAAAGGATTTGAGGATATGTCTGTGTATATTGTCATGTCCAGTCGCTGTATTTTTCCCTTTATTTAAAACCTCAAAGTATTCGTCATGTGTAAAAATGTCCGTCGGTTCTGAACAGTCATTGTTTTCAAAATATTGTACGTACCAGTCATTTATTTTTTGAAAATTTGTGCGGTCAAAGTTTGGGTCATGTGTCATTGTATAAGTCTTGTTAAAAGTGTCGGCAAAATTTTGAGCAATAACGTCTGTGTCTGTGATGGTCTCGTTAGTTAAGGGGTCAAAGATGTTTTGTAGATTGTCTGTCTTTTTGTATTTGCTTAATTTATTTATCTCCGTCCAAAATGTTTTCCCCTTTGTATCGTTGATCTTTCTGCAAGTGTTTATCCAAACGTCCGTCTTGAATTCAGTTATAAGTCTTTTAATGTCTTTGTTCAGTTTGTTAAATTTTTGTCTGAGTTCAGTTGTGTCCGTAAGTTGTATGTCTCGGTATAATTGTCTTTTAAATTTAATTAGTCGGAGTATGTATTTTGGGAGGGGATATTTATAAAATTGTTTGGATATTTGAGGTGTGTTTTGGATAATGGACGAAGATAGGGTTTCATTGAAGAGGGTAATAAAATTTGGGTTAATAATGGGATTAGCGGTGATATATTCTGACATTTCTAAATTAATTTTATCTATATTACATTTTTTAAAATTGTAAAACAAGTTAGGGATTTGTTGAGGAGGATCTAAGGGGATTTTTATTTGGAAGCGGATGGCAAGGTGGTCAGAAGAAATTTTCTAATTCATTTAAAATTGATTAAAAAACGGTTATTTTATTTTATCATAAAAATTAATTTTTTTGAGAAAATAGATTTAAAAAAATACAAAATCCCTCCAACCAGCTCCTCTATGATACTACTTTAGTTATCCCCATCTTAGAACGTCTTCGATTCCTATCAGAAAAATTCGCCAAAAATCCTTTTAACTTTCACATATTATCCCTATACTGTCTTCCTAGAAACCCAAACATAATCCCTAAATTTAAAAACCCACATTCTACCATTTTTGATTTCATTTCATCATTTCATGCATCTACTCACTAACGACTGACGACATTTGACTGGACAAGACAAGGCAGAAAGACCTCTGGTCGATAGCCTTTTGACAGATTAGTACATTAACACATTAATTATTCATCATTTTAATGTAATTATGTACAAAATTTGTCAATAAATATATGTTACTACTACTAGATAGAAAAATAAATTAAAGTTAAATGCAAAAATACAAAATCAGTTTAAAATTTCTCTAAATGAAATAAAACTTGCTTAGTTTTAAAATTAAACCAGTTAAAAGCTCTTCAATATGACTGATTATCGTGGATTTTGCAGGCCTTTTCTTTGTTTTGAACTTTTGCTCAGTTTGTAGTCAGTAAATTGCAGATAGAAGGTAGATGACAAATGGCAGATAAAAGACAACAGGCGATTGATGACAGATGAAATATAATAAATTAATAATTTAACTATAAAAATATTTGGTAGAAATAGAAGTCAGAAAACAGCAGATGACAAACGATAGATAACAAATGAAAAATGGCACATGATAGATGACGGAAATGATAACAAATCCATAGCTAATAGATAAGAAATACCAGATGATAGATAATAAAAAAAAGCACGACAGATAAAGTACAACAAATTGGGTAAAGTAGAACACTTGTTTTGTTCCATAATTTTATTTTCAGTTGCCTGACACGTGTTTTGAAAATAAAATTATGGAACAAAACAAGTGTTCTACTTTACCCAATTTGAAAATATGGTTCCATCAAGAAAGTAGCGCAACAAGTATTCAGTATATAAAGTACAACAGTTATCAGAAGAAATATTAAGACGTCAGATGATTTTGCAATACTCCTTTTTTGTTTTAAACATTTTTCACTTTCAAACTTTTCAGATCATAGATGTGACAATAACAGTGACAGAAGGACGGCAGAATACCAATGGAATACAATTTTATATTTTTTTCGTTTTGAACTTTTGTTAAAAAGAAGTAGAAAGGAGCAAAATGAAGAGAGTGGATACAACAGTAGATGAAAAATGTCAGATAACAAATGAAAAAATGAGACGTGTTATATGTCAGATGACAAATACCAGATTACAGATGGAAGATAGCAGAAAGGCTTGTTTTAATTTAAACTCTTCTTTAATTATAAAAATGTTTGGTAGAAAATAAAAGACAGAAAACAGAAGATAACAAATAAGTCATCACATGATAGATGATAAAAGATAACAAATCACGCGTAACAGTTAACAGATAATAGATAATAAAAACAGATAAAATACAACAGAAGATCTTGCAAACTTTTTTTTGTTTTGAACATTAGTTTGCTTTCAAAATTTTTAGACCATAGACTGAAGACAAAACAAAAGATAGAAGACAGAGAACAGAAGATGACAAATGATGGATAACAAAAGTGACACGCGATAGATGACAGATGATGACAAATGATAACAAACCACAAATGGCGGCGAGTGTATAAAAAATAATAGATGATCGATAATAAAAACAGATGACAAATTAAATACAACAGATGATAGAAGATTTTCCTATCCTTTTTTGTTTTGACATTAATTCGCTTTCAAAATTTTTAGATTATAGACTGAAGACAAGACATAAGATAGAAGACAGACGATAGACAGTAAAAGACGCCGGATAGCAGAAGACGATTGATGACAGGTGACATATAATATATATATACATCTTTTCGTTTTAAACTCTTCTTCAACTATGGTATTGTTTGATTGAAGATAGAAAACAGAAGTTGACAAATGATAGATACCAAATGAAAAGTGACGCATGATAAATGACAGAAGGTGACAAATGACGGATATCAAGTCACAAATGGCAGCTAGAAGATGAGAAACAACAGATGATTGATAATAAAACAGATGATTGATAATAAAACAGATGACAGATAAAATACAACAGATAAGGACGACAGATAATTTTGCCATTATTTTTTTCGTTTTGAACATTAGTTGGCTTTCAAATATTTTAGACCATAGTTTGAAGACAAGACAAAACATAGAAGACAGAAAAAAACGGTAGATGACAAATGGCAGACGATATATGGAAGAAAACAGATGATAGATTACAAAAATATGTAATTTTTTTTTTGTATTTTTGTTTTGAACTTTTGTTAAAAATTTTAAAGAAAAACAGTGGATACAACAGAAGATGAAAAATGACAAATAACAAATGAAAAATGACACATGATAGATGACATATAACGGATGGCAAATGATAGATTACAGATGGAAGACAGCAGATAGGAGAAGACCATTGATGACGCAAGAAGCAACTAATATAAATGAATGAAACGTTTCCAAATTGGTCTAAAGTAGTTTTTTTTTTAAATTTATTTTACTACAAATAATTTTCTCAACAACATAAAAATCTTTTAATTTGTTTAAAATATACTAAAAAAGTTGATTAACAATTAAAATAAAATAAATGAAAATATACAGTGAAAAGAAATAGTTGACTTGAAATTAGCATTTATAAAATGATTATACGATAATTAAAAAAACAGTTAAATATGTTTCAAATGAGTAATGAAAAAGCATTTATAATTTATTATTATTTGACTAATTTTGCTTATGTTTTTATTTCTTTAACAGCAACTGCTTTTATACTACAATTGGTTTTTATGTCTTCAATATCAACCCATTTTGGTAATATTATTTTTAAATTAATACTTTCTAGGCTACACTCTTGATGGAACTGGTATTTCACAGGGTTATTAAAATTATGACACTTGTTGCGTTCCATGTTTTTATTGGCAGTTTCCTGACACGTGTTTCGAGTTTTTACACTCATTATCAAAGAAGTACAAACTTAATACTGTATTAAGTTTGTACTTCTTTGATAATGAGTGTAAAAACTCGAAACACGTGTCAGGAAACTGCCAATAAAAACATGGAACGCAACAAGTGTCATAATTATTTTTAAATTTATTTCTTAGCAAAATTGTTAATTGTTTTTTGGTATTGAATTGTATTTGGTTTTTCTCCAATATCGACCGTTGTTTGTTTCAGTTTCCTGAATTTTATTTACTATTCGGTTATATTCAATAGATTTTTATTTTAAATATTGGATTGATGAGGATTTGACTTGATGAAATTCCATTATATAGGTGATAAATGAAACTCTTCGGTTTTGAGAATTTACACAGTTTAATGTCGATGCACTGCGGCAATTGTTGGACACTGTGTAAATTCTCGAAGAGTTTTTTTTATCACCTAGATTTTGTTCTTCGTTTTTTAATTGTTTTTTAATTCCAATTGTTTCAATTCAGCAAAAATAACTTTTTAACTGTTTATAAAAAACTTTCAATTATTGTCTTTTTTTAATGTTTTAAAAATTTCAGCAATTTTTAATCGAAATTATATGTTTTTCTTCGTATTTTAACTAACTGTTTTAATATATATTTTATATATTTCAATTGAATTTTTCTTTAACTGTTTTTTTTTAGAAAATTATCGATTCTTTAATTTTAACCCACTCTAATTTATCATAACACAAAGTATTCTTAACCTGCTTTAATCAATAATTAATGAAGCAAGCGTACTCTCGACCTATCTCAATAATTTCTAGATTAACCTAAATTAGACATGAATTAATCTAGGATACTATGGATAACAAATTTTGTATTAGTCTACAAATTTCTGGACCAATCTTAATTAATAATATATTTATTTATTTATTTTACTCTTGACTTACCCGAATCAGTTATCGATTAACCCAAAAGAGACAGTAATTGATTTATCGTACTCTCCACCTACCTAACGTATTTTATCTTAGTCATCATCATTTTTAACCCATATCAATCAATAATAGATTGACCGATCAAACTCTTGACCAACCCTAATAAATTTTAGTTTAAGTAAAATTAGTCATAAATTGATCTAGTGTTATCCTGACCTGTCCCAACATATTTTGTCTTAGTCTGCGACATTCTCGACCAATCTCAATAAATAATATATTGACCTATCGCACTCTTGACCTACCTCAATAAATTATCGATCATTGATCTGCCTCAATGTGTTTTATCTCACCTAACGGCATTCCCGACCAATATTAGAGAAGTTGATAAAATTGTGGCTGCTGGATTATCAGTTTAGGCTCTATTTTGCAGATCATAAATAACTTAATAAAAAAATGTGTTCAGCAAATTAGAATCATATTAAGTTAAATATAATTCTGGTATTCCACAGGTATCAGCTTGGCATTTTTCTATTTTTACACCTTATTGATGATATTTTTCAAGTTTTAAAATAACTTCTTATGATCTTAAACTCTTTTTAATGATATAACGACTGATTGAATAGACTGATAAATGGATGGATGAATTAAAGAATGAATGAACGAATTACTGTATGAATTACTAATTTTCAAGCAATTTTTTCCTCTCATCAAATTGTCTTTTAAATAAATTTAAAATTCACGAAATCAATTCTACTCTTCAATTCCACTCCATTATATTTAACACACTCGAAATCCGTCCTCCCACTTGTAAAAATTCTCCGTGGGCGAAAACTGTCAAGTAATAAAATATTTCACGGTTGCTTGCCCACGAAGCCCGGCCTATTCTTCGCCAACTTTCAGGTGAATGGATGAAAGAACCCCACCGAACAATTAGCTGAAGATTTTTCGCCGTTCCAAAACGGAATTGATAAATGGACGAGGTGCCAGATGTTCGCCCGTCCATGGGTTGTACATCTCGAATCAATTGACTTTAATATGGTCAAATTGCTTTAAAATGCGCTCCTTTAGGTTCATATTAACGACAGTTTATGGGACGCCATTGTTGGCGGGTGAGTGATGTGGAGTGGAGCGTGGTACTCAATGGTGTTGGGTTGTAAATAACAGCTTACACAAACACAAAAAAAATATTTTTATTGAAAATAATTGATCTTGATGGTTATGATGTTTTAGATCAATCAAAATCAATTATTATCTATAAAAAAAAAAATAGTGTGTGTGAAATTAACAGAAATATAATAATACGAAATTTTGCAAAAAATGTATTGAACTTTCATCCGAAAAAGTTTTTAAATATTGTTATTGGATTAATTATTTTCAAGAAAAATATTTTGACAGAAATTAGTAATAATCCGAAATTTTGCAAAAAAGTTAATAAACTCTCACATGAAAAAGTAATATTGCTATTGGATATAATAGATTTTGGTCTATAAAATATTCATGATCAAAACCCACAACTATTTTTAATTACATAGATGAAGATTTTTTTAAATGAAATTGAATTGAAGCTATGTTAAATAATAAAAAAATACGTTGGTTAATTATGTGAGATTTTTCGGTTAGACCAGCCTAGACAACTTAATCGGCATCAACAGTATTTAAAGATCAACGTTCACTTGTTGTTGTGAGTGTCGTTTTACTTCGGATCTCCGCCCTCTTCCTGTGCTTTGTGCAGAGTTCGTTGGAAGAGGATCGTCCTTTTTTTACGTATTCTAATGCGTCTCGTCTCGTTCTCCGCACTTATCTGCATGTGAATCGATAACCTATTCGAGACGTACCGATTTTTCCTAATTACATGCCCGACATTCGATATCCGAGGGGTGGTGGAGGATGTGTATTAGTGGATGGAAATTATCGATCGGTTTTGAAAGGGTTGCGTGTATAAGGAAGTGTAACGTAATATATTCCGCTAAATATATTATTGTTATAGCTTTAGGTTATAGAGTAAAACGTAATAGGAATTATCGTGGATTTCGTTTATTAAATAATAAAGTGAGGATATATACTGTTAAATCGTTTAATCGGAATGTAATTAATATATATTTGTAGTAATTATACGTCTCCAACACTAATAGTACCAATTAAAACATCTAGGGTATTATTGTCTTATCCGAATTATCAATATCTTAATTTAGCTTAATGTTGACCTATTGTAATAAAGTATCATTAGATAAAGTATATTTCTGGCTTATCCCAATTAAGCCATTGCTCGGAATCAATCCGTAAGGAGAACAATAATTAACTAAAAACTTTATATCTATTATTACAGTTACGTTATTAATTTTATTTGGAGAAAAAAAATGCTTTGAAATGAGCAAAAGTTCTTTATGCAAAAATATTCCATAAAATTGATACACTCTTGCCGAACCTAGAAATGTAAATTTAATGAAGGTAAACACTTTTTATGTTCAAATTTTCTAAAAAGAAATTAGAGATATATATTTAGGAAATGATTCTATAAATTAAAAAAAAATCTAAAACCGTTTGATATATGACATCTGTAAAATTATAAGAAAATTAATAAAAACATTTCGTTCAGAATATGAAAGATTGAAGTACAAAATTTCAGAAATTTAAATTACAATATGAACCAAAAGAGAATTGAGAATCTATGATAAAATGACGTTTTCTTACATAATTTTACTTGAGAGGAGCCTAAAAATTACAACAGTATTCTTGTAGATGTTATTTTAAAATCAAAAGTATTTTAGCTCAAATTGAAATGAATACAAACCAAAAATCTATTTTATAATTTCTCAAAAAACATTAACACTAATACGACTGATATCTTCTTTAAACAAAAAAATCAATTTTGATTAAAATACCCATGTATATGTAAGGTGGTTGGGTGACCACTATCCCACCCTCCAATTATTTAAACGATAATCCTAAATTGTATAAAAAATGTTTGCATATAAGAATGTATTCACGTAAAAACTATAGCACAAAGTTGTTTATAATTAAATATATATTTTTTTAAGTACTCGCGTATGTTTTGATAATTGGTGTGTGGGATAGAAGCCACCCTCACAACCTACATATACATTAAAACTTCATCCACTGACAATGTTTATATTTTCATTGAAATTCTCGCAAATATAAGTTCCGATGTTAGTTTAAATAAATAAATCTATTTAGAATTAACGAATCTTTAACGTCATAATAAAACAATTGATGAATCAGTTCTGGAAACAAAATGGCGACACTCTAAACTTGACATGAAAAAAATCAAATTGCTTTCGTGAGGTTTTAAAATTTGTAAAAAATTAATAATAGGATTAGTTTAAAAATTACAAAATATGTTCATAATAGACGTATCTTTAATATCACTGTATAACAATTGATGCATCACTTCCGGAAACAAAATGGCGACGCTTTAAACTTGAATTTAAAAAAAAATCAAATTGCACTGACGATATTATATCACTAACTAGCTAATTAAACCTGGCAGATATAACATCCTGTGAGATATAGTTTATATTTTGAATTGATGCTAAGTGTTAGCCACCAATCACGCTTACGCTTAATTTTATTTTTATTTCGTTTTGTAGCAGAAATCAACAAGATAGTTATTGTGTAATTTTTAAAATTTCTTTACTAAACTGAAAATATCAATAATTATAATTATTGTTATTTTCAGATAAACAATTATCTATTTTGATCGAATTTTAAGAGCAATTTAAATTGTTTTTTGAAGATTTTTTTTTACAATTTCAGCTAATTGTAAATAATAATTTTTAGAGAAGTTTCAACTGGTTTTTTATTCGAAATTTTCAACTGTAATTGACTCATATCTGCTGTTATTTCTTAGTAATTGTTTTCCACTATATTTTTCTTTAAAAAATATTCAATTATTCGTTTAATTTTAAGTTATTTTTCTGTTTTATATTTGAAAAATTTTATGTTTTAATATGATTTCTCTAAAATGTTTTTTCTTAATTTTTTTTAGTAATGTTTCAGTTTTGTAGGTTTTAGATTAAATTAAAATGTACTTGGCTTGTTTCACAAATTAATAATTGGTGTTTCAGTTTTGAACAGATTTTTAATTGTAAAATTTAACTTTTTATAAATATCAAATTCGAATGATTTTTTTATATCCTTTTAACTTTTTTTAAATAATTTGAGAAAACATGAGATAGCTTTTAATTGTTCTTTGTAAAATTCCATCTACTGTTAAGAAAATTATATTTTTTTAGAATGTTTCTAATAATGTTTTTTTCCTTTTTTTAAATTTTCAATTATCTTTCTTTTGCCAAATTTTTTACTACCATTTTTTAATTAATTGCTTCTTCTTTAAGATAGAGAGAGTAATATCTTTGTTGAAGATAGTATATAATTATAACAATAATAATATTTTTTATGGTTTTTCGTCTTCCTCTCCCTCATGGTTATACACCGCATTTCTTTCGGCGTAGCTGTTTAAAATATTTTCACTGTTCATTTTTTTAAAATTTTAAATATTTCTAAGCAAATTTTAAATGTTGTCTTTTTTTATAAATGTTCAAGAGAGGAGAGAGAACATCTTTATTTGGACAAACAAAAATACATTTAGAACGAATACATTTTAAGTTAAAATAAGTGTTAGTTTGTTCGTTTGGGCTATCGACCTTCGGTCTTTCTGCCCTAAATTGAAACTATTTCTAAGCAAATTTTAAATTGTTAGTTTTTTTATTAGGAAATTTCAATTTTTTTAACTCCAACCGTTATTTATGTTATTTTTTAACATTTTCATGTAATAAATTTTAAATTCTGTATATTAAAATTTTTAAAACGTTTTTAAGAGTAAGTATAGAGAAACCGTTGAGGCGATATCTATCGACTAAAGCGTTGCACTAAATTAGGAAAATTAACTATATAATTAACTAACTATTTTGTAATAAATTGTCATTTATGGTTTTTCGAAAAATTTTAACTATTCACTCGTTTTTTTTTTAACAAATTACAGAGATTTTTTTTGTATAAAAACTGCTTTAAATTTTTTTTAATGGCTTTGTTGTACAAAGTTTTTAATTGCTTTTAACATATTTTCAATTGTTTTTTGTGAAGTTTTTAAGTGTTTGCTGATAATTTATTTTTCAAAAAAATTTTAACTCGACAAATTCTTTTTTTAATGTTTCTAAATATATGATTTTAGAAAATAGAAAGATATTTTAGACATTTTTTTAACAATTCCTTTAAATATATTTTCTTGGTAAATTTTCAGTTTTTAATTTAACATTTACTGTTATTTATTAATTAATTTATAGAATTTTTTTTAGCAGAATAAAATTTTTATTTTCTGCTTAAATTTTACAAATATTTTTCTAAAGAAAGTTCAGTTGTTTTGTCATTCAACTGTTCTTAGGTTAGTTCTATTTTTTTTAAATACAATTTAAACTAATTTCAAGCAAACTTTAAAAATATGGCCCAGTAATAATCTCTTGAATAAAGACTCAGGATAGTTGGAATATCTAAGCAAATTATATACTGTTTTTCCTTAGAAAAGTTTTCCATCCCGCCCATCAATGATTGCAATATAAAATAGGGTATTTTCGAAAGAAAGAAATTGCGAATTAAAAAATGTATTTAGTGAATTTTAAATGTTTTGAATTCACGGATTAACTTAATTGATTTGAAAAAACAGACTTCCTAATCAGTGAATAAACTCCACACTACTTAAAATGTTCACCTAACCATAGTGTTAATGTGTATAGTTATAAGATTTCTAATTTGATTGTAAACTTTTATTCACCTGAAGAAGCAATACATTTGCGAAACAATCACAGAATTATTAATAACCTTATTAAACAAATATTTTAATTGAGTTCCATCGAAAGTTGTATTGTTTAAATGATGGGTTAGAGGCTATACACCCACCCAACATAAACATTTCTACTATCACAGCGTTTAGTTTAGAAGTTTATGTTTATGTTCAATTCTTTTAATTCTGTGCCAAATAAACACATACAAAAAATACATAAATAATATCAATTACATAATTTAGACTGCATGAGAATTGGGCATTGAGTTCATCCTAGTACCTCGAAGTATTCTTCTGCTGACGCCCATGCAGGAACGCACTAGAAACTAATATGTAGGTGTATTTTAGCCTTAAATCCAGGCATTTTGGCCATGTAGAAATTATATGTCAATGTGATTGACGTTCTAATTGACAATATTGATGTTAATGTTATTCTGGACAAATTATATTCTGTTTGTATGTATGCGATTCAATTTTGTTCAAGTTAAACGCATTAAATGACCATCTTTTCCTAACTGGTTTAATTCTACTTTATTCTAAATTGATTCAAATTAAACAGAAAGCTTATGTTCAATATAAAAGAAGTAGCAGTGTGATTACGAACAGTTTAAACATCTTCGTTCGTAATGCAAAAGATCAAGTGTGGAATTATATCAAAATTATCTTAACAAAGTTCAATGAAACATTTTGCACGATTCTAAATATTTTTGGAGTTATGTAAATGAATCTAGGATAACTAAAGGTTGAGAAATCGTGTAATCCTGCACAAGACTTTGTAAACTAATTTGCAGAGTACTTCTTCTAATCTATATATAAATTATGCTAATGACCACATATCACAACCTGTCGAAACTTTCGGTAACTTAAATAATTTATCCCATTTTCACATTGATATCACCGATATTTTCAATGTCCTTAGTACGTTGCCGAATTAATTTAATTCTCGCCCAAAGAGGATTCCATCCTTTTTTATCAAAACATGTTGATATTCTATTTATATACTATTAAACAATATATTTAATAATTCCTTGAAAGCATGTATATTTCTTTTTATAAGGAAACAAAGTTTTAATAATAATAATACACATTTTTATTGAAAAACTATAGATATTTACATTTAAATAATAAATAATGGATGATGTGTTAGTGAGTTAGTTCGTCAAAAGGCTATAGAAGGACTTTCTGCTTTGTTTTGTCCAGTCCTATGATTTTTAAATTTGGGGTTTACACTAGGGTTTCTAGGAATACAATATAAGGATAATATGTGAAAGTTGAAAGAATTTTTGGAGAATATTTCTGATAGGAATCGAAGACGTTCTAGGATGGGTATAACTAAAGTGGTATCATAGAGGAGCTTGTTAAAAGGATTGTGTAAAGGATTAAGAGGATGGCAGTGTTTTGTTAGGGTACGGAGGGATGCTCGCTCGCTAACTTCAATATTGTGGAAGGTTGGATTGTTGGGATTGGGATAGTGGGCACAACCATAGTCCAGTAATGGGCGACAAATCATCTTACATATTTTGACTGCTGTTTTGCTAGTAATACCATCATTTCTGTATATTAAGCATCTAAAATATTTACCCTAGATGTTATTTTGCTTTCAATTATAGCTGTGTGCTTTTTGAAATTGATTTTGAGGTCTATGGTTATGCCTAGGTATTTAACGGAAGTTGAAGGAGGGATAATAACGGGTGTCCAACAATTATTGCAGTCCCGGGTGGCGTTGGAATCAAAAACGTAGGTCGATTCTTTCATGTGACAAATAAATGAACTGACATGTTAATTGTCAAACATAACCTAAATGTGTATTAAAAATGTCAGTTCATTTATTTGCAACATGTAAGAATCGACCTACGTTTTTTATTCCAACGCCACCCGGGACTGCAATAATTGTTGGACACCCGTTAGTTTGGGAAATTGAAACATTGTGAGGGTAACTATTTGTGCGATGGTATGGAAATAGGAGCTGTGATTTGTGGCGATTAATTTTAATACGCCATTTTGCAAACCAGTGTTGGAGGGAGTCAATAAGATCTTGAAGGAATTAAAGGGCTTTTGGTAACGTGGAAGCATGGGTAATTATGGCAGTATTATCTGCAAATTGCAGGAGATATTTGGAAGGATTGAAGTAGAGAGGATCAGGATTATAGATGTCGGACCAAAAAATGTTGTATAATAGAGGTGAAAGGGGAGAGCCTCGAGGGAGTACTTGTTCGGGAATAAAAGAAGAAGAGAAAGAGTTGTGGATTTTTACTTTTAAGAATCTATTAGAGAGGACAATGTTTTATTAGACCGGTTTTTAAAAATTTATCAAGAGATAATATTAAGAACGATAGAGGGATCTCAATCAAATTGGTCATCCCCAATATGTTTGATAAAATTATTGCAGAGCAGCTAATGTTTTCTAAACATATTATTTGTGTTAAGCAACACGGTTTTTTATTTGGAAAGTACTCATCAAATTTTTATACAAAATTCTATCAAAACGATTCTAATATTATACATAATAATTTTGGAAAGATTCTTCTTACTCCATGAAAACTCTCTTGATTCATCAAATTATATGTCAAATATGTCTTTTCTTTCCTTTCCTTTCCTTTTCCTTTTTGCCTTTCCTACAAATGCTTTCAAATGACTTTAAGATATGTAAATATAAGCGATTTTTTGATTTTGAAAATAATATAGAATATTTTTAGAAAATTTCAACTGCCCAACTTTTTCTTCCAGCCATAATAAATGTTTTAATAAATCATGTGTTATTTCTAATTTTTGTAGTTTTCTAGAACTTGAACAATAAAATAGAATTATAAATACATAAAAATATATTTTAGCTTTAATATATTCTACTATTATATATAAAGGTCAAAGAAAATAATATGCATTCGTTGTTGAAGATTATTATTATCCTAAACTAAGTGAAAATGTATGTTCACATGTGCACCTGAATTATCTCTTGTTAATAGTTTAACTTCAAGCGAGGTAAATCTTCGGGTCTTTATGAGAAATTATGTGATATTGACTGGAGCACCTTTCTCGGTTTACTGACGTTATATAATATATTTAAAAATGCAGTCCTGCAGTAGATTCCAACGTTTAAATTGCAACAAAAACTACTACGTCATAATTCCGAAATAGTTAAGCTTATCAAAGAAAAAGTCCTTATCAGATAAAAGAAAAAACTAAAACATGATTCTTCAGCCGCCTCAAATAAATTTAAACACTTGAGATCATTAATAAAAAGCAAAACCCGATGGTCTTATCGCAAATATATATCAGCAGTTAAAAATCAAATTATGTTCAATCTAATAAAGTTTTAGGCATATATCAACAATAGAAAAACAAATGCTGATACATGATGATAAGCATCTTGATAATCCTCGTGACAAAGTAAATGGCTTTCGTGAGTTTTTTGAATCCGTACATTATACTTCATCTAGTATTATCAAGCCTCCTATTGTCAACTTTTTTTATTGTTCTCCTTTTTCTCCGTATTCAGTACGGAAAATTCTTAAAAAGCTTCCAAATAATAATTCCGCTGATGATTATAAGCTACCTACACTTCTTTTAAAGGATTGTGCTTCCTATTCTACTCTCTACTTTGATATCACACTCGAGTCACTGGTAAAAATATAGTGTGTAAATATCAACAAAGCAAGTGTTTTATTTAAATTGAAAATTGCATCCATTTGTCCTAACAGATACCAAAATCATTTTCACCGTTGGTAAACGTTAACAACTTTCGTCCTATTGCAATCCCACCACATATTGCGAAAATGTTTGAGATAAATTTTTATGATCTAATCAACAACCATATTAAATTCTCAAACATAATTAAACAGTATGGTTTTGTATCCGGTCGCTTAACAGTGAGATATCTATTTATAATTACTCTTAATATTACTTTATTATCACTCGATTAGCAACTTGAAGTTGTCTACACATATTTGTCAACAGCGTTTGTCAAGTTAATTAAAATATTCGTCTGAATAACTTTAGGTTTTGCAAATCCTCAAAACTATTAATAGATTCTTATTTGAGTGGGCGTGAGTCATACGTCACTTACAACAGCTTCAAATATTGTTCCTACTTCTCACCATCAGGGGTGTCACAAGGTTCAATATTAAGCCCTTTGTTTTTTTTAAATATTTTTATTCACGATCTCTCTAAAAAATAGGCCTATGAACATTTCTCTTAAATGCAGATTATCTTAAAATTTATTCTAAAGTTAACAAGTTGGATTATTTGTCAACTTCTACAAAATAACTTAGATAAAATCACTGTCAGTGATTAGACTTCCTGCAAATTTAACACTTTAAATAACCACTAAAATTTTAGTGGTAAAAACATAGTAAGTATTATATTTAAGTGTTTATATCATGAATTACCACGCAGTAACAGTCACAATCATCATCATGAATAATTGTTTAACGTTTACGTCCAAATAAAATATTTGACTCTCCTTACTTCCCAAATTTTATTAACTGCAAATGTACATTTCATTCACCATGAGACTATTTTCAATGCTAAACTAATTCAGTTTATGTTCACGTAAAGTAAAAATTATTAAACTTTAAAACATATTGAGTTACTTTTAAGAATAACAAAAGTAATCAAAATAAGAACATCCAAATAATCACGTTTACACAATAAGCACTAATTTCTTCATTATTATCATATCGAGTACGTATTCCCCACCCTCGAAACATACCTATTCATTCACCCGTCCATCCATTCATGACGACTGTGGTACCTGAAGAGGGAGGCAGGTACGGATGGTGGGGGCACCACTTATCTTCAAACGCTTCACCGGAGAATCTCCAATACCATCTTACCACTTCGACGGTCAAGAAGTACACAGAGCGGGTTTACCAGTTACTCGAAGACTAAGGAATAAATTGTGCGAGTGCGGAATAAATTAGTGTAAAAATTAAAATGAAAAGTGAAACGAGAAAAGTTCCAGTTTCTGAAACAAGAAAGGTAAAATTTTAAATAAATTTATTTATAAGAATATATGTATTAATTAAACAAATTGAGTATAATTTTAAATGTTTGTTTGTTGAGAGCTTTATTTAATATTAAAATAATAAATTACACAAGTGAAGGATTTTATTACATGATTTTTAACATTTCTGTAAGTTTATAATTCGTTACAATCTTTAATAATTTAAAAATACATTGCGAATGAGAAAATAAAACGAAATAAAGTCAAAATTTATTTTGGATTGATGAGGCTGTTATTTGGCGAAACTGCATTATGCAATTTAATTGAATAAATATTTTTCTTATTTACATATCATTTCAAACAACCCCTACTTTTAAAAATGTTTTACCAGTTATAAACGAGAACCAAATTCTACAAATATTCTAGGTTGAAGTGTTACAGGTCTGATTTGAACAATTGAAAATCTTTAGAAAGCCCACAAGAAAGAAAACAATTCAATTTTGTTCTATTTTTTATTTACATATCATTTCAGTCAGTTATTAGATTTCCTGAAAATTGGAACTAAATTAGTAGAAACATTCTAAAGGAATTGAGAACGTAGAGTTGTTTAAATTTATGTTTATGTTTATGTTTATTAGTCTTTAGCTTTCCTTTAATAATGTATGTAGGGTGGGTGGGTAGAATAATGTTGTCCATCAACTTGAACTTGTCATGGTGTTAAATTTTTTGCAAATTCAGCAGAAGAAAAAATATTGCTCATTTATTGTAGCTCCTTTCTTTAGATTGTTTTTTTCTGAACCTTGAAGAACTACTACCATCAAAAGTTCGATGATAACATCAATAATCATCCCAGAAGTCATACCAAAAATTTAAATGTTTTGTACAGTAAGTTAGAAAAATGCTCTAAGCAGATTTTAACTTTAACAATCAGGTTGACTACACTTATTAATTCTAAAATATATGAAAGTCTACAACAATTTTTGTAGATTTACGAAATGTTTTCGTGTTTTTCTAATTCTAAAATACTTAAAATTACTATTAAAATATATATTTAATAAAGAAAAATGTATTGCCTTAGAGCTGAAGTAAAGTATGAACATTTTGCTCATCCATCACTTGGTGAAACACAATTTAAATTAATTTGGAATCATATTGAATTGACAAGGCGGAATACTTAATGAAACTCTATAATACATTTATTATAAAACTTAAAATCATTTGGTTTTATTTCTTTAATAATTTTCTCACTTATCTCTTGGTGAAACAATTTTTAACCTATTATCACTTGGTTGAACTTGCTATATAATTATCGCCAAAACTGAGGGGTTAATTATTCTTTCATTCATTAGTACTTTATCAGACTTGCTCTATAAAAATAATTCGAAATACATAAAACAGTAAACAAAACTGTACAAATAATTTCGTCAGCAAGCTGAAAGGTGGAGTTCACTCTTGAAGAATGTTCTTCCACTCCAACAACTACTCTAATATACATTGATCTTTAAATTTTCATCATCACAAAATTGCCTGGTTTCGAACATTTACAATAATCTTTAATTATATTCCTTCCAATCATTAACTACTTCTAATATTTTTTTGACCATACTACAACGATAATTCAATTCTTTTAAAAATTCTATTATCATTTAAACTGTATCCTAATAGAACACCTGATTATTAAACAATATTTCTAAACATATATTTTTATTTCAATTTACAGATTCGAAAACCTTTAATGGAGAAGAAACGCAGAGCACGAATCAACGACAGTTTGGAGATGTTGAAGCAAATCCTTCTAGAATCGAAAGCTACACTCAAGGAAGCATCTACGAAAAAACCTGGCCAAAGAACGGCGAAACTGGAGAAGGCTGATATTTTAGAAATGACTGTGCACTACATCCAGAATCTCAGGAGAAAACTCGACACCACACCACCGAAGGAAAAAGAGGTCCAAATACGTCCTGCGGATAGCACGTGCGGAAAATTAAAAGTTGGCATAACTCTGGTGCCTACGAGGTTAGGAAACGGCGAACTGGCGTTCATCATACCTCAAGCGGTGCAAGAAGAGGAGAAGAAACTAGAAGTTGGGGATAGTGTGTGGAGACCTTGGTGATCGTAAAAATATATTTTAAGAGGTTCCGTGTAAATAATGATAGATATAAATTAATGGAAAACGTAGGACGATTGAAAAAAATTTGAAAATGAATAACTAAATATTTGGTTTGTTACAATTAGTTTTAGCACATTTCATTCTAATTGTTATAATATAATGAAGAGTTTTCCTTATGTACATATTGTAAATATTATATGACTGTGATATTATCTTTAATAAATTTAATAAATATATTATTTATATGTGTTTCTTCATAATCAAAACCATAGCCACTCAAAACAAATCGTTGTTATATTAATAAAGAGAGAAAAAGAGGCATAAAAGAAAAATCAAGCTATTAATTATTGAAATTCTACTCCGTCAAGAAAAGAAAAGTTAAAACGATTATGTTGTTTATTGGCATCCATCACAAGCCTAAAACCTTTTATCAAAAAAACTTCAAGAATATTTGAACTAAAAGTTAGATTTAACATATTTCTTCTAGGAAGCTAAGAGATCTTATGAAGAAACTAGGTTTTTAGGGAAGTAATTTTTAAATGCTAAAGATATTATAGGTTTTGAAAAACAACCCCTAATATTAAAAATGTTGCACCAGTTATAAACGAGAACCAAATTCAGCAAATATTCTAGGTGATGCAGGCCTGATTTGAACAATTGAAAATCTTTAGAAAGCCTACGAGAAAAGAAAACAATTCACATTTGTTAAGAATTTAACGCATAAAAAACCACTAAATTGTAGATATAGCATAGTTCTTCTAAGAAACTAATTGACCTTATGAAGGAAGAAGATTTTTAGGAAATCTACTTGAAGTAATATTTTAATACCAAAGATCTCTTGGTTGAGGTGATGCAGGCCTGATTTGAACAATTGCAAATTTTTAGAAAACCTACGAGGAAAGAGATCAATTCTCTTCTCGTAGATATAACATAATTCTTCTAGGAAGCTAATTGACATTATGAAGTAAGTAGATTTTTAAGGAATCTACTTGAAGTAATGTTTAAATACCAAAAATATTCTATATTGAGATGATGCAGGCTAGATTTGAACAATCAAAAATCTTTAGAAAGTCTACGAGAAAGAAAACAATTACAATTTGTTAAGAAATTGACGCTTAAAAAATAATGTTAATTATTATTAGCATTAATTAACGGGTGTCCAACAATTATTGCAGTCCCGGGTGGCGTTGGAATTAAAAACGTAGGTCGATTCTTACATGTGCCAAATAAATGAACTGACATGTTAATTGTCAAACATAACCTAAATGTGCATTAAAAATGTCAGTTCATTTATTTGCAACATGTAAGAATCGACCTACGTTTTTTATTCCAACGCCACCCGGGACTGCAAAAATTGTTGGACACCCGTTAGTTAAAATTACTTATAATACGTGTATATTTCAGTCACGAATTTTCAACACGTAACCACCTCCGTCGTTAATCAATATCTCCAGTAACTTTTCGCCAAAAATATCTGGAACGGAAATAATCTGAAGATATCGAGATATCGAAAAAGGATTCCGACATTAATGCCAACTGCTACCCGCCGGCGTTGTAATTGCGACTGCCTGGAAAGTTTCTGCAGGAAATAACGGATGAAAGAAGTTCGGCCGAAGTTTCGCCCGACATAATTAGAAAGATATATAACAACTTTACTAAATATACGATATAAACTGTCTAAAGATACATTAGACACCTGTGGCGTAATCGTGCGCCGCCGTGTTCATTCCGACACTTTGCGGGGTGAGTTCCGCCTTGGGGGGAAACGCGCGAAGTGCATCTGATCAGAACTTTGAGAACGGTGAAGCACTAAAACTAGGATTTCTGGGATTTAGTGTTATCGACACTGAAGTCGGTGATAAATCTTAAATTGTAATTGTGTCATGTGTAATAAGACTTATAACACGAAAATTTTAACTTGATTAAGTGAAGTTTAAATTCCTAAATATTATAATTGACGTAAATATTTAACAGCAATTTATAATTTCTGGTTGTAGAGGTAAATATGAATTTGAAAAAAAGTAAAGGACAAGAGTTGAAACAGTTTTACAGATAGATTGTGTGGAACTTCTACATTATTTCTCTGATACACTTGAGTTTTCTTCTATTACGTCCTATTTTTTATATATAATTATATATAAATAACCTCTTTTTTATGTTAGATATGTGTGATATTAATAAAGTAAGTTTTATTTATCATTTGATAAAGTTTTTAACCTATTTTTTTCCTTCGTTATATTTTTTAATGAGATGCATCGATGAAACATGCGAAGATTTTCAACGACAGTACAAATACGGCTAAGTTCTGTATTATTGGCCATTAAGCCCCACGTTGGGCGCCACTTGCCAACTCTTCGGACGTTTATTCCCCAATTTTAACAGAATAAAATTAATTAATCCAGTTAATTAATTTTATTCTGCTAATGCACAAAATCGGAATCAAATCATTTCTTTGACTGACTCTAACAGAGAGCTAGATAGGTAATCAGAATTTGAGCAGTGGCCAATTTCGTTCATTATTGTTATTCTGTCAACAAACGGATAAGTTGATCAGTAAATTTATCCACTTCATAGTATCTGGGAAGCAGACTTAAATATTTTTCATATTTATGTACGAGTACAAACCATTATTTAAAACAAAATAGGTTTTTCTATAATAAATTATAATTTGTCTATAAATTTTTCAGACAGTGATAAGCTTAAAACTTTTAATTTAATCAGAGGTTTTAGCAAAAATCCGACGAGGTAGCAATATGAAAACATAAATTATAGACTTGTATATCTTAAAAAGTAACAAACAAAATGTTCTTTGATCTTACATCACAATTTTTTAATCAGAAAAATATAAGGTAACTACTTCTCGTATGAGAAGAAATAGAATAACACTGTTGTTCCTTTCTTCTCTTACTCTAAAGTGTGAAGGATGCAACAGTGCTATTTATGTTTATAAAGAAACATCAAGTAAAAATAGAGTTTGTGTTCAATTCAATGATTATCTTGAGGGTAATCAATTGCTTATATATTCATGGAAAGCACATCCTCAAAGCTTTTATATCCTGATTTATTACAGTTAAAGAATTTATACGTAATGTGTATCCTTCATTCACTAAAGAAAAAATCATATACTTGTTTCTCATTAATCGCTTGGTGAAACATTATGTTAATATATAGGTTTTATAATTAAAATCACTTGGTTTGTTTCACAAGAATTTTTTATTTTCGACTAGTTTCGGCTTATTGCCATTATCAAGAATGATGTACAAAAGAATTTTACCGGTATTTAAATGCATTGACGGTGCATCAGGTAATTAGGGCGTTTAATATCGGGGAGTTCCAAATCTCGTTGTTGTCATTAACTACGTTTTTTCCCGCTTTTACGGCTTTACAAATTTCAAGACCCTCCCGGTAGTTAAGTAATAATCCCTTATTACCTGAATGCAATATTTTACAATCCTTTGAATTGAAGATATGATTAAATGTGATGCAATGTTTTGCAAAACCCGTGGTTTGTTTTTTATTTAAAATGTCGTTACGGTGTTCTTTTAGTCGGGTTTCAAAGGACCTACCAGTTTGTCCTATATAAATTGCATCACATCCATCACACTTCAACTCGTACACTCCGCTCTTTTTATTATTATTATGATTAGATTTTATTTTGTTGTTTATTAACAATTTCCCTAAATTAATCGAGTTAGTCAAAATGATGTTATTATTCTTTCCCTGTAGTGACTTTTTTATTTTTTGTGAGAGATGTTTAACGTATTCTAATTTATTCCAACTATTCTTTTCCAATTTTGTCCCATTATAAAAGTATTTTTGTAAGGATTTACGTTTTTTCTTTTTTAACATATGATCAATGAGTTGTTCTTGGTACCCATTATTGACAGCTATAATTTTTATTGTATTTAATTCTTTTTCAAAATCTATGTTACTAAGAGGAATATTAATTAATCTGTGCAAAAAGGAATGAAAAGTACTAAATTTAATTTGATTGTCAGTATTTGAATCGACTGGAATAATTGTATCGGTACAAGTTTCTTTTCTGAATATTTTATATGATAATGTGTTGTTTGTGGTTCTCGAAATATTTAAATCTAAAAAGTTTAGGCTATTGTTTTGTTCTTTTTCAACTGTAAATTGTATGTTGCTATTTAATGAATTCAAATGTTTTGTGAATATATCTAATTGTCTAAATGATCCTGTCCATATGCAAAATATGTCATCTACATATCTTGTCCAAAAATATATATGTTTGCTTTCTGTTTGTTTAAGTAAATTGTTTTCAAATTCATCCATAAAAATCTCTGTTAATAATGGTGACAAAGGCGATCCCATTGGTAGCCCATCTGACTGAGTGTATATCTTATTGTTGAACTCAAAGTAGCACTGATTAATTTAATTTAAAACTCATTTTAAATAAAAAGATTGAAAACTCACCCAATCCAATTAATCATAAAAAAGAACTCACAAATTTAATCAGCATATGTATTAATCAGTGCTACTTTGAGTTCAACAATAAGATATACACTCAGTCAGATGGGCTACCAATGGGATCGCCTTTGTCACCATTATTAACAGAGATTTTTATACCGGTAAAATTCTTTTGTACATCATTCTTGATAATGGCAATAAGCCGAAACTAGTCGAAAATAAAAAATATTTGTGAAACAAACCAAGTGATTTTAATTATAAAACCTATAAAGAAAAAATATTAAAAAATGTATTTAAAATCACTGAACAAAAAACAATAAATGATGCTTAATTTCCTTGCAATATCTCTACCAAGCTTTTATACACCAATAAACATCCAAAAATATTTATCACCAATGTCATTCATGTATGAGATATAGACACACAAAAGAACATTTGCAGAAATAAACCTACATATGCTAAATGTGGGTTCTTCGATCACGAAAATAAAGTTTGTCTATTCAAAACATTTTAAAGTTTTGCCATAGTCGCAATTGAAACACGATTACTTACCAATTAAAAAATATATAGTGGTAAAACAAAGTAATCGTGTTTCAATTACAACTTATTCATTCAAGATGTACCACGAAGTAAACGCCCAAACCATGAAATATTGTGCCATATAAATCTGTTATTATGAAAAAATAATTCATCATTTGGAAAAGATAACTTTTAAATTTAGTTCTAAGAGAATATTGATGACTTGAAAGAGTCGAAACTATAGTCGTAGATAATTTATTAATGTTGTAAATATCATTAATATACAGTGGTAAAAAAAACATAGAAAATTGTGTTTTATTTCATCCTATATTTGAAAATGAAATACCACATAATAACGGTCACTACAATCCTGTTTCTAGAATATTTTTTTATTACTTAGATTTCTACGGTCTGATGTAATTATAATTCCTCACAATCCCATGCTTCTATCCTACACCGTATACTCTTCTTTTTCTGTAATAACAAAATCTTTTAACAAAATCTTCCACCAGCACAAACTCGATTTTAAAACAACAGCACTTAAAATAAACAAAACAGACAGTACTCGGAGACAAGAAATTAAACTTAAAATAGGTTTTCTGGATATTTTTATTTAAGAGTAAATCAGTGTTTAATTGGGGAATACGTTTGAATGCACCGCTGAAAAAAATCCAGGAGTGCTATAGAAAAGTACAAAATTATACACAACACATTTCTGAACATTACTATACAAAAGGGTACTTGTGTTTTACAAAAATAAATATTACAACTTTGATTTTGGAACCCTTTTGAAGAGAAAACGCATCAATCATCCAACATCACCAGGTCATCGTCCTCGGGTGGATTTGGCTTGCGGCGCTTCGACGATCCTTCTTGCGGATCTTAATCCTTTGTTTCGATCACCTCGAGATCATCATCGTCCGTGTCCATTTTTGACGATTTATCATCCTTTCCATTAGACGTTCCATTAGACTCTTCTTCTGGTTTTGCCTTTAACTCCATATCTGAGAGAATTTAGTATAAGGGGTCATCCTTCTCTTTAGGAACATAATGGTTTATACAAATAGTTAATTCATAGTTTTGAACAAAATCATCCACTTTCAACAATAAACCATCTACAATGCTCAATTCTTCTAATTTCTTGTCATTATTCACCTCTGTTTCACCTTCTTCAGAGGAAATAACGACCACACCTTTTCCGTCCAAAACGGCATCGGGAGAAATCATGTTAAGACCGTTCTTCAGAATGTCAGTTTCAAACTCTTTTACCGTCATGACGGCGGTGTTGACAGAGACGTTGACAAACGGCTGCGGCGAACAGACATAGCATTTCGGATTAGCCTGCTCGAATTGCCTCTCCGCCATCATCACGGTATTGCTAGCCACCGACTTCTGGCGGACGTACACAGTTTGGCATTTTTCGTACTCGAGGGCCAACACTCTGAAGGTCAAAAGGACCACAAGCCCAGCCACCATTGCATTGGTAGTGGCAATTGCTGGGATGATGTTTCCGGCAATAGATTTGACATCAAACCTTGACTTGACTGTGTGATTTTGAAAATGTGTCTTGTAACATTAGCACTAGCTGTAACAAAATCGAGGGCAGGCTTTTCATCTTTATCCCAGACGAGGAATTCTTTCTTTTCGAGCATCTTTTTGAGGATGGAAATGCTAGAGGCAAACACCTTTGCACATTTATCAAGAGACCACACCTCCATGTCTTCTTTGTGAAAATTGGTTGAATTTTCATTCTCATCCTTGGTTTGAGAACAAGCAGTATCCCAGTTGAGTGGTGTTGGCGGCATTCTTTTTTCACAAGTTGTCCATTATGAGCAAGTAGTTAATATCATCCTCATCATTATTTACGCTGAACAATATCATGAAAATTTCCAGAAAATTTTCTTTACCTAATCATAAAAACTCTAGAAAAGCAGTTTATTCTTTCATCTTTTATTGATGTAATCTCTAATATCATCCCAATCAATACTTATTCCTCTCAGTATACACTGCCTTTTGTTTTCCAAGTGGTCTAAAAATTGAATGGAATATTAGAAGTTATCAATAATACATTCCGGACACTATGTGGTCATTATCAAATAGTTGACTTACAATGGTCATAATGATACTGCGATTTTTACAATAAAAGATGGTGGAGGTACGGACGTATTGTAAAAAAATTGCAGTATCATTATGACCATTGTAAAAATTTGTTAGGCAACACATAGTGCCCAAAATGTGCATCTAGTGGTTAAATAAAAGCAGTGAAGAAAGAATTTAACCGCGTTTTTATTACTAATATAATCTTCACATAACTCAATAACACATACATATTAGAATTTATCACCCAATTAATTAAGATCTAATTTTACTCCATTCTGGTTATGTTAATTAATACTCGTGCTTCTCCCCAAGAAGGGGAAGCCAGAGAACTCGTCCCAGGCTTATAGGAATATCTGCCTATTATACGGCGAAGCAAGGTACTGGAGCGATTACTGGTAGAGAAAGCTAACGTCGCAATCGAGGGGGCGGGGGGCCTGGCCGATAGTCAATTTGGCTTCAGACAAGGGAGATCCACCACGGACGCTATACTCTGCGTAATGGGAAGAATGGAATAACGCTGAAGGAGGAAGCACTGCATTGGATCACAAGAATGCGTTCAACACACTACTACGGCATGTACTGTTAAAGGCCCTGCGGGAAAAAGGCATCCCACCATATCTCCTGAGGATGTTTGGCAGCTACCTAAGGGGTAGGGAGCTGGTGTTCACGGCGGATCTAGTCGTAGAGCAATGCATAGTGACGACCGGCGATGTACCCCAGGGTTCCGTACTGGGGTCGTTCATGTAGAACGCAGTGCACGACGGGTGTTCTGGACAGAGAATAGACGGTCGAATTCGCGGACGGTCTCATGATAGTGATAAGCAAAAGAGACATCGTCGTTTACGCCGCGCCAGCATTTTCAGGGTATCTAGGCTCCAAACGAAATAACACCAGATTGGGCAGCGCCATGAGACCAGCAATGCTTAGAGTTACTAGGGGGTACAGAATCGTCTTCACGGCGGCGACCAAAGTCCTATCATCGATGCCGGCACCGGATCTGTTAATAAAGGAGAGGGCAAACTAGCATAAGCTCCTGGCGAGCAGACATGACAAGACGACGGCGAGAGATCTAGTCCTGAGGGACACGGAAGTCGCAAAGCAGATACACCGCGGCAAGCACGGGGGCCTGGACGAAGAGACTAATTCCAGAGGTGGGACCGTGAACCGAAAGGAAGCATGGGAAAATGACATCATCTTATCCAGTTTCTCACTGGCCATGGATGCGGGCCACACCTTCTTTGAGTGGGAGCAATGGACAGAGGACAGGATGCGGCTAGTGCGCAAGATAGAGGGGACATTCTTCGCAGAGACCTAGTGCCGACCATATTGTCCGACGAAAGGAAGTGGGAGCTGGTGGCCGAAACGCCGAAGAAGATCATCCTCGCCAAAGGAACGGACAACACGAGACGATGCGAAGAATGCCTTGCAATACCACCGGTTCCCCCAGAAAAACTAGAAGAGGTTTAAAGGCGTAGAGCCTGTTTAGAAGGAACAGGAGGAGTCCCACACACCTCTGTCGAAGAGTTGATGCTTAAAGCATTCCTCCTCGCTATAAAAAAAGTTATGTTAATACTCGGATAAATAATTAAGAAACATAATTTAATGTTAATTTCTCTCTCAACATAATTAACTTATCTAATGCCTCCATATCTCCATCCCCCATTATTATCTTCTTATACTCTTCATGACTCATTTAGTGGTGACAAGTTTTCAGTTATTACTGAAGTCTTCTCTTTGTCTTCTTAACTCTATGTTACGACGTTTTTAATCTATACATTAATGGTGAAAAAGAACCTGTCTTATATATTTATATGAACTTAAAGCTAAATGGATAATAATAATAATAATGTGGAGCATAATCTGAGCAAGATGGTGGCCAATTTCTTCTTCGCAACACACCTGACAACACTCCACAACTCCTGGATATTCCGTATCAAGTAGATTATCTAATGGACATAAAAATGTAATCATTTCATCTGTTTCAATTTTTGATATAATATTTTTTGCTTTTAATTTGAGACTAGAACCAAACACTTTCCCTCTAGATAGTCCTTCATACCAAGCTGGATATAAACTTCGAAAAACCATGTAATGTTTAAATCATAAGAAATTTTCTATATAATTTGGCTTCGTATTCCTTATTTCTTGATAAAATTCGAAGCGCTGTTGATACATTCGTTTTTCAATCCTTCTTTCTTCATATTGCCCTTGATGGGCATTGAAGGCAATAAAAATTCGATAAGAGAAATACAAGAGTATTTTCAACAACGACCCTTGAATGCTTCATAGAAGTTACAGAAGCAATTACTCATTTATAAATGGTGTCCATTATGTAAACAAGCATTGTTTTGATACGTTCTGTGAATCAATTTTACAATATTGAGAGGACTCTTATATCCTTAGTATGGAAAATTATAAAAACCTTCAAAAAGTCTTCACGCGTCGTTATCTTTAAGCAATCCAATGATTGTTTCATCTGAAATTTCACATTTTCTTTTGTAGAAATTTGTTTACTCAAAATCCTTTAATAAGTTCTTTCTTTTTTTCTCGCCAAGTACTTAACACTGATGTTTTCGGATCCAACTACTAGAGATCTACTACAGCATATAAATTGAAGAGCTTCCTTTATTTTTCTTTGTATAATAGAATAGTATTTCAAGGGATAAAAGCCGTGGTTGATAAACAGTCTCATGTGACTTATAACTAATTCAAAAGTATTTCACTTAAAACCTATTATTTTTCAAATGTTAAAAATTGGACTTAAACTTAAACTAGATTAAAGAATATGAAAACAGGTGTGTGTCTTTAATATATTTTTTGTTATTATAAACTTTACATTAGTAGTTTCTCAGGAAGTTCAGTTCCCTCATAAAGCATCCAGACAATGTATTATTAATATTTTTTCAACGACATTGTTATGCTTTATTGGAGAGTGTCTGAACATTTTGATTTTATTGAGGTATATTTTCAAGAAATCAATAAATAATGTTGATTCTCCTTTCGTCGCTTTTTGTTATACAACAAGATTAATTATTAACCTCACTTATAAATATTCATCGCAATGACCTTTGATTCTGTTGTCTTACTAATTCAATGGATGTACCATTAGAACGCTTGTATCTCTCATGTTCACTATATAAATATAACCTATGACCTAGTTCTTTCAGAACTTTTCCTATCACTCGCAATACTCTAATAAATTCTTACTCTATCTTATGAAAAGTGGTCTAGGGTTTATCTCGCATTTTGGGTGGCAATTTGTTAAAAAAATGTATACTGTGATAATTGACTCCAGTTTTCGATTTGGAAAGGTGAAGAGAGAGAAGATGGGCATATATTTCTTTTATTTCGGATATCATGTTCGTTAGTATTTTAGTAATGTTGCTGCTTACCGACATTATATTTTACATATTTTAGGCATTTAAATATGTATAACCCAATCCAGCTATTATTATAACTGCTCAAATAATAATGCAATTATTATAATCAGTTGTTGTCGCTAGATATATCTGCATGTACAACTTTTAAGTATAAAACAAAAACTATTAAATCACCGTGGTTAATCAACAAATCAAGGTCATTAAACAAGTATAAAAGAAGAAGAAAGGGCGTAATTTATTCATTATTTTTTAAACTGAATATAAATAACTATTGATTAATATAGATATACACGATTTAATAATCCTGACATCAACTCGAACCACGCCTGTGGATCTACGAATGTGTTGCGTGACCTTAACTAAATTTACAGTCGTTAAGGGTTACACCGGCCCGAATATTGCCGCCGGTCCCTAAGGGCCATCAAAACTCGAGCACGTACAGCAACTTTACCTTCACGATATTTAACCCGATTAATTAACAAGATCCCAATAATGTTAGATATGGCCATTTATATGCCTAGTGGATTCCACTGTATCACACGATTTGCCCGGTTTTACATCCGCACACCTCCGGCTAATACAATTGATTTTACATCGTCGTTCCCACAGGATGAAATTAATTCTACGCAACAAAATTTCGCATTAGAAATAATCCTATATGATAGAAACTAATTCTAGAAAGTTTTACATTTAAATCCATCTTATATCCATCGATTAATTAGAAGACATATATTATCTGGGCCTTAATTAACCGATTAAGGATTGATTTAATTTAAATTTTAGTGAAATTAATTTTATCCTAGAAGATAGAAAGACCACGGGTCGATAGCGGTTGGACAGAAAATTAAAATCATTGTCCTACATCAAAATTTATTTTATTTGTTGTATTTTTTTTTCTGTAAATATAGTTGTTGAGTAGTATTATCTAGTTTTAGAAACAAAATCTATTTCGTTATTTCATGTAATTAAATGTCTTCCTTTTATTAATTATTCAAGCTAATGTGAGTATTGGGAGAGATTTCAATTTCGGAATCAAATCAGTGTATCCATTAGTTGCAAGCCAAACAACGAGCTTGAAAGCTGTCAATTTCGGGTTTTCGCATACCGATTATGTAAAAAAGAAAACACCCAAATCGATCGGGAAAATCACGCACATTCATTTCGGCCTACGAACGTAAGTTCTTCACCTCTTTCCTTTCAACAAACATGCTGGTCAAGTGGAAAATTCTGTGCGGCTTCGGACTAGTCTTCTGGTCGACGATGTGCTTCATTGACTACGTTTTCGGAAACATCATAAATAAGGGAGAATTCACTAAATTGCAAGGTAATAAATAAATATTAATAAGTGAATTTTATTAGTTTGCTTTAAACTCTTAATCAGTACAATTAACTAAAAATTATTTTAGGACAAAAGAACTTACATTTGATATTATTGAAAATCTTTACTTAAGCAGAAGTTTTAGATCCTGATAATGTTTATAGAAGCAATATATACATTTTAAGTTATAAATTTAAAATAGAATTATTACTTACCATCCTAACGTTTGTTTAAACTTATTAGGTTAAATAATTTCGTAGATAATAAATGCTTAAACTTATCACCTTAAAAACTTTCGTAAATATACTATAAAATTAAAAGCCAAATTATTCTATGTGCTTTCAGAAGAATATAAATAAGAAAATACAATCTTTAAATTTTCTACTTCCTTTCCATTAATAATTGGTGCCTCAAAATTTGAATTAAATAATAAAACACAGTTTGTTTTCTTTAAATTATTATTTTTTATTGAATCGTAAAGAACGCAGTATACGATTATGCATGAAATAACACTTAGAGCAAATGGTCTTCACGTTTTTGCTAGCCCACACACGAGCTTTAAAATCTTGTATTAATTTTGGAAGACTCTACACAACTTTCATTTAATTTTTTTCTTATAGAAGGTTCTTTTGATGATGAGGAAGATAAAGGATATTCTTGTTGGAGTCATGTAGCCATGTGGGGAATGCTCTCCTTTGCTGCGTCTTTTGTGGGTTGTGTGCTGTTGAAATTTTTGAAGCAGCAAATGTGAGGAGTTTTTGTTAACGTATTCCAGTTTTTTTATTGTTTATTAATTTTTTTTTTAGCTACAAATTTACACAAGGATCACAGGTCGATCATCAACTCATCAACACCGTCAGCGCTGTTCGAATACCAACTGTTTCCAATGGTTTAGACATTAAATTTGAACCAGTTACATCTGAGAATGATAGGAGCAATGCCACGCCAAATCTTAATTTGCTGGAAGCCGTTAAAGACTTTCCTGTTACGGTAAGATATTTTATTTTAGATGATTGTCGTTATTTGATTATTGATAATTCTTTATCATACTTGCTTAAAAAACTGTAGTTATTACAAAATAGATACAAAATATTGAAAACGTACAAACAAAATTTTGACAGCAAGTTGAAGTTCATCTTGTAAAATGTTCTTCCACTCAAACCCATGAACGTCTATTCCTCTACTAATTTATAAAACTGGAAATTAGTTTCAAAGGTACTTTTTATGCATTAAAATGCTTGTATTTCCCAATTTTTTGGGATAGATTTACAAAGATATGTAACATTGGCAAATATTTTTATATTATATTATTTATATTTATAAGTAGAGTTTCAAATTGAATAGTTTTATTAATTCAATTTAAAGTTAGTAATCGCATAAGCAATCTACTAGCCTTTTCTTTGGCACATGATCACTTTATTTACGAGGGTGAGTTTCGAAGTTCGCGGAATGGAATAGAAAGAGGTGATATAACATTAAAACATTATTTTTCTTTTTAAATATATTCACCTGTAACTTTAACACTTTTCTCAGAGATCTATAAAATAACTTGTAACCTTCATAAAATATTGATTTATCCTTTTATAAAATATATGCATCCTTCACTTCTTCATCGGTAGAAAATTTCTTTTTTCGAAGCTCTTTTTTCGGATTTGGAAAGCTATAATAGTTGCTGAGAGCCAAATCTGTGATATTGGTGGGTGATCAATGATATCGAAGCCCACCTTATGCAAAGCAACCAACTCAACTCGACTCTTATCAACAGGAGCATTGTACTCTTCCTCCTCTTCTTTTCTTTCTAATAATATTATTGCATAATTCAAATTGACTTAATTTTTTTGTATAGTATTATATTTTATTCAACAGTATACATTCATCCATACCTAACCACATAAATTTAAGCTGCAATACTATTGTTTCATTCTTTAATACTGACAGTGGTGTAAATAAAATATAAATGTGTATATAATAAAATTAGGTTTTCCTTTCAATTAGGCCTACCTCAATATATAAATTAGTATTGCAGCATGCTCTTCACCTCTTTAAAAAAATTGCACACTACAAAACAATTAGGCCAGAGATTAGTTTATTGAGTTATTACGGTAAGTAATTTATAAAATCCTTAATGCTTTACTTTCAAAAATCGATGAAGCGGTTATGAAAATATTTTATTTTAAAATTTCTGATCGGTCGCCATTTTGTTATTTGGAACAAAACAAAATAATTGTAAATATAAATGTTTTATAAAGCCGAAAGCTACTTTTGAAACTTTTTGGTTTTATAAAATAGTCCGACAAATAAGGGACTTAAAGTGATTTCTAGAAGAACAAAAGAACTCCGAAACGAAGCACCAAATCACAAATTGGAACTAAGAAAAGTTGTTTGTTTCAACTGGTTTTAACTGCCATTTTCGGATGTAACGACTTAGTATTAACACCGTGTACATAATTGAGAACTATTAAGAGTACGCCGGGCTAAATTAAAATAAATATGTTGAGGTAGGTCAGGAGTACTCTAAGTATGCATGTCTTATTTGGGCTAGTTCATTATTGAGGTAAGGTATTGAGATTGAGGTACTAAGGTCAAAATTAAGTTAGCCTAATGTGTTATTGCTTGAGGTAGGTCAAGCGTACGCTACACTAATATATGAAATATTTGTAATATATATATATTAGGGTTAAGAATTGAAAATGTATTAAAAGTAAAACTCGATTAATTATAATAATTTAAAGACATTATAATTGATACAACAATCTTTTAAATAATTTTCTTCTAAAAAAGTGGAAAATTACTTGAAAAAGAAACCGTTCAATTCAGTTAACAATTTGTTAAATAATAGATCTTAAAATGCTCTAAAAAACTTTAAAATTGTTAAAAAATACCGATGAAATTTAAACTTGCTTGAAACTACAAAGAAAAATTATTAGAATTTTTATAAGGTAAAACAGTTAACAACTTATTTATTTATTTTTAAAAACACTTCAATTGTCATCAAAAAGAAAAACTGGTTTATTTCAAAGAAAGGGTAAATTTTCGTAATAATAACTGCAGAAAAAATATCAAATAAAATTAAAACTTTAAATAGTGGTTATAAACAAAAATTTTTCATTTCTTTATGCTACTTATTTTAGTTTCTACATTATTTAGTTTTATGTCAAAATCATTTGTTATTATGACTCTCTTGCAATATAACATGAATTTGGCCGAAACAAAATTTAAAACGTTTACTTAAAATTTTACAAACAAATAAATTTGCAAATTAAAAAAAAACCATTGATGAAATTGTCACATATTTTATTTTCATTTGCTAAAAGTAATTATTAAATTACTAAGAAAACTGTACGTAACTTGTCAATGTAAATAAAAATGTAATGTAATTGTACAAAGAAACAATTAAGAATGTGCTTAAGAAAGAGTTAATAAAATATAAACTTAAAAACACTTAGTATTTTGTAACAAACAAACAAAAATGGAAAATATGCCTAGAAACAATTGATAACTATCTAAAATACAGTTTAAATTGTTAGTTTTAAATTTAAAAAAAACACACAAATTAAAAATACCTTCAAAGTACAGTGAACATTGTCTTAAACAAACAGTTGTAATTAAAAAGAAAGGCAATTAAAAAACATTTGACATTTTACCTTAAAAGGATTAATATTTTCAAAAAAGAGAACTGAATAACAATTACTTACTTACCTACTTACTAGAAACATGAAAAGTGATTAAATTTGTAAATAGAAAAGCATTTGAAACAATTAAAATTTTATAAAAAAACTGAAAATAAAATAAATCTGTAATAAGTTTTTTAAATCAAAACATTTCAAATTGAAATTTTAGAAAAAAAAATACTGAAAAGACAATTGGAAATTTTAATAAAACTCAATTATCTAAAAAAACTAATTTACTTGAAAGTTAAGGAATTAATGCAAAAAGAAACAATTGAAAATTGTAATAAAATAATTGCATTTAGTCATTAGAAAATGCAATTGAAACAATTAAAATTTTACGGAAAAGGGCACTGAAACAATAACAATCTAATAATGATGATTATTGCGACCGTTACTACGAGGTAATCGATAATATAGACACTGAATAAAACATTTACTATGTTTTTTACTCAATAATTCCGGTAGAAAAGCATAGTAAATGTTTTATTAAGTTCCTAAATTACAATCTAGTTAAATAGTAGTAAATTAAACAAAAACAATTATAAATTTTGATAAAAGAAATATGTATAATAAAACAGATATAACAATTAAAATTTTACAAAATATAAATGAAATGACAATTGTAATAAATCTGTAATAAAATATTTGTAAATTTTCTATAAAAACATTTGAAAATTTACTTGAAACAATTGAAATTTGAGGTTAAAGGACTGAAAAAATGATAACCGTAATAAAACTATTCTAAATTTTCTAAAAACATAATTGAAATATTACCTAATTACCAACTGTAATTTCACACGAAATAAATTGAATAAAAACACATTTGATATTTAAAAAATTTACAAAAAAGAAAACTGAAAAATTATTCAATTAAAAAATCAATAATGTAGCGCAAAAAGCTAAACTAAATTAATTTATACTTAAACGGTTGTAAATTTTATTAAAAAATTCGAAATTACATTTTAAATAATCAAAATTTTACGTATAAATAAAAATTTAAAAAAATTCAAACCTGTAATAAAACAAATCTGAATTTTTAACAGAAAGGAAACATCTGCAATAAAATTAAGAATCAACTTAAAAGTTTTTTAGGAAAAAATAATTAAAAAGAACCTTTTGTGGCAAATTAAAAAAAGAACAGTTTTTAATTGGTTTAAAAACAATTTATCAAAAGGGTGAGTGTTTTAATGATTTTTTTAATAATAGGAGATATGTATCAAATCTATAAAAAAACCAATTAATAAATTAAGTTGATAATGAATTTTAGCAAGTTTGATATTTTACAAAATCTTTAACAATATTTAAAAAAAATAATTTGGAAAACCGTTTAATAAGCTTTTTCAGATTAGCCAAAAAATAGTTTACACTAAGAAAACTTTGTCCCACGCCGGTTGCTGTTGGGCGCCATGTGCCATTTGTCTTTAGTTTTGCGGTTGTGTTTACTGCCACCTCCCTTGCATGCATGTGAAAGAGCGTAATGTTCAGTAGAGTTTCGATTGCAGCCATGGGTGTTTGCGCATTGCGCCTGTCATGGCCAATCGTTGTAGGAGGTTTAGTTTCTTCCTGGTTACCGATTGGTTTATTGTTGGCCACCAGGTTAACGCTCCATGTGTTAGAGCTAGTCTGACGATTGCACCGGGCCACCTTTGGTTTGAAACTCCAGAAGATGACTCAGGTTTTTTTTAAGCTTGTGTTCTAAGTGGTTCTCTCAGTTAAGCTTGAAGCCCAGTATTATACCGATTTGTCTAACTCTACCTATGTTCATCTTTCTTTTTCTTGTAAACGGTATCAATTCTGTCTTCTTCATTTCTCTATGATTTTTAGAGCGCTCTGCATTAAACTATCCCAAAATGATTAGGATGCCGTCTTTCTTTTTTTCGTAGTGGAACACACAGCATTTGGCTCTTTGGACCTCTCTATTCTTAAGATTAAAGCTTAATACCCAGGATCCCTCATGAGGGAGTCAAGTATTATCTAGTTCCTCCTTAACTTTATCCAGGAGGTTGCTTCTGTCAACATGGTCTACTGTAGATGCTGGTTGATGCAACACTATTACTTCATTCTTTAAAAAATCATCATTTATTAAATTATTTAAAAATAAAAGCAATGAGACTGATGGTAATAAAAGTGTATAAAAGAACTCAAACTCTCTACCGATCCATCTCGATAAATTATATACTAATCTGAAGTACTCTTGACTTACCCCAATAACTTAATTACCAATGAAGCAAGCTCTGTTTTTTAATTTCTTTGTTCTTTTATTTACTTAGGTGCACTCTCCTAAGATAATACTTAATATCTAGATGTAGGCTAATATAAAATATATTGAGGTTGGTCAAAAGTACGCCATGTCTAGCATGTCTTATTTCGGCTAATCTATAATTTATTTTTTTCGTACTATTAAATAGTTGCAAACTCATAAAATCACCAATTAAGAAAATAAAATTGATTTCTAAAAAAATTCGTGAAAAAAACAATTGAAAATTGGAAAAAAATTAATAATTTTTCTAAAATGATTTTAGAAAAACTTTTTCATAATTTCATTTCTCCTAGTTCTGTAGTACTTCTCTTTATTTTGAAAAACTTTGCAATAAAGATAATTTTATGCAGTAATATTTTCAGTTAAAAACACTAACAAGAAGTTTTCTAAAGAAAAAAAACCCTTTAAAACAATTTTGATGTTTTAAAATGCATTAAAAATAGTAAGTGAGAAAAAATTGCCAATGTTTTTATGAAGTTTAAGTTAAGAGTAACACTTGTTTTGTTTTTAGAATTTTTCATCATTTTTTCTACCAAATTTTAGTATTTTTCCAAAGCTATTTTATCATTTAATCAGTTTTATCTTTGAATTATTGTTGTAAACTTTCTTTGATCTTTTTAGGATTTCTCGGAAATTTTTCATCGAGAATTTTATAATTTCTCATCATTTCTTTTTCTGCAATTTCTGCAAGATTCTAAACTAATCTGATCATTTCTCTTCCACATTCCTCAAATTTTCTAGTTTTTTTTTTTGAATATTTTCACATTATTTCTGTCTTTGTTCCATGAGAATTTTCTTAAAATATATGTTCAAAATTGCGAGAATTGTCTTACATGGTTTTAGAATTTATCTTCAAAATTTTTTAGAGGTTTTAGATTTTCTTAGTAAGTTATCTTGCAGAATTTGAATTGTTTTATATTAAAATTTATCTTTCGGATTCTAAGAAAATAGTTCGTGTTTTTAATTTTTTTTTTTATATTTTCAGGAATCTTTTAAGAACACTAAAAATGTTTTAAAGGTTTTTGAATTTTGCAGCGAGTTTTCCCAGAAATTTTCCTTCTACATTGTTAGAAATTGTCAGTATACTTCTTTCTGTAAATTTTTTAACGGTTTTAAAGTTTTTTTTGTAAGTTATCATCCAGAGTTTTAAGCGTTTTCTCCCGTTAAAGATAATACCTTCCACCATTTCATATTAAAATTTATCTTTCAGATTCAAAGAATTATGCTCGAGTTGCTAGATTTCTTCTATATTTTTTTTGTATCTATTTAAAGCTTTCTTCCAGGATTGTTTCAAGAATACTAAAATTTTTTAAAGGTTTTAGAATTTGCAGAAATTTCCCTTCTAGATTTTTAGATATTGTGAGCATATTTCTTTCTGCAATTTCTTTTTTATCTTATCGAGATATTTCTGAAATATATCATTAAAATTATTGCTTTTGATACTTAGATTTCTTTGGTCATTTGTTTAAAAACCTTTAAAAATCTCTCTAAAATCTATATTTTTACTAGTTTCCATCTTTTTTTTTACCAAACCTTCTGAATTTTCCAAAGATTTTTCTTAAACTCTTTCTTCGATGTTTTCCTAGAAACATCTCTTCCACTTTGTTTAGAATTTGTAAGTATTTTTCTCTCTACCATTTCTTTTTCTTGTCACAATGATATTGAAAGTATATCATCAAAATTGCATGAATTGTCTTCTATGGTTTAACAATTGTCCGCCAACGTTTTTTTCACATTTTTCCAAAGATTATAAAATTATCTAATAATTTTTCTCCATATATCTTAAATTTTCTAATTTTTGCCATAATTTCTGTCTTTGTTGCATCAGAATTTTCTTATAAAATAAAGCAACAAAAACCTTTCTTTACACAATAATAATCAAGTTTATCTTCACATAACTCATCCAATTAATTTAGAATTTTGTTAGAATATAACTTCCAAAAAATTTTAGACTCATACAAATTTAAATGTGCAACATACTTCACGTGCTTTTATTTAGTCCCTCAAGGCTCTCCTCTATCACCAAACCTTTACAATATTTATCTTCATGATATTTATAACCATGATCAACATTACCAAAGTCCTTCACTTAATTAAAACACAGTTATATTTCTTTCTTCACTTTTTATGAAATAAATAAAAAGTGAAGAAAGGAATATAACTGTGTTTTCAATTAATTGATATTAACCTTCGCGTACTCAAATAACTACACTGAGTCCTTCAATTTTATTTATTAGTTATCCATTCGCTAAAAATACACATAAATATATAATTATTAAAATGAAATTTAATTTAATTCATTTTCTATTAATCATTAGTCTCTAAATAATTCAAAACTGTATTAAAAAAACTATTTCGCAATATCTATCCAAAGAAAGCATATTTCTTTAAGCAAGAATTTTCGGTTTTAAGTACGTAAGAATTTACATTTATTTGTTAAATTGAAATTTTAGAAAATTAAAAACAATAATATAAAAGTACCAAACCTTTCGTAAATCAAACACGCACATGATTTTTTAAGTCAGGTTTATAATAACGTACTGATAAGAACTAAAAGATCAAAATACGTGTCTATAGAAAACTTGATTTTCACATTGTTTAATTTTTGTGATTTCATTAGAATAAATTCACCAAAAAAAATATATTTTTGTAAATATTTTTGTGGAGAAATTATTTGAAAATTTTTTAAATTATCTTTGTTTCTTAAACCTCTACAGGCCGAATTTTTGTTTTAAATCCAAACCAATCGCTTGTTTTTTTCAGAAAGCATTAATATTTTCAAGAATTTTCTTAGAGACTTCTAGAACTTTCTTCAGTTTTTTTTTGTAGGTTTGTAAAACTTTTTTTCATTCCATTTTTCATTTATGTTCTTATCGGCCTCTAGATTTTTATTGAGTATTCTTTTGTAGACTTCAAGAACTTCTCAGCAACTTTCATCACATTTTTAAAGAAATTTTATAATGGGTTCTTGAATTAATCAGTTTTTCAGGAATTTTCCTAGAGTTCTAGAATTTTGTACAGTTTTTTTTTATAGATTTCTAGAAGTTTCCAGTAACTTTCTATTTTTGAGGAATTTCCTCATTTGCCTTTAGAATTTTTCTTAATTTTTTTGTAGATTTTTAGATTTTTTTGGTAACTTTTAAGAGTTCAAGAATTTTCCTAATTTTTTTATAGATTTTAAATTTTTTTGGTAACTTTTAAGAGTTCAAGAATTTTCCTATTTTTTTGTAGATTTCTAGAATTTTTCAGAAAATTTCATTCAGTTATTCAGGAACTTCCTCAGAAACTTCTGGATTTTTTTCTTCAGTTTTTGTAGGTTTGTAGAACTTTTTTTAATTCTAATTTTGAAGAATTTTCTTATGGGCCTCTAGAACCTTAATCAATATTGTTGTAAATTTCTAGAACTACTCAGAAACTTTCATCGCATTTTGGAAGAAATATTCTAAAGCGTTCTTGAAATTTGTAAATTTCTAGAATTTTTTTCAGTTTTTTTTATAGATTTCTAAAAGTAACTTTAATTCTATTTTTGATGAATTTCCTCATGTGCCTGTAGAATTTTTCTTAATTTTTTTGTAGATTTTTAAGTTGTTTTGGTAACTTTTATTATATTCTAAGAGTTCAAGAATTTTCCTGATTTTGTTGTAGATTTCTAGAATTTTCCAAAAAGTTTCATTCAGTTTTTCATGAATATTCTTAGAAACTTCTAGAATTTTTTTCAGTTTATTTTTGTATTTTTTAATTCTAATTTTGAAGAATTTTCTTATGGGCCTCTAGAACTTTAATCAATATTGTTGTAAATTTTTAAAAGTACTCCGAAACTTTCATCGCATTTTTGAAGAAATTTTCTAAAGCGTTATTGAAATTTGTAAATTTCTAGAATTTTTAGAAAGTTTAATTAAATATTTCAGATATTTTCTTAGAGTTCTAGAATTTTCTTCAGGTTATTTTTTGTAAAACTTACGTGGAACTTTTATTACATTTTTTTTAAATTTCCTTATGTACCTCTAGAATTTTTATCAATTTTTTTTGAGTTTTTAGATATTTCTAGTAAATGTTTTTAATGACTTTTATTAAATTTTATTAGTTCAAGAATTTTCCTGTTTTTTTGTTGATTTCTAGAATTTTTCAGAAAGTTTAATTCAGTTTTTCAAGAATTTTTATAGAGACTTCTAAAATTGTCTTCAGTTTTCTTTTGTAGGTTTGTAGAACTTTTTTTTAATTTTAATTTTCTAGAATTTTCCTCAATATTTTTTTTGTAGATTTCAAGAAGCAATTTTCATCGTATTTTTGAAGAACTTTTCCTTGAATTTTGTAGATTTCTAGAATTGTTTAGAAAGTTTCTTCAGTTTATCAAGAATTTTCCTAGAGAGTTCTAGAATTTTCTTTAGTTTCGAGAAACTTTCTTATGAGCCCCTAAAGTTTTCTTCATTTTTTTTGTGGATTTCTAGAACATCTTAGAATCGTTCATCACACTTTTGAAGAATTTTTCTAGAGTGTCCTTGAATTTATCTCAATATTTTTGTAGATTTCTAGAACTTTGCAATATCTTTCATTCCATCCTGCACGAATTTTCTTAGAGTTATAAAACTTAGATTTTTTTGTAGATTTCTAGAATTTCTCGGCCACTTTCATCACATTTTTAAAGAATTATTCCAGAGAGTTCTTGAATTTTTCTTAATAATCTTTGTAAATTTCTAGAACTTTTCAGTTAATTTCATTGCATCTATCAAGAATTTTCCTCCACTTCTTTCGTAGATTTAAAAAAAATTGAAATGCAAACAAATAGGTTGTTATTGATGAACTATTGTGTGCATTATTTTTAGTTTGGAAATCACTGACAGAAGCATAAATAATATTAATTCGATCAAATGGTCTCGCTTATTTTACAACAGATAGTTTGCACAGCATTTACTTTATTATTTTAGGTCTATGAGCCTTGCAATGGTCATAAATATTGACAACGTTATACAATTAAAATTTATGCGCCATCTCATGAAAGAAGCTATAAGCATTTGGTAAAATGTCGATAAATTAAAATGTGACTTGAAAGGTACACGAGCCCAATTGATGATGATTAATTTATCTCTGTAAATCTAGAAATTACTTTTCAAAAATAAACCCAAAACAGTTATTTCTTTTATCTTGAAGTGTAAAAAAATAGTAAATGTAAACCACCACAGTTATTTACAAAAATAAAACAATAATGATTTATGACATCTAGTCAATGTCACATGTGTTTTTTTTTTGTATATATTAAATATGTCAATTTTTACAGACTGAAAGTTCAGAAACGGCAACGAAACTGGTAGAAAAACGGTGCGCGAAATTAAAGGAGGAGATGCGAGAGATGCAGATGAGCACGTGGAAGGAGTACTCGAGCCTCAACAAAAAACTGGACGGCCTCTCCAAAGAAAAGGCCGACCTGGGCCGCCAGTTGCAGCAGTCGCAGAGGGAGAACAAACAGTTGAAGCAACAGCTGGACGACGTCGTCGGCGATCGCGCTCTACTCATCAAGAGGCTGGAGTGCGCCACCAAGGAAATCAAGCTGAACACCTCCTCGAAGCAGATGACCCTCGACAAGCTGGAGGAGGCCGTCTCGTGTTCGAACCAGATGCGCCTGAAGATCGGCCAGTTGACCAAGGAGAGGGACGATTGGGTGGCGAAATACAAGCGGCTGGAGGATAACTACAAGACGCTGAAGGAGAGCGTGCAGATGTCGTTGGATAATAGGATTATTAATCAGCACAAAAGTGGTGGTGAAGAGAAGGCTGAGGTAATTAAAATCTATTAATCAATGTGTATAGTTTAATTATTTCAATTTCTAGACGGAGTTGGAACAATCGGAAAAGGACATCGCGAAAGTGCAAAATAAACTGATGGATTTGGAAAAGAGTTTGGAGAAGATGAGATCGAAACCGAGTAATGTTTCTGCAAATGATGTAAGTATTGCATTTTAATGTTTATTCTTTATTAATATAAATAAATCATTAATTTATTGAAACACTAAACTAAAAAAAACACAATTTTTATGTAAATTAAATATTGATTTTCAGGTGCAGTATTATGAAAATAAAAGTAATAATTAGAATTAATTATTTTGTGCGTTTCTGAATCGTAGTTGTACATTATTACAATGTAAAAATTTGAATAATAAAATGTATTTAAAATCCTTTAGTTCGTTGTAGAAAATTAACTAATAAATTATTAGTAAAAATTATCTTTTACATTGTAATAATATAAAACTACGGTGCAGAAACGCTCCTAATACATAATTCTAATTATTACCTTTACTATTTTTTATGACTATTTATTTAAACTTTACATAAAATCTATCAAATGAATAAGATATAATTCTTGAATGTTGTCGGCGTTAACTTGGTGGTACATTTTAATAAGATAATTAAAACACTTTAACTTTGCTTTACCACAAAAAATATTCATTATTTTCAATTAATAAAATATATACACAAAAACGTACATATGATTTTAACACTAAGCCAATAGGCAGAAATTATTCTATATTGACCATTATTTTCATGAATAATGATCTAAGCATAATATTAAATAATACAAATTAGGTATTCACTTATTTTGATTATTTTCAAATTCGAATGAGAATCAATTTATCAATCGAAAACAAAAATACCATTAATCTTGTGGTGGAATAGAATCACGCCAGTAATCGAAAACTGATTTGACCCCGCAGTACCTTCATTTCCACACCAATTGTTTGTGCCAATTAGTGTTGCTGCTGTGACAATCCGCGTTCGGCTATAATTTATTTATACGTTTTACGCCGTTATTCGCGCGAAATTAATCGTAATGGTGTGTGCTGTACGAAACGCGAGTGATTTCGGACGTGTGCACGTGAAAAATCGGCCGGAATCGCGGGGCGGAATGGGCGAAAAATGCAAATTGAAATTTGCATTCCGTGAGCGTCACTTCCAGAAGGGATCCTGTCTGTGTGTGTATGTGCGGACGCCGGGAAATGTAAGTGATTCATACGTTTTTATTTTTAAACAAAGCGTTTGTAATTTGTTGGGGTTATTATTCCATTACTACAGGTGTATACAACATAACACAGTAAACTCGGCATTAATTATGTGTAAATAACAATTGTATTTTTATAATGATTACTATGTTAATAATGTCGGTGGCGTGGTTTGTGTAAAACGCATGTGTTTATTGTTTTTAATTGGTGATGCCTTTTTTTAAAACTTACCTCTAAAAACATGGTTGTAGTTCTTATTTTTAATTATTCTTTTAACTAAAGTACTGCGGAAATAATAATAGAATTTGTTTATGTACGTTTATAAGTAATGGCCTACTTATAAATTGTGTGCATATCGTATCCAGTTGATTAATACAAGTACCTACGACTCAAATAGTTTAAATAAACATGCATTGCTCATCTGAAAGGACAATTGAGTCAGGTTTAACAGTGTAGATAAATGTTAATTATTAGACTGTTTTTTTCAAAACTCTTACTACCGTCCGTTGAGATATGCCTGCTTCTATTGAAATTTATATGGTCGTTGTGGTTGGATCTAGTACATTTACTTTTTTAGCTTCATTAATGTTCTTCGGCTATGTGAAGGATCCGTACTCACCCAAATTGTGGTAAATTCTACTGATTATAATATTGTTCTGGGTCATGCTTTATCACGCTTTTCTTAGAAAAAATAATTATCCCTTATAACACCACAAAACCCCTTAATAAACTTAACAAATTGAACCAAGTATGTAAATAGAATAAATAACTACAATTGTTTTACTTTTTTTATTTTTTATATAGTATTTTTGTGATTTATAATAAATCTTATAATGACTGCAACTCACTTATTTTTAGAAATAACTATGTCATATGTTATATTAGATTAAGAGTAAAAAATCTAGCTATCGATTGAGGCCATGGTCAACTATGGTTTCTATTCAGAAAAAATGTAAGTTTACGTCATTTATCGGAAAATAGTGGCGAAAAAAATTATGAATATATATTTTATTAATCTGCGTAAAATTATCTACATTTTTGTCTTTTATAACCCAGATATATTAATTTAAAAAATATTACACTTGTTACTTTTTTTAGAATATCTAGTTATCCTTGACTTTTTTCAATACTTTAAAAATGGAATTTTATTCGTCTCGTAAAATTACACTTATTTTCTCATTTAACAGTTTTTCTATCTCTTACGGTTTTCGAGATCCCTCCATAGAGAACATCCATCCTCTGTATATATTTTGTTTTAAATTAGTTGGAAATGTAGCAGAAAATTTTCTATAAAAAGTTGGAAACTAATTTTGTAGAAAAGCTTCAAATTTACAATTCAAAGTAAAAATAATACTTTGTTAACAAGGTACCAAAATAAAAAAAAATATTTTCTAAAACAGGATGAATTATCTATTACAAAAACGAATTGAAAGTTCATATTGAAACATTTTTGATACAAGTTTTCCAAAAAAAGTTCGCTAAAGTTTTGAACCAAATGAAAAAAGTAAAATTTGGTTAAATCAGATGTTCTTGGGCAGAAAGACCGATGGTCGATAGCCCAAATGGACAGACCAACCCTTATTGTTTCTCATTTGTATATTTTTTCCCAAATTGTACATACAATGCGCGCCTAAAGTATGAGAAAAATTCAGTAAATGGGAATCAAAAACCTTTTATATAAAATCCTCGAACAGATCGATTTTGTTTTATAAAAAATCACATTTTTGAGGAAATATCTATTTTCGTATGTCATTTGTTTGCGAGTATGAGCCGCCCTTTGCTTGACGTTTACTTTAAGGGAAGAGGAGTGGTTTTTAAAGGTTAATTTAGTATTTAGTAACTGTTTCTTATTACATATATATTATTTAATTTTTTTATTTTCTTGTGATAATTTAAACTTTGTATTAATCAATTGCTTTTAAGAGTTTTTCTACTCTGCTTTATAAAAAATATTTTCTGTAACTATGGTTTCTAGAAAAAAAAAAATTTAATAAAAATTAAAATTAGTTTCTTAGCATTTAGCCTTGTATATTATTACTTTTTTTGGTAGATATTCTGTTTAAATATGTTTCAAATAGATTATTAGAAAGAATACAAAATATGTATAGGCAATTTTTAAATTTTTCAAGTTTATTTATTATTTTAAAACAATATTTGTCATTTGGTAATTTGCATTGGTATTTATTATATTATTTTCAAACGTTTAAAAAATTTGCATTATTTAGTATTACTGTTATGTTATAACTCGATTTTTTTTCCATATATATATATATATCGAACATCTTTATTGACAAATATGTACAATTAAATAATAAATAATTAATGATAGTATGTTAATATGTCAAAAGGATATCGACCAGAGATCTTTCTGCCTTATTTTGTCGAGTCATATGGCATCAGACTTTAATGCGTAGATGCAATGAAATAAAAAATGGTAGAATGTGGGTTTTTAAATTTAGAGCTGATGTTTAGATTTCTGGGAAAAAGAGTATTTGGATAGTATGTCAAAGTTGAAAGGATTCTTGGAAAATTTCTCTGATAGGAATCGAAGGCGTTCTTGAATGGGGATAACTAAGGTAGTGATATATAGGAGCTTTTTAGAAGGATTATGTAAGGGATTGAGAGGATGTCGGGGTTTTGTGAGGGTACGAAGAGATGTTCGCTCGCTGACATTAATATTGCAGGAGGGAGGAAGATAGAGGGCCCAACCATAATCCAGTAAGGGGCGACAGATCATTTTGTATATTTTTACTGCCGTTTTAGTAGTAATGCCATTATTTTTGTACGTCAGGAATCTGAAATATTTTGCCCTGGTAGTTATTTCGTTTTTTATTACAGCAGTGTGTTTTTTTTAAATTAAGTTTTGGATCTATGGTTATGCCTAGGTACTAGGTTGTAAGGGGAAATTGGTGGTACGATGATATGGAATTAAGAGCTGAGATTTGTGGGGATTAATTTTAATGCGCCATTTTACAAACCAATGTTCAATGGAGTCAATAAGCTTTTGGAGGAATTGAAGGCTTTTGGTAACGTGGGGGGATTGAAGTAGAGAGGATCAGGATTATAGATGCCGAGACTAAAATTATTTTAATAAAGTAAAACTCACTTTGTTAATATCACACTATTTATTTAAAAAAAACTTTTTAAATAAATAGTGTAATATTAACAAAGTGAGTTTTACTTTATTTAAATATTCAAGATGTATCACGAAGTGAACGCCTCAAACATTAATCAATTATTACAATTATTGTATAACAGCGGTGAAAAAGAGGATCCTTGGGGAAGTCCTTGACTTTTTTCCATTTTCCCGATAAAATTGAAAATATAAAAAAAACTGTAAGTGTATTTCAAAATAATCTTCAGAGAGATATTTCTAAAAATAGTTCTTAATTTCTTCTTTTTAAAAACTAAATTGTTTCATTCAGAAATGTTTCAACTATTCTTAATTTTTTCTTTTTTGTGGAGATTTTCATTTTTTTTTTTCTTGAATAATTTCTCACATTATTTTCAGTTGTTGTTTTTTAAATTCTAACTAAATTATAGAAAAATTATTATCATACGTTTTAATGTTTCTTCTTTGAATAATTTTATAATGACTTTCATAAAAACCTAGAATTTGTTAAAAAAATAAAATAACTGTTTTGAAATAATTTTTTTTCTAGAAAAATGATTTTGAATGATTTAAAACGTGAAACTTCAACAAAAGCAACTATCATTATTTCACATCAACATTTGTTCCATACGAAACAAGGATCATGAATTGGAAAAATACATTACTTCGAACAACTTTTTCTATTGAAATGTCATGTGAGGTCTGTAGTGTATTATAAAAAAATTGTGATACTATATTCGTTTCTCTTTATAGATCCCCATTGGGGGATGTTAAGTTATTTTTAAATACAATAACTGATTTATTAAGAGAGTTAGATAACTTAAAAAAATACGTAATAATATTTGGAGATTTTAACATCGATTTTAATACTCAAAATCCGCTTAAAAGAACATTCTGTGATATTATCAGAAGTTTTAACTTTCAATATATAGTTCATGATAACACTCGGGTAACTAAAACAACATCAACATGTATCGATAACGTATTAGTTAATCGTAACTATCATAGCGAACCTAATGTGGTACAGCCTTACTTGTCTGACCATTGTGGCATAATTTTGAATGTAAAAACAAATATGGTTAACCCAAATGACAATATGAGTAATCCTACTAGATCATTAACCAACAAAAACCTATTAAAATTAAAGGAGGCATGTTTACTGAGTGATTATTCTCAGATTCTACTATGTAATGATCCCCAAAGGTGTTATGACATGTTTCATGATATTTTAATGTGCAATTTTAATAACAGCTGTCCCTTAATAATTCAAAAATTCAAACGAACAACATCCAAACATCCTTGGTACAGCCATGACCTAGGTTCACAAAAGCAAATATTAAACATTTTAAACACAATTAGAAATGCTAATCCTTCAAACGAGGTTGATGAACTCTTTTATAAATTAAAAAAAGATTACAAACTAAATATTACTGTAGCAAAAAAAGCATATACAGAAAATAAAATTTTATCATCAATACATAAACCTAAACAATTGTGGCAGATTATTAACCAGCTTAATAATAACAATATATCGAATAATAACCAATGTTCTGATCTAACACCCAATGATTTTCAAAAACAATTTATTGAAACTATTGATCAACTCGTTGGTAACATGCAACCACTAAATGTCTACACTAGATTGTTAAACAATTATAAAGTATCATCTTCGCAATCGTTTTTTATGTCACCAACAAACACCGAGGAAGTGAAACATATCATAACACATCTCAAAAACTCACCTTCGAAAGATATTTATGGTATGAACGCATCAGTTCTAAAGTTCATATGCAGCGAAGTAGTCGATGTGCTCACACACTTAATAAACATATGCCTAGAAAATGGACACTTTCCAAATCAGTTAAAAAATTTGAAAGTTACTCCAATTTACAAAAATGGAGACAAATCTGAGGCAATAAACTATCGCCCTATTGCCATTATACCTATTATTGCTAAGGTCTTCGAAATAATTATTTATAAAAGGCTTTATTCTTATATGGACAAAAAACTTAGTAACTTTCAATTCGGATACCGCAAAGGAAAGTCCACATTATGTGCAATGATCGAACTGGTAAAAAATATTACAGAAGCGTTTGAATGTGGAACCAGCTTAGATTCTGCGTATATTGACCTAAGTAAGGCCTTTGATTGTGTTTGTCATGACCAACTGCTTAGTAAATTAGAGTATTATGGGGTGAGGGGTAATACGCTAAACCTAATCAAGTCATACCTTACTCATAGGCAACAAGTTGTTTCTTTCAATGGTGAAACATCGTATATTTCTGAAATAACATACGGGGTACCTCAAGGGTCAATTCTTGGACCTCTGTTATTTCTGGTGTACATAAATGATCTGGGGAGTAATATTGATATAACAACATATATGTTTGCAGATGATACAACTGTTGTACAGGATCTAGCAAATGATAGTTGTACTATAATGGATGGGATAGGACAAGCTGAAGCGTGGTTCAAAGCAAACAGGCTTATAATGAATAGGAACAAAACAAATTTTCTTACTTTCGATTTAAACAGCGGAAATAAACACGAAAGCATTAAATTCTTAGGGGTACATTTTCAACCAAAGCTTACATGGGAGGTACAAATAGAAAGTTTGAGCAATAAAATAAATAGAAATATATACTTATTACGCAAAGTAGCGGAAAACACAAACCCACATATTTCAAAAATGGTATATTATGCGTATATTCACTCATTAGTGGAACAGGGAATTCTCCTTTGGGGCAGTTCACCTCATGCAGAGCGTATATTAATCCTTCAAAAAAAGGCTGTGCGCATAATTGCAGGTGTAAATAATACAATGTCCTGTAGACCATACTTTTCCAATCTTAAAATCATGACATCTGCATCATTATATGTATTACACTGTTTACTATATATAAAGCGATCGGTGCCTCAGCTGCAAAAACAAGCAGACATACATAACCATAACACCAGATTAAAAAACAATCTAATGTTACCCAAAGTACGATTACATAAAACAATGAATAATTTTGAACATCTTTCTATAAAAATGTTTAATAAATTACCACAGCACATCCAATACCTTTTAATGCAAAGCTTTAAAAGGTTCATTAAAGCAAGGCTTATTCACGAAGTCCTTTATACCTACAAAGAATATTTTAATATCATTTGGTAACAATTTTGTCACGCTATTTTTATTATATTTGTGTGTGTGTATTGTATTATATTTATTTTAATATATTTAGTTTATTCAAAATTATTTATCTGTTTTAATGAAATATTGAATGCAACTGTTTTATAGCATACTTTTTATTCTATACTGTAATTTTTAATGTGTTTGTAATGTTAACAATATGATTTTAGACCTTTTATTTATGCACTGTTTTTAATCCTAGTATTGTCTTATAGTGATAAAACAATTTTATAAATGTTTTATCTGATTAATTTTATATTTTACCCCAAATCTTATTGTTAATTTTTAATTCCAACTCACTTCTATTGTGTTACCATACAGACCTCATATTTAGAAACTTGTCTTACATTATATTTTAATTAATATTTTAGTATCTATTTAATAATTATTTGTAATTCTATTTATTGTATTATGTTCTAATTGACGATGTTATACCATGTATGGTGTTTTCAAATATATATTACTACTACTACTAATTTAGGTAAATGTTCTTTGTTATATTCAATCGTTTAAGTTAAAATTTAACTTATTTTAAAACAAAATTAAAATTATTGTTTCTATTATAACTTTATAGAAAAAGTAAATTGCTTTTGTGTTACCTTAAAATTGAAACTGTTTTATCAAAATTTTATTGTTGTCAGAAAAAAATACTGTTCTTAAGTAGGTTTTTTAGAAAATTTTAATTATTTTATTGTAAATATTTAACTTATTAATTTTACAAAGTTTTTAAATGTTTTTGCCAACTCTTATTTATTTTTACCTTTTCAGTAAATATTTTGTTCAAATAAGTTATTTATTTTCAGAAATACAAAAAATGTATTTTTAGAAAGTTTTTCTCTTTAAATAATCAATTGCTTTTTCGGAAAAGTTCAAACTGTTCTTAACAATTTTTTCTTTGTTTTCTTTTATAAATTTTATTCCTTATTCAAAAATAATTGTATTTTAGTTATTTATATTGGTATTCTATTGAAGATAGAAAAATCATGTTAATTGAAGATAGTATTTACAATATATAATTATAACAATAATTATTATGATTCTTGGTCTTCTTCTTGGCTATCGACCCTAGGTCTTTCAGCATGTCTTCCTTTATCATTTGTGGTCGGTGCTTTTAGGTTTGAGCCATATGAAAAGATGAGATTAATTCGTGGATAGTGGTTTCGGAATGTTTGGATTTAGAGGTTATGTTATGATTGCGTTGGATACAAAGGTGGTTTAGCATGTAGAGTATGAGGGTGTTAGTGTCAAATTTTATGGATAGAATACAAGGCGTTGATTAATTGGGGTAATTTGGGATTTTTGATATAGTAGACTGTTAGATGGATTGTGTAGAGGATTGTTGGGATGCCTGATCATTGTCAAAACTCCTGGAAATTCCTAAAAATGGGGGAACAGGGATTGTGAAACAATATTGCAGCGTAATCAAACAAGGGATGACAAATTATTTTGTAAAATATATTAAAGTCCTTTACATTTTACAATATTAAGTGATAATTAGAAAAACACGAAAACATTTCGTAAATCTACAACAATCAGTTTTACTAAAACCACAAAACAAATCACTATTTGTAACACGCAAATTACTTTTGTTTAATTCAATATTTGTCGAGATATTAGCCAAAGAAGTAGTTGTTTCAATAAGTGATTTGTTTTGAAGTCTTATTAAGACTGATTGTTCTAGATTTACGAAATGTTTTCATGTTTTTCTAATTAATCATTATATATATATATATATATATATATATATATATATATATATATATATAAACGGCAGTCTTCGTAGAGATTCCTTAATGTTTAAATTTAAGAGCTCTGAAATGCCGTACTCCATTTATGATGTTTAATTTTATGTTTTAAGTATGGGTTTTGAAGAAGAGTTTAGGTTATTCCCTGATATTTTCAAGTCTATGATGGAGAGCTATTGGTGTTAGTTAGAATTATATATAAGGGGCGTTCTATTATTTTCAAACGTTAACCAAATTGTATAAAATAAGTTAAAAATCTGAATGTTTTCTGTGTATTTGTATTTCAAAATAATCTTCAGAAAGATAATTTTGAAAGTTTTAAGTGCTCTTTAAAAAATAAATCATTTCTTTTAGTAAATTTTTAATTGTTTATTCTTAATTTTTCCTTTTTGTGAAGATTTTGTTTATTTAAATTTTCTTTTTTAATTTTTAGCCAATTAAAATTTTAACTATTACATTTTTTAGTAATTTTATAAATAATTTTTGCCGAATTTAATTTGTTTTTTTTTTGCAGAATTTTAAATAGAATTTTAACCTATTGTTTATTTGTAGAGAAATTGTCTACTCTTCGTTGCAGAAAAAGTAACTAGTTTATATTTTCTCTTAAAATTTTTAACAGTTTTATCTTACAAATTTTGATTGCTTTTAGAGAAGTTTTTACTATTCTTCAGTATATTTTTAGAAAGAGTTTTTTTTTAATAAAAAGTAAAGACGTTGTTTCTTAGCTAATTTTAATTATTTTGTTTTGTATAATTTAAGGTGGTTTAAAATAAGTTTTTATTTCTTTAAAACATACAGTCGTTTGATTGAAGCTTCATTTATTTTTTTTTTTTTTCGTAAAATTTCTGTTTAAGTGAATTTCTTAAGAAAATGCAAGCTAATTTTAACCAAATTAATCCTTTTAATTTTTAACTGTATTTAAAGTAAATTTAATTACTTATTTACAAATTTTTAATTATTTTTAATTTAAATTATTTTTTCTTTAAGAAAATTTTGTTATATTTTTTATATAAATAGTTTATTTTTAGATTTTTTTCTTAAAGTTTAAAACTGTTTTTTTTTTCTTGCCGATTTTCATTGTTCTTAGAAGAATTTTTAGTCCCCTTCGGATAAATTTCTTTTTAAAAAGTGTTTTTCTCGTTTTCACTAAAGTTAATTTATTAATTAACTTTTGATAATATAGAGGAAACCTTTAAGGTGGCATATATTATGTGAGAGATGCACTTTAGAATTGTCGAGAACATTGAAATAATTTTAAAAAGATGTTAATATTAAACAAGTGATTTAATTGTTAATGCTAACATTTAAACAACAAAAAATAAAAAGTTCCTTCAGGGGAAATGAGAGAAATCGAAATGGGCCTTTTTCAAAATTTCGCTGATATACTTAATGTTATTTTCTCAACTTATCAACCATCATGACTTTAAATCTTATAATTTTTTTACTTTATCACATTTTCTCTTTTAAATTTGCGATTGTTGAGGCTTTGACGTCGTGATACATTTTAAATAATTCAAATAAAACTTTACCTAATTTAACTTCTAGTTAAACTTTTATTTTTCTCGTTTACTTTAATATTGAATGATTTTGCTTGTATTTCAAAATATAATTACTTGATTTCGTTTTTGTACTTAAGTTTATAATCAAGAACTAATTAAACGTAAATTATTAATAAATATATTTGAGAAATAAACATTTTATTATTTCAAATCTAACAAGAGACCAACTTTTTAAATTTTCATGTGTTATGATGTAATTGCTCTTTGATTATTTTTAAAGGCAACTAACGTTAAAAATAAGACTTCTGAAGATGTTGAAGACAGTAAAGACAATCAAGAATTAGAAGACGATGACGAGAAATGTGATCAAATCGAGAAAGACATCAATTCATCACAGCGAATAGGTGATAGTTTAGAATTTGAAGAGAATACGGTAATGAAATTAAATACATAATTTTAAACTTCTAGTAGTTTTGCATAGTTCTTATAAGCAAAATAAGTAACTAATTGCGTAAACATTGCAAATTGATTGTTCAATAATGTATCATATTGAGTAAAGTAAAACATTGGTTGATTTTATCTAACTGACGAAGCCACTTTGTGGTGAAACATTGTCGTAGAATAGTAAAAACATTTTTGTAATCATATGTTGATTGAAATATTTTAACCAACGGTTTGTTTAGTAATTCGTTCTTGAGTTACGTTACGGAGACCTGTGTGCTCTAATTTATCAAACATATGCTTGCTATTGATAATAGTCATAATAAATAATTGTGAAGAAAGTGTTAGCGTTTTTATTCTAAGTTTACTTACTTTTTTTCATAATTTATGTCTTCTAATCCGTTACGATCATTTTCAAAGTTAAAACTTTGACAAAATAAGTGTTTTATTTTACTCAATCTGAAAATATGGTTCCATCAAACAAGTATTTATTACATTTACGTTCCAATTTGCGTAATGATTTTTTAATATGCTTCAGAAATAAATTTGTCTAAATAATAGTTAAATAAACATACTGCAGATGGACCTAATCAGAGAAAGTACGTCGGAATCAGGCGACCAGTGCACCGTCTTATCCACTGAAAATCCGTCCGATACGAAAACTGATTTGGTGATTAAAGCAAAAGTAATTTAAGGATTGGATTTATGACACTGCGTTTCAATTTTAGACCAACACCCATCAAGAAATGGAATCTGTCACCAGGACGGCATCCACGCCGAACTCCATTAGTTCGTCGTCGACGAGCTCAAGGACGGATGGCTTGGTCCTCAGCATAGAGGAATCGGAGACTGAAGTGATGTTTCCACTGGGCATCGTCAGCCAATCGCCGGCGTTTCAGAAATTTCTATTGAAAGTTTTAGAAAGCCCCGTAGTTTAAGTGATTTTCGTCCAAATTTAGTGACGTGTGGTGAATGATTACAATATAGGTTTTATGACGAAATTTATTGTTGTAAAGATAACATCATATAAACAGCACAAACAAGTTTTATTTTTCTATTTATGTCATTATATTTAGCAAAAAAGATAATCACCAAAATCATATGCAATATCTGTATCACAATTTCCCAGCAATTAATAGTACATTTGTCCCTTCGAACCCTATACATTGTAAGAAATCTAATGAAAACAGTATGAATTGCAGTTATCGTATTTCACTTTAGGTACAACTGACCGGAAGAATCATTAGTACCGTGAAATAAATACCGGGCCCGTAATATGATCTAATGATGGTCAAACGTTCGCCCCATAAACAGGAAGCGTACGAGTGACCAATGTAAGAAAAAAAAAACGTTCTATTGTACTCGTTATAAATAGCAGACCTCTTGCTGCGAAAATAAGCTGTCATCATGAAATAAACCGGACACTAATTTAACATACATCCTAAAGGTAATAAAAATAACTAAGCAATATTTGAAAAATTATTATTAGAATATATGTATAAACACCACTATAAAAACTATTATAATATTATTAACAGAACAATTTATATTTCTTACGGACTTGAATATATGCATATTCCAGTAAGATGGGCTTAATTTTAAAATTATTCTTTGCTCGTACTCCTTTCGATATTCAAAAATGTGTCTTTATTATTATTTACAATTGTAAACTTTTATTCGCCTGAAGAAGCAATAAATCTGCGAAACAATTGTATTGAAATTAAACACACATTTTTGAAAATCTGAGTTATTTACAATTTGAATATACAAATGAATATGGGTTCAACATCTAAACGCCAACTGAAATTTTGTTGTTTTTTGTGTGTCAATGTTAGATTATTTTGTAAGAGAAGTAAAGATGAAAAAAATTGTTGCTTGTAAAAATGTTAATGAATGCGGTTGATTAAACAAATCCAAGACCGCGTTTCCAACTAACGCCTTCGTGTTTACTACCGGGGTGAAACGCGTGAAGTTTAGGGACAATTCCGGGCCTCCTTTGCGGCAACTCCTTTGTCGGCAATTTACAATGACATTGTTTGCTGCAGAGGTGTACCCTTTCGCACCTATTCGTAGGATTACCGGGGATTAAAGGGGATGATAGCGCCCTGAAAGCGTTAGGGGTTGAAATTCACACCCACACCTGCTGCTCAGTCATAAATTTTCAATTACGTCTTAAAGATGTGTACTTATAAAACTTTTGGTTTATTGCATACGCAAAAAGTTTTATCAATCGAAAGGTTTATATATAATTTATCATCGATTCGACTTTGCAGTGTTGGTAAATAATTGTTATTAGTTAAATTTAGTAAGTTTATATGTCAGGGTTGCACTAATCATTACTTATTATGTACTATCTTTATTAAACTCCAACATGAATAAATAATAATAAAATCATCGGTTAATGCAATATTTAAAGGTTTAAATGTAATTATTGTTTTCCTCCCAATAATAGCCATCCATTTTGGATCTCATCGGCGTGGCGCAAATTGAAACGCATTATTTTTTAGTGGTTCTCGGCGTTCATTTAGTATTTTAGCTTTTTTTATAATGAAATAAACATTTTGTATTCAACTACATCTTTCAGAGAACCTTTCAAATTGTCAGAAATCAAAACTGTCTATATTTTATACATTTAGCTACAAAGCTTTTTATATTTCTTCAAATATTATAACGAGTTTAAAGACCTAATAAATAATATACATATGGTAATATGATTTGAAAGTCTTGTCACCTTCTTTGGAAGTTTATCATTTTTATTTATACACATTGGCAATTTCAATTTACCTTCGGTTTCTAATCAAAGCCTACCATTAAACAATAAAACAGTATGTTTTAAATACTTCTCTGACATACTCAACATTTAACAACACGACGGTATTCTTAATAGCTATAAATGTATACTGGATTTCTAACTTTGTAACTATAATATTGACAGTTCCATTTGTCACTCTGGCTCTCCTTTTGTTCGAGATGATAACTTCCATCCAGACCTTAATATAGCTTTCTGATGCGATTTTAAATCTACTCCCACATTTTACAAACGACAACAAAAGTTACAACTTCCGTAAAGCCGATTTTACATCTTTAAATCATGAACTTAGTAAGTTTGACTGGAGTGTTCTTGAATCTATCAAGAACGTTATGGCAATGGTTCTTCATCATTCACAATAAACATGTCCCTAAATTCCTGCCAACTGAGTCAACATTTTCAACGTAGTTTACTCCAGAAATTCCAAATATTACTTAGAAAAATGTGGGTGAAAACGCATAATCCCTCAGGTTTGACCGAATTTAAAGAACTCCGTAATTTAATTTAACATCAAGTTTCTGACGCATATTCCGATTTCATTCTTCACATAGTTTCAGTGTGAAGAATGAAACAAAATCCCTCTCATTTATGGAAATGTATCACTAGCAAACGCCGAACAAGACTTCCAGGCAGACTTCATAACGACACCCAAGAGTTTACTAATCGTAGAGATATTGTAAATGGCATTGTCGGTGCGTTTCTCAATAATTTTAGTGAAAACTTCACACCTACAATCTATGACGATTCTACTCTATAATTGCAAAAGTTAAGGAATCGCAATTGATATGTATAATTTTTAGCCTTTCTAATTATTTCACGTCAGGCGACGATATAATCCCAAGTTTTCTATTACGAGATTGCATATTAATTTTAGCTAAAACATTATGTATAATTTTCAATTTTTCAATATCTACAAGTCAATTTCCTAACCGATGGAAATCTGCTATCTAATACTCCTACCCTTAAGAGAGGTGACGCTTCACATATATATAAGTATCGCCCTATTTCACTTCTATTAAACTTCGCAAAAATATTCGAAATTGTGCTTCATAACTCCATCTTCAATAGTACTCTTTTATATATTTCACCACATCAAAATGGTTTCATGACTAGTCGATTAACGATGACGAACCTTGCCACCATCTCTCAATACATATCAGAAACTCTGGACACACGTGGTTAAGTGGATGCAATTTATATGGACGCCTCACGTGCATTTGATTCAATTGATCACATACTATTAATGAATTATTATAACTTATACAAAACTTATACAATCATATCTGAACAATAGTACGTGCTATGTGTTTTATAGGGGGTTTGAGACATATGAAATTACGCCTACCTCTGGTATTCCACAAGGATCCTGGCCCCTTCTTTTCAATATCTTTCTCTAAATTTACTTGAGTGTGACTGGTCTCAATTCTATCTCACAACCTGTGGATTAAACACAAGTATTGTTCTGAAGGTCAATTCTATTGTAAGCAAACTTTGGTTATAATTTTTATAAGGATCATAATCGCTTATAATTTAAAATTGGAAGGTAGGGTAGAGACCAACCATCCACCCTACATATACGGTGAGTTTTAAACCACAATAGTGCTTGTTACTGACAACATCTACCTAATCTACATTTTTGTTTCAGTAGCACAAATTGTTACCATAGTGAAATTAATAATATTCAAATCGTTCGAATGTATGGCCTTTGTACTACACTTCAATTTCTAGAAGATATCTGCCTCGGTATTTGGCTGAATTCAAATTTGATCATTAGTAGATTTATACTATATTTAAGACGTAAATTCATTTCGATTTCATTTGAATACTTCTCCTGATTGATCATTTTGTCTCTGTCCAATTTGTTGACCGTTAGCTGTTTGATGTTTATTTACTGCCTTTAATTGTAAAACTTTGGTTAATAGTGAAATCTTTTATCATGAATCGCTGTATGAACGCCTAGAAAATGCATTTCGTTTATGGACTTGTTGATGGCAATTAATTACAAACTAGGCGGTTGAAATTTGAACTATTTCTAACCGTAATATTTCTCATAAAAACCTTCTAAAATATTTAGGAACGTCTTCATAAAACAGGAACATTGAAACGTGCAGGACCTACACTGGTAATAACGGTCGAAGTGGAAGAGAATATTCTGGAAATGATATAGGAAGTCCTAGGTAATTCTACTCGAAAAAATGCAAATACTTTGAATGTAAGTAATGGAACTGTTTTGAAAATTCTACTCATATCACATACAACGCGTTTAAGCACTTGTTCCTGCTGATTTTTCTCCACGTATTGCAATCTGCAATTACTTTTGTGTACATTGATTCAAGTTTTTTAACTACTAACACTGATAGGACGCAAGTTCAGTAACTTTAATATTAAAATTTCAAAATACACTTTTCTTCACTGTCTTATTGCATTTTAATTATTATTTAAATAATAGAATCACCCACTTAATTTGATTAAATTCTTAAAACCTGTCACTAAAATTTTGCTAATTTACGTTCGATATATCCCTACATTTTCTGCTTCATTCTCTTGAAAAGTTACTAAAAATGTTGTTTATAGTATTAAATTTTATCTATTGTTTCGAAATTTTCGTGAAACTTCTTCGGATCGTCTAAAATATCTCTTTAATTTTTCTTTTATATCTCTAGGAATTTCAATCAGAATTTTAGAATTCTCTTCTCACATTTTTCTCCTAATAATATTTTCTAAAAATGTCTTGCTTTATGGTACTCAATTTTGTATATTCTTTCAGAATGAAGGTTGAGATCTCTAAAATATCTCTTAAACTTTTTTTTAGATCTCTAGGATGTTTAAGAAAAAATTTCTTTTGTTTTACAATTCTCTGCGCCATTTTGTTTTACATAATAACATATTTTTTTATTTATTTTCTTGCTTTATGGAATACAATTTTATCCATTCTTGAATTTTCTAGAAATTTCTCCTGAAGATGTCTAGAATATCTCTTCAATTTTTCTTCTTATTCTCAAGAATTTTTAAGCAATTTTCTTATAGAGTTTTCGTCTTTTTATCTACCATATCTTAGTTTACATAAATATATCTATAAAATTTCTTGCTTTATTATGTTTAAATTTTTCTATTATTGCAGAATACATTTGATGATGTGTAAAACATCTTCAGTTTTACTTTCAGTTCTCTAGGAATTGTAAGCATTTTTACTGTACTACATTTTTGTTTACCTTATTAGAATTTTCCAGCAATTTTTCCGTTTTCGAGAATTGTTTGGTAATATTGGTATAATTTTCTTTGAGGGTTCAGTCTTCTTCAGAATATCTGCCTTTAGGATTCTATAATTTTCAACGTTTGTTTTTATTTTTTACGAGTTATTATAAAAATCATAGAAATTGGAAGAAAATTGCTGAAAAATAATAGAAATCTTCGGACAATTTAAAAAGAGAGAGTTTTGTTTGAGATTTCTATAAATTACCAGCATTTTTCTGTCAGATTTTTATTTATTATTTCTTTTAAATTATTTGAATTTTCTAATATTTCTTGTTTAATATTTTCAGAAATTAAAAACTTATTTGCTTATGCAGGTGTCATAAAGGATATAGGTTCTGAGTATTTGATTATGAAAATTAGTTGAGTGCATTTTTAATTTGTCTATTTAATTTAATAATCTTGAAATTTTTATTTATATTTTCTTCATATATTTTCTTATTATTATTTTCTATTATTTCTATTTTTTAGAAACATTACTTATTTATTTCTAAAAATGTCTTGTTTAGATTTTAGAATGTTCCTGAAGTTGTTGTTCAATCAGTTTAGCATTGAAAGTATTGTGACTGAAATGTACATTTGCAATTAATAAATTTTGTGAAGAAAAGAGACGCAATTTTTCATTTAATAGTGTTCAATATTATCAATTCTTTCGGGAAGAATCCTCTAGACTTTTTATAATATTCTATTATTTTTTTTTTAGATATCTATCCCAATAAATTAAAATGTAGTGTCGATCAAACCTAATTATTAATTTTACGGTTTGCTTTCAAATATTGGATTGATGAGGCTGATACTTGGCGAAACTTCATTATGCAATTATTAAATAAAAACACGACTGTTTAGAGTTTTGCTTTATTTGTAAATACACTGCTACAATTGTTTCACCACACTGTGGCTTCGTCTGCCTGATGATCGGTTTGCGTTTCTTATATACTTATTTAACTGATTATAATAGTAATAGATTTATTTTCTCAACAGAAAAGAATTTCAATTGCAGGGAAATGTTACAATTAAATATAATATACAATGAATTAAAAAAAAAGAAATAGTTCTAAAACAAAATTATAGATATTAAAATAAAAAAATGGAGGGTTAAAGTAATGTCTTACTTTAATATTATTTTTAAATTATCATACCATTATTGGTTTTGTTATTAAAACATATAAACCGAAATATTAAAAGCATTAAAGCACGCTTTAAAAAATAACGACCGTAAACATCTTGTATACCTACATAACAATTTTTTATGTATATTAAAAGTTTATGATCGTTCATATGATCAAAAATTTTACACCACTAGTAATATCTAAAATATTTAAAATACGTTACATCAATATCAAATAAAGCTTCAGATATTTAGAAAAACTTTTGCTTATTTAAATGTCAGATTTTTATAGGAAATATTTTATAATATTTAACCATATATTTAATTTCTGGAATTATTTTTCGATTGTTCCAATATTTTCTAGCAAACCAGTCGAGCTTTTTCTTGCTTTTCTGGAGATTTTTTGAAGACATTCTTTTCCAGGTTGTAAGGTTGTTTTTCAAAAATTGTAATTTCTTTTAGCAGATTTTGAAATTATATATAATTTTTTCAATTTTTAGAATTTTGCAGTATTCCCTCGAAAGTTTTTCAACATTTCCTGCTTTATATTCGCTGAATTTTTTAATATTCCTACCTCTCCAGGAATCTCTTTTCCAGTTTATTAAATTTTTAAAGAATTTTGATTATCCTTATATTTTTTTAGAGAGAGCGAGACAAACAACTTTATTTATTATTTGTTACATATTATTATAAATAACAATTGTATTTGATTTTATTAACGGATATCGACCCTTGGTCTTTCGTCAGTCTTTGTTAGATATTATTGTTAGTTGTCCGTTGATGATTATATTGATGAAGATGTAGATGAATCATGAAAAGATGTTATGAATTCGAAAATGGTTATGGAAGGATATTTGGTTTTAGGGGGGTGTACAGGTAAACATAGGTGCTTAAGGATGTCTTGGATATTAGGGTTAGTGGCAAATTTTGTAGCAAGGTGTTCAAGGCGGTTTTCAATGGGAATTACTTGGGTTTTTTGATACAGTAGTGTGTTGGAAGGATTGTGTTATTGGGATGCCTTAGTTTCGTTAAGGTTTGCAGTGCCGATCGTTCACTCACCGGTTTTTTTTTAGAATTATCCAGTTTTTTCACAATAAAAATTCTTTAAAATAAAATAAAATAAAATAAAACTTTATAAGAATTTAGCTTTCAGATTGTTTTAATATTCATATTTACGAAATTTACATTTTTTCTTCTTTAGAAATTCCTCTTTCAATTACGAGTGTTTTCTTGGAAGGTCTCGTTTTTAGTAATTTTTATCAGAATTTAAGTTTTCATTTTTAGAAACTTTCAAATTAATTTCTCTTTCAGGGAAACGTTTCCTTCAAGGATTCTAAATTTTCATAAATATTTGCTTTCGGATTATTTAATTTCAACCAATTCAAGAATTTTAAGCATTTTCTAGCAAATCTTTTGAATTTTCCAATATTTCTTACTTTATATTAGTCGGTGTTTTATTCTCCAAGGATCGCTCCTCCAATTTGCGAAAATGGCTTCGCTTTTCCAGCTTTTTTTAAATAGTGCGGTCTATTTTAGAGATCTTCTAACGAAATTCTCTTCAAGTTAAATTTGTTTTTTTAAAGTGACTTACTTTTTCTGCAATTAAGATTATAAAAAATTTCTACCAATTTTTAAATTTTCGAATTTTCCAGCTTTTCCTCAATTTTTTTTTAGTATTTCTTGCTTCTATAAACCAAATTTTTCAGCAGTTTTCTTTTTCTAATTTGTGAAAATTTTCTGTTTCAATAGTTTCTATATTTTTCAATGATTTTTCTTTTAGTTCACTTTTTTGGAATAATAAATTTCTTTTTCAGACAATTTTTCTAAATGCAATTTCTAAATTTATTAAATACTTTCCATTCACAAGTTTAAAATGTTCCACTAATCCAATAAAATTCTATTTCATGTTGCGAATTTTTTTTTTAGCATTTAAGATTTTGTAATTTTCTTAACAACTTGAAAGCTTTAGAATTTTTCAGCAATTTACTAACATTTTGTTTAATTTCTTGCTTTGTATTAGCGGACTTTCTAGCTTTTTTTCTTGACCAAGGATCGCTGAATAATACTTTAAAGAGTTCTATTGTCTTCTAGTCATTTTATTTTTAATCTTTTACCATTTTTATAAAAATTTTCTCGCCATTTAAAATTATTTATTTATTTATCCATTTTTCCACTGATTCAATTTTTTTTTCATGTAGAAATTTCTTTTAGCAATTCAGATTTTATAATTTTGAAAGCTCTAGAATTTTTCGGCAATTTCCTAATTTTTTTTTTATTTTTTGCTTTGTATTAGAGGACATTTCTATCTTTTTCTTTTTCTTCACCAAGAATTGCTAAATAATTTTTTAGAGAGTTCTAATGTCTTCTAGTCATTTTATTTTTAATTTTTCTCGCAATTAAAAATTATTTATTTGTTTATTTATTCTCGAAAAATCCACTATTTCTTATGTTATATTAGAAGAATTTTATTATTAGTAATCTTTTCTTGTCAGGACTATCTCATCCAAGGAAAATTATTTTCGGCTAATTTAGTTTTTTTTAACATATTGCCTTTATTTATTTTTTTGAATTTTTTCTTCGAACGAAAATTGTTTTCGACTATTCTATTATTTTTCAGCATGTTGCCTTTTCCGTTTTATTTTTAGAATTTTTCAGCATTTTTTTCTTCTACTTTTAGAGAAATCTAATTAAAGAAATTTTCATTTCCATTTCCGCAAAAAAGTTTTATTATTTTTTTATTTCAGTATTGTTTTTCTTCCAAAAATCTTTCATTTAATTTACACATTTTTTTCAGAATTTCAGTTACAGTATTTACTAGAAATGTTTTTTCAGGTTTATTTCTTTAAGAATTTTCCAGCATTTTTGTTCCACTTTGAGGGAATAGTACAAAATATTTTATTTATCCTTTGACATTGTTTTTTCAAGAGTTTTAGAATTTTTCATTAATTTTTTGCGACGGTACACTTTTTTTGAAAAAAACTTTTACATAAGTTTTCGTAATTGATAGATAAATTAATTAGAAATTTTTGTTTATCTTAATACATATAGTATTTAAATTTACTAAAAACATAGCAGTGTAAATAGTGGTAATATTAAAGATTTAAAATCATTGTTGTAGCTTAAAGTTTTAAATGTATATGTAGGGTGGGTGGGTGGCTACTATCCAACCTCCAATCAGTAAAACATACTCACAAGTTTGACTGTAGAAATATTTAATTTAAATAAATATATTAAATTTAAAACTTCATATAATTTGTAATTAATAATATTTAATACTATTTTACGCACAATATCTTACAGAGACACCCTCGTTTATTAAATAATAATTGGAGAATGGGATAGTGGCCACCCACCCACCCTACATATACATAAAAAAATAAACAACAACATTTATTTAAATTCTTTAATATTATCAGCATAAACACTGTTATATTCTCAAGTAATTAAAATAGTGACAGTGAGTAGAATTAACAGAAATATGTAAAGTGGGTGGGTGGTCTCAAATCGACCCTTCAACCATTGAAACATTAGCAAGATTCATTTTTTTTAATAAAAGATTGACGATTAATTTGGTAATTTATACATGCACTATTTGAATATAATTAATTATTTAGTAAACATTTGACGTTTTATTGATTGGAGGCTGTATTAGAGAGCACACACCCACCCTACATAATATTTGTTTGTTTAATCACTGTTACTATTTTAGTTTCGTCAGACAACTTTAAAAAATTAAAATCTAATTTAAAATTGATATGACTGAGATGTAGTGAGGTATACATTCATTAAAAACTTCTTAATATTAAATATTTTATTGGTAATTCCGTGAGAAGGTTTTACTGGTTGGAGGGTGGGATAGTGGCCACCCACCCACCCTACATATATACAGAAATTTAAGCTGAAACACCGATTTTAATTCTTTGAAATTAACACCATTTACTCTGATACGTTTGCAGGAAATTTAAGCAGTGGCAGTGACAAAAATAAACAAAATTATGTAGGGTGAGAGGGTGTCCACCCTCCAACCAGTAAAATAAATTCACGAATTTAACTCTGAAAACATTTAATTTGATGAAGTTTTGTATGAAATTTATACATCAGCATACCTTTAAATGTAATTTATTAATACAAATATTTACTACTCTTTTGGAAAATTATTTTCCGAGAAATCCTCGATTATAATATAATAATTAAAGGGTGGGATAGTGGACGCCCACCCACCTTACATGTTATTAATTAATTTAATCAAATTTACTGTTTATGTTAACTGAAAGCATAAACAGAATAATTGGTGGTGATAAAAAATCATTAAAACCACTGTTATAGCTAAAATTTCAATTTATATGTAGGGTGGGTGGGTGGTCTCTATTCCACCCTCCAAACAGTAAAATATACTCACGAATTTAACTGTAGAAATATTGATTTTCAGGTTTTATGTTTAGGTTTAGGTTTGTTAAGGTTAGTTGGAAATTTTTAATTATTGATAATTTTAACCCGTTTATTTATACAATTTTGTTAAAAAGTACAAGGAGAGTTTTATAATGATTACATCACAATTTTAATCAATTGTAATAAATAACATATTATTAGGTAATTACATATACAATATATTTTAACGACCATAAATAAATATTTCACGCCGTAATACATTTGTCAGGGCCCATAAATCCGTATCCCACCCACACGTCGAGAAAAGCAGGTGCAAATGGTTAAATAAAGGAGTATTTATTACTTTCGAATTGTAGCGAAACCGACGGCGAAGACGCGAGCGGCCGCTTTTTTTCCATTTGAATATCCCACGACAATTGGCCGAAAGACTCGGCAGACTTTCTGGCGTCCGCCTAGGAAAAATAGCACAAAGGGCTCTCTTGTAGTAGGAAAATACAGTGTAGTGGAGTTTCTTAGAAGGCACTTAAAATCGTACACCTCCATTCATGGCCGCTACTCAATGGTCAATGCGACGCAAATGAAAAGATGAAAGGAAACCCGGGTGGTAAACAGGTAAGGTGTATTGAAGGACTAAATCGACTGGATGAATGTTTAATGTCGTTTAAATGCAGATGAGTTTATGATTTTAAAAAATCAATGAGTTTTTTTTGGACGTTGTTGATCTTGCGGCTTGTGGACGTGTAAACAATTACCAATAACGTCGCCGCGATGTTTGTTTAAGATTTAATATGGAATTACGCTTCAGTGAGCGAAACATTGAAAACAAGATGACAAAAACTTGGGAGAGGAAGACTTGTTGGTTGTTTGAGTGTGACGAAGTGTGACCTCAGACACCCAACTAAAAAATTACACGAGTCAATATCGATATTGGGTGTTACATATTATTGATTCTATTTTAAGGGTTAATGTTAATGGTAAACTTAATTTCATCATAATGATGGTTGCGACCGTACTACGTGGTAATTAATAATGCACACTGTAAGTGTTTTATTCAGTGTTCAAAATTAATTTCATTTGCACACGCACGCAAAAATCCATTTAAAAAAGCAATCAATACCCTAACGAAACGAATAATTCTATTACCCAAATTCAAAATCACGTCTGCATCCTAATCACAACCCGCCGTTACCAATCTCTGAAAAAGGTCCGCACACTCGAGTGCATTTCTTTGGCTGCTAACAGCACTCAATCCCTTCGAATATATATGTCACCGAAAGGGATTCTCATTCAATTTATTCAATACTTTCGCATACATATCTCGCAGGTACATTTATTCACCCTCATCTGACCTATTTTTTTTTTATGAACCGGAGATAAAAGAAGTAATGTGGGTTAAATCCGAGGGTAGAACCTCCGAACCTTTGTGTAAGTGAAAGTAGCAGGTAAACAGGTATCCGCGTATTAAGTTTCAATCAATCGATAATCAATTTGCCGGCGATTCTTTTATACCCTTGAATAATGAGCGGAAAGGGAGGATAGAATTATATTCAAATTCTCTGGTGTGAAATTATTATTTTAACATCGGTTTATTTAAAAATTCATTAGACTAAAATGTATTTATGATGGAAAAGTTATTTTAAATTGATTGACACTAAACTAACACAATTACTATGTTTTTACCACTAAAAATTATGTAATATATATACATATATTACAAAAACACGACTTAAGTTTCGATGGTTTAATGACATCAAGTTTCATTGACTGAATGAAGCGAGTTTTTTGTTCATTGCACTCTTGATGAAACGAAATTATAACATTAGATAATTTTATAAATGGATGTTTTTATTTATGCAATCGATGAAAACAAATATTTTACTTTTAAATCATTTTGTATTTAAAGGTAATTCCAATCACGCTTTACTTTCTAAAACATGTATCTTCTTTTCTATCCACTCAATAAGGAAAATTTAATTCAACACGTTGAACAATAGGTGTAAATCTTCAAAAATATTTATGCAAACGTAAAAATACCTTTTTACTGTTTCTCAACTGTTAATTTTTATGCTGTTGCAAATATTACCTATAATCACACATTTAATTGCGATTGAAGTAGATTTTTTTACCGTTTTTTTTTTTACACATAAACCAATTTTCTTTCATTCCTTCTGGAAACTGTAAGCCGTGAGAATACTGGGGGCGATTTACAAAAAAAAACACACACCATCGAACATAAAAACTCCAATAATAATCCCCATTCCATACAAACAAGCGAACAATGCGTAAAGCAAGTAGATTTCTTACACTCACACTCACCTGTCAATGTGTCCTGACTTATGAATGAACGTTTCTGTAGTACCGTAGTAAATTCCGAATACCACCAGGTAAGTGCGTACGGGAAAAAGGGAAAAAGAAAATAAACCGGGGGCCCTATTGTCCCCACGGGAAAAGGACAGGAAATGGCCGATTGTTGAGTGTTTAAATAAACTGACCAATTCCATTCAGGGATCTACTTGAAATTTTAATGCACTGTGCGAGGAACGCACTCCATTTTGGAGTGCTGTTTATTAAAAGTCAATTGTCGGTGTGAATATATATATAATGTTTCGAGTGGCTGTAATGCGGGGGAATGCGAAATAATCACTTCGTGATTTTTATCATTTGGTTAAGTACTCTCTAAATGAGTTTTAGTATTGTTATCAGTTATGAATCTATACAGTCGTTTGTAAATATGAATAGTTTTTTTTTAATTTTAGTCTAAATAACATTAATATGTTTATATAAATGTTTTTTTAATAGACATGTAAAGTAAAATTAATAAACTAATAAGCAATGTAGCTTGCAGTTTGTACTTCATTAAATCAAGCCTTTAATTACCATATAAAAAAAACCTACGATTATTTCCTATCGTGTTTATGGTGAGTTTATATTCCGAGAGCAATATAGGAAGAATTGATACACTGCACTAGATCCATGGCCTCATCAACTCCTCTAGGACGGACTCAGTGCCTTCGTCATTAGAAATTACTACGCCCTTGCATCAGTTGCTATTCCCATCTAAAGAGAATATTTTCCACGATCCAAATGCTGAGATAAATGTAATTAAAAGCTACTTGTACATATAAATAAACTGAGTTTTATTACTAATATTCTTTCCCTTCGAGAATAGAGACAATTTGGCACCCAACGCGGGGCCATAAGGAGAGAATCAAACTGGCGCAGAAAACAAGAGTAACTAAATAAATTATTAGATCAAAGCGAAATCTTCAGGAGAGCAAATCCCCGGGAATTGATAAGAATGGAAGATGATTTCCATGAAAGCTTTATGTGAACAGTTTAGTAATTATGGAATTACAACAGACGAAATGATGCAATTCTTACCGTCTCTTAATGGATAAATTAATCCATAGCATGTAAAAACTGTATAAAACAAATAGTGTACTAAACTAAACACTAAGTAAACGGTAATATTAGTGACCACTTACGACAAATATTTTTTTCTCTTACCTTTAATCAGAGTTGCAAGGGAAGCGAAATATTAAAGAAATACTTTGATAAAGTACTATCTAGTGTGAGGAATCAAATAAATTTTTGTCGGTAATATCGTGTTTTTCAACAAGAAATTTGTTCTTCGATAGGGGCAAATCAGAACAACAGTTTTGACATTTAGTTTTTTCAAATATCAGTAGTTGAAGTTTTGGTAATTACACAAATATATACGGTTTTGGACCTGAACAACTAAAAACTGTTTATAAGGTAAATTGGGGGCTGAATCCAAATCCAAGTAGCTCGTTTTTTTAATTGGTTCTAGTTTTCGAAATATTAAATAAATTCATTGTTTAATTATTTTTTTACCATTAATGGCCATTTATTGAATTACAAAGTATAAATCACAAATCAACAGAGGTTGAACTGAGACTTTTATACTGCTTGGGATCCGTTTGGCCCATTAGGGTCCAACAGTAGTCGCTCATCATGCCTTCTTCTCAAAATCCTTGGTATATCCTTTCGATTTTCACTATATCTTAGTGTAGTCGCTCTTTTTGCTCATCGCTGGTGTCGCCCAAGTTTTGTAAGAAAAAATCAAAATGTGAATACAGAAAATGTATTCACATTTTGATTCGAGTTCCAATCTTGTGGAGAACTTGCAAAAAGTCTCGATTACTAGCTTATAATCCGGTGATTTATGGTTACCGAGAAAGTTGTGAACAACACGTTGAAACGATGTCCATGCTGCTGCTTCATAAGGCGTTAAACATTTAGTAAACTTTGCATCAACCATTAGTTTTCGAATATCAGGTCTGAAAAATGTACTTTTTTTGGTTTTTGCGTTTTGGAAACATCTTGATTAAGTACTGGAAACCCGGTCCTTCTCGATTGAGTGCTTTGATAAAGTGCCTTAATAAGGCCAAGTTTAATGTGAAGAAGTGATAATAAAACAATAAAACGTCCTGTGGGTTCACAAGCAGTAAAGAGAACACGTTTTGTTGTTCTGGCTCATAATGGGAACAACTCAGCCACACCTTGCAAAGTACTGAAAATACGCATGTTTGAGTGTTTTTGTCATGATTTTTCTTGCATATAACATCCAAAAACGTAACAAAAACACTTTGAATCGACTTTACAACTTTGTCTCTGCATATTCACATGCTTCGAAGCAAATTCACTACACGAAAACAAGTTCCGAATGATGATCTGAGTTCAGGACATCAAATAACGTTAAGAATCGTTCTCATCTGCTCGGGTCCAAAAGTTGACCCAAATTTGTAAACTTGTGTTATTACAATGAATACAATTTCGCTCAAAAATCGCATTCAAGTAATAAAAATACACTATTGAAATGGTTGATCTGTAGAAGTTACATTTCGTAAAATTCGTGATGTTTGCGGTCAACATAATCGTCCTTATGAATCTGGTCGGTAAATTAGAGTTGACAGGCTTGTTACATAATTTGTCACCAACGCGTTCAAGTGAAAACATTACAGCCATGAACCGCAGTGTTGAAGAAGATCCGAATTTATCAATTCCCCAATCTTCTCAACAATTGCGGTTATTCACCACAATAATTAATTATTATTAATGATATGGATATCACTGACATGTGATTTCAACAGGATGGTGCCACAAGTTACACACACCCATCGAAACAATGAGTTTATTACAAACCACATTTTTCGATCGCACAATTTCACGAAATTCAACTGTTCAATTGGCCGATCCGATCATGTAATTTAATACCATTGAATTATTTCTTGTAAACAGTCTATATTGCGCCAATCGAATTGTTTGCAAAAGGAAACTCAAAATCTGTAAGATAATTAACGCAACAAACCAGCCATTTTGCCAAAAAGTGATTGAAATTTTAATGAAAAAATTGACATCTCTAAGCGTAGTCGTTGTGGACATTGTCCAATATAATTTTTCATTTATAATTGCCAATGAAAATAATACTGAATTTATTCCTTACCTCACATTTTTATTAAGCTTTAAATGTACATTTCATACAAAAGGTGAACATAATCAGTAACAAACTGGCAAATCTTATTATTTCTAATAAAATAAATATTTGAATCCTTCTCTTCTAAATTCTTTGTTTTATTTGGCTTTTTTTGTGAAAAACCCTTTATTTACCGAGACACTCCTCAATTACGTGATAAACAATTAAGTTTCTCTGTTAAATAAATTCATTAATTAAACAGTCAGCGACATCAAAGAAATAAATACATGAAAAACACTAACGCTTTAAATAACCTCCGATCAATGGTACTAAACTCAAAGGAGGTTTTAAAAGATGTAGTTTCTGTAGAATATAAGAAAAATTAGAGGAATCAACGGCTCTATTACAAAATAAGGCGTATCAACTATATAAAAAAAAATGCAGAAGTTAAATTAAATTCCGACCAAAGAAAACATCAAAAATTCGCCCTGGTCGCCCCCTATAGTCATATTTCTGAAGAAGGATTACTCAACTAAAGACAATTTTGTGTATGCGCAAGAACTAATACTATTTAAAATAATAACGTCTTTTAGTTAGCCTTTATTGGGGAGATTAAAAATTACACAGGCCGAGATCAAGAAGGTGTACAGAGGGATCCTCCATCTGAACAAGGACACCGGTAACCAGAAAATTATGAAGCTCTCCAAAGCCTATCAGGCTTTAACTGATAAGGAAGCTAGAATAAATTGGGAGAAATATGGGAATCCAGTTGGTCCAGAAGCTACGAGTTTTGGCATTGCCCTGCCTTCATGGATAGTGGAGAAGGAAAACAGCGTTTGGATGCTGCGACTCTACGCTTTAGTCTTTATAGTTGCACTTCCTATGGTTATTGGTACATGGTGGTATAGAAGTATTCGTTTCTCTGGTGACCAAGTCCTGCGGGATACAACACAGATGTACTACTACTTCTTCCACAAATCGGCCCACATGCCCTGAAGCGTGTGATCATAATACTCGCCGTAAGTATGGAATTCGATCGAAAATATAACTAAGTTGAAGTTCGCGCCACCGAGAAGAAAGATAAACCGCAGCTAACTAGAAAACTGCCCAATCTGGGTGAACAGAGTAAGGAGCGCCCCCTGTGCTACCCGTAAAGTATTAACGCGCGTGCGCTTGGACACGCCCACCTGCGAAGAGTACCTCTGAAACCCACACTAAAGCAGGATAGATGGTGCATCATCACAGGAACAGGTCAACTGCTTGAATCAAATGATTTCGCTAGCTTACACACGTAAAATCCTAAATTGCCTTTGATTGAAAGCATCGAAAATTATATGAAACTATGTGCGTTGCGGCATTTGTAAGTTTAAGTCGCCATTTATGCAGCTTCCTTAAATTACGAAGGATAATTTAAAATATTTTTTGTCAAAAATAAGCAGACTAAATCTCGGCAACAGTTTGGCTGAACCGTAGGAACATTCTAAAGATTTTGACCGACGGCTAATACAAAAACGTCAATTGTCAAGTTATGGATGATGAAAATCACGGAAGTAAACGTCTACGCGATCGTAAAAGTGATTGTCTCACTAATCAGGCGAGACATGAGCGTTCTGTTCGGAGAAGAGTCAGTTGAGGATGCAAATATAATATAAGACGGAGGCGGAACCTAAGGAGGATGGAGGCCGCGAAACGACCCGCGGGGCTCAAGCAAGAAAGGCGGCGTGAAGAAGACCAACAAGAAGGTGGGTAAACGGATGCTGTTAACGTTAACGTTAAAACACTGGCGATTAAGTCGGCTGTCGAGTCTTCGGCTCCCCTCGCGAAGGGCCAAACAATGGGCAAGAACGATAAGTCCTACACGGAGAAGGAACACCAAAAAGGAGGAAGACAGTAAGGAGAGTGACAGCGATGGAGACTCGGACAACGATGCGTCTTCTGAAGAGGAGGTAAAGAGTTCAAATGCTGATGATGATGATCAGGAGTGGGAGCACTTCCAGCAGAATTTACATAAGCGTGATAAAATTTTTGAAGTCCGTTAAATGTCTCATTCGGTTCTTCACAGTCCGTACTTCCCAAATGATAAACAAGAGTACTGATGGACCTATATTTGTGAACACAAGTCAAACACTGCTCACAGCATCGTATCACAAACTACTCTTGTCTAATCTCCAAATTAGACATGTATGAATTTATTAATTATTCCGTTGTGATTGCCTCATTCATTCAATAATGCAATCACAACGCAGCGCAATTCCGGGCAATTACCTGCTGCCCCAATTACGCAATGAATCACGAACACCAGTCCGACCGTACATCGCTACAATTCTGCAACGCAGCGGTTCGACTCATGGATTTCCAAACCACCGGGCCAACGCTACAAGTCAGCAATAATCTAAAATATAAATACCCGCGAAGACGCCAACCAAATCAGAGTTAATTCGACTCTCACATTACTATTATGTCTTGTATTTTAATTGTATTTAATATGTGTTACAATATATCCATTTAATCCACTACTCTACCCTGAACTATTACATGGTCCTTCGAACAAAAAAGCTAACTGGGTCAAGCACGCACCAAGCCTAAGCGCCAGTTGGTTCCCTTTTATCCGAAAGCTTGGGTCAGCACGCACCACGCCTAAGCGCCAGCTTTCATCCAAAACAAAGCTAACTGGGTCAAGCACGCACCAAGCCTAAGCGCCAGTTGGTTCCCTTTTATCCGAAAGCTTGGGTCAGTACGCACCACGCCTAAGCGCCAGCTTTCATTCAAAACAAAGCTAACTGGGTCAAGCACGCACCAAGCCTAAGCGCCAGTTGGTTCCCTTTTATCCGAAAGCTTGGGTCAGCACGCACCACGCCTAAGCGCCAGCTTTCATTTCAAAACAAGACAATCAAAATTAACTGGGTCAGCCCACAACTTGCCTAAGCGCCAGTTAATTTTATTACGAATCGAAAGACTGCACCCCATCGACCGCCAAGATGGAACGTGCCAACGAAATCGCAAAAGAACAAGAAGAATTGGGCCAGAAAATCAGTCAACTGAGCTCCAATGTAAAAAAAGATTCAAACTCAAGAAAATCAAAAGAATACTTCATCAAACGCCTAGACGCGTTGGAAAATATCTGGGGTGTAGTTCAAAACAACGACGATCTCCTAGAAAAATGCAACGTCTCCGAAGAACACACATATTTTAAAACCAGATATTATGCACAATTAGAATCAGTATATAAAGAAGCAAAAAATTACTTAGTAAACAACGCAAAAAATCTAAATATGTGGGATGATGACGACGATTCATCTCACGACAAAAAAGAAACGGATACAAAAACTCCATCTCTAACGGAGCAACAAATTCGATTTCAAAGGCAGCAAGAAAGGTTCAATCGTCTCACGAGAACGATGAATACGATCACCGAAGAAAAAAGCCTAGAGAAACCAAAACAACGATATCAATCCCTACTGGAACGACTACAAAAACAATGGGACAGTGCACAAGAATTACATGAAGAAATAATGGGGCACGAGCAAGCCTACACAGATGATTACTTCGTAAACAACGAATTTGAAATATTAGAAGCCAACGTCGATGCATATTCAGAAATTCTCCAAAAGATGATGCACGATATGCCAGCAGTAAATGTAGTAAATCTACCGAAAATCGAATTATCAACATTCTCGGGCAACTACGAGAAATGGACATCATTCAAGGATTTATTCAGCAAATCAATAATAAACAACAATGCACTTAGCAAGACTGAAAAATTGCAATATTTGAAATCGTACATAAAAGGTGAAGCTGCAGCGCTAATTCAACATCTAACCATCTCCGAAGATAATTTCGAAGCAGCCTGGCAGATTCTAGACGAAAGATATGAAAATAAAAGATTACTAGTGTCTAAATTACTAAAAAGAATTCTTCATCTCCCACAAATACAGCTCGAATCCGCAGAAAACCTGAAACGCATGCACGATCAAATTAAAGAAAGTACTTCCGCACTATCAGCATTGAAGCTAGATGTCAACGCAATGGGACCGATGATAGTCGAAATCATGCACGAAAGATGGGACATAGAAACAAGAAGATTATATGATCAAGGTTTAAAAGAACCGAACGAAATTCAATCATTGGAATCAGTGTTGCTATTTCTAAGACAAAGGTTTCAATCACTAGAGCATTCCAACAACAAAGAGCATCAATCAAAAACTGTATCTCAACATTCATCAAGATACCAAGGGCAAAACAACGAACGAACGAACAACCAAAAGCGTGAACCTATACACCATAATAAGAAGTGTATATTTTGCTCTGAATCACATTCTATTATGGAATGTGATAGATTTAAGAACCTATCAGTAAAAGACAGGAACGCAGAGATAAGACAGAGACGTCTATGCATAAACTGCCTCAAAAACCATCCTATATCACAGTGCAGAAATAACGGAGTATGCTGGCAATGTAAAGGTTTCCATCACACATTGCTGCATTGGGACAGGCCGCAAAATAACGCAATTCAACAATCCGCTGATAGACGGCAAAACAGCCAGAACGCAAGAACTACATGTGCAGTAACAGCAAATAAATACAGTGATACTAAGGTACCAGTATTGGCTACTGCTATCGTACAAGCAATGGCTGCAAATGGCGAAAACAAATATCTGAGAGTGTTAATCGATACAGGTTCACAAATCTCGTTAATCACTGAAGATGCTGCACAAAGATTGGGACTCCCGAAACAGAGAATACAGGCTACGATTACGGGAATCAACGCAACAACAATCCAAACAGCAAAATGGAAAATCAACGTGAACATATTGCCGAGATTCCCAAGTGAATTCAACATTAACTCAGATTTCATCATCATGCCAAAAATAACAAAGTCGCAGCCAATAAACAAACTGCCAAACGTAGATAGTAGCTGGAACAACAAGTGGATAGCTGATCCCACATTCAACATTCCAGGACAAATTGATGCACTAATCGGAATCCAAGAATACGAAGCAATTATCTTGGAAGGGTTAGTCAAAACAAACAATCTAATAGGGCAACAATCTGAATTGGGTTGGTTAATAAGTGGAGCTTCACGAACCGCAAACAACCACGATATTTCAAATAGCTGCAGCATGATGGTAACGATCAAAGATCTGCAACTTACAAAATTCTGGGAGATAGAAGAAATACATGCACCCAAACCAACAAGCGACGCCGACAAAGAGTGCGAAGACTATTATCAAAGCACAACCACGCGTGAATCTGATGGAAGATACATGGTACGCATCCCGTTCAAATCTACAACGTTGACATTGGGAGATTCTCGCAGCCAGGCAGCGGCAAGACTCATTCAATTGGAAAGGAAATTTTCGAAAAACAAAACGCTTGCCCAACAGTATGCAAGTTTCATACAAGAATACATTGACTTGGGACACATGACAAAAGTTCCGAAGAAATCATACAATCAGGGAATGTACTACATTCCACACCAACCAGTCATCAGAGAATCAAGCATTACAACAAAACTCCGTGTTGTCTTTGATGCATCAAGTAAAACGACATCCAAAGTAAGTCTAAATAACATCATCCATACTGGTCCCTCACTACAACAAGATCTTTCTGAAATCATGTTACGATGGCGTACATACAAAATCGTAATCACGGCAGACATAGAAAAGATGTACAGACAAATAAATGTACATCCAAATGATCAACAATACCAACGAATACTATGGAGATTCAACCCCAACGAAGCAATTGAAGAATATCAACTTACAACTATAACTTATGGAACGGCATCGGCACCCTATCTAGCAATTCGCACTTTGCAGCAACTTGCACGTGATGAAGCAATAAATTTTCCGAAAGCATCATTAATAACTCTTAACGATTTCTACGTAGACGATCTTTTATCAGGCGCCGACTCCATAGAAGAAGCAATTGAGCTACAACTAGAACTGATAAATATGCTGAAGACAGGCGGCATGGTCCTTCGTAAATGGTCAAGCAATGCACCAGAACTGTTAGAATCCTTACCAGAAGATTTAAAATTAAAAGAACCCATTGAAATCCAACAAGAAGAACTTCGAAAATCACTTGGAATATGGTGGTCCCCTCAACAAGATACCTTCCAATTCAAAGTTCACATAACACATAAAGAGGCTCCAACCAAACGACACATAATCTCAGAAATTTCAAAACTATTCGATCCATTAGGCTGGTTATCGCCAATCATCGTGCGTGCCAAAATACTAATTCAAGAACTATGGAAGCAAAAATTAGATTGGGATGAAGCAACCCCTAAAACCATTGCAACATATTGGCATCAGTTCCAAAGTGATCTTAGAGATGTGGAACAAATTATTGTCCCTCGCAGAATTCAAACTACACAACACACGGAAATTCATGGGTATTGCGACGCATCCGAAAAAGCGTATGGAGCAGTAGTGTATGCAAAAACAACTATTGACGGTATCACGATTACAACAATTCTTCAATCAAAATCAAAAGTGGCTCCCATTAAATCAAAGCTGACTATTCCAAAATTAGAATTGAGTGCTGCCCTGCTTCTAGCTCGTCTCATTCGCAAGATAACAAAAACACTTCTGTTTGAAAATATTTTTGCTTGGACCGACTCAATGATCACACTGGGATGGATTCAAGGTGATCCAGGGAAATGGAATCAATTCGTATCCAACAGAGTAACTGAAATAATACAAATCATACCCAAGGAGAGATGGAATCACGTGGATACAAAAGAAAATCCCGCTGATCTAGTCTCCAGAGGAACAACACCAAACAAACTACGATGCAGCAGATTATGGTGGAAAGGTCCATCGTGGCTGAAAGAACAAACTACGATTCCAAAACCAGTAATCTCAGTTCACGAAAAGGAATTGAACATATGCCTAGCAACTTCAATCAAAGCACAGGTCAAACCCCCTGATGACATAACACATCGATTCTCCAACATGTCAAGAATGTTACGAGTATTAGCCTACTGTAAACGTTGGAAAACAAAAAACAACAATCCCCATTTGACAGTTAAGGAACTAGAAGACATACTTGAAAATGTCATAAAATCTACACAAGCAATAACCTATGGAAATGAATTAGAATGTATACGAAAAAACAACCATATACCCAAATCAAGCAAATTGGCAGTTCTCAACCCGTTTGTGGACGTCAAAGGAATACTTAGAGTTGGCGGACGTTTACAAAATGCTACAATCCCATTCGATACGAAGCATCAAATCATAATTCCACATCAATCCAATCTGGCCAAGCTCATCATCCACGATGCACACATCAGAACCCTTCACTCAGGCAATCAATCAACACTTGCATACATCAGACGAAAATTCTGGATCACGCGTGGAAAGAGCGCAGTCAGATTAATTATAAGCAAGTGCACCAGGTGTTTACGCTACAAAGCAACTACGGCACAACAGTTAATGGGGCATCTTCCGGAAGCCAGATCAACGGCATCACCCCCTTTCACACACTGTGGCATCGACTACGCTGGACCCATTCCAATTAGAGCCTACAAAGGTCGTGGATATCAAGCTCTTAAAGGCTACGTAGCAGTTTTCGTATGCCTATCAACAAAAGCCGTTCATCTGGAAGCTGTAAGTGATCTCACTACGGACGCCTTCCTAGCAGCATTCAAAAGATTCATATCACGAAGAGGTAACTGTAGGCACATTTATAGCGATAATGGTACAAACTTTCAAGGCGCAAGCAAATTACTGGCAGAAGAAATTGAAGCCATGGTGAAAAAATCCAAAATTCAAGACACTCTAGCCACCAATGGAACTCAATGGCATTTCATTCCTCCAGCAACACCGCACTTTGGTGGAATTTGGGAAGCCGCTGTAAAGTCAATGAAGCATCATCTACATCGAATCATCGGAGACTCTAAGCTCACGTTTGAAGAACTAGCTACGTTACTGTGTGAGATAGAGGCATGTTTAAACTCTCGACCACTCTGCTCAATTTCCACAGAACCAAATGACATTATTGCAATTACTCCCGCTCACTTCTTAACCGGGTGTGAAATAAAAACACCATACTTATCAACGTCCCAAGCCATATCACTGGATCTCAAGAGAAGATGGAAATTATTACAAAAAATGAAAACAGATTTCTGGCAAGCATGGCACAACGAATACTTATCTCAACTTCAAGTGAGATATAGATGGAACAAAACTCAGCCTAATATGGACCCAAATACAATAGTAATTATCAAAGAAGATAATTCCAAACCGCAACATTGGCCATTAGGGAAAATAATTAAAACTCATCCAGGAAAAGATGGAATAGTCAGATTGGTCACAGTTATGAAAAGTGGAGGAAATACTGCAAAGAAAGCGATCCATCATCTTATTCCGTTACTCAAAGATGAAACTAATAAAGAAAAAGAAACAGAAATTAAAACAGAGCTGCATACGCATGTAGCAGTAATTAAAGAAAAAACAATAAGAAAACAAAAAAGCCCAATCACCATACTAATATTTGGTTTCTTACAGTTGTTTCAAGTTGCAAACAGCTATTACACAATTAAACATCCCCACGGCGGATTATATATTGAACACTTTGGCAGCGCACAAACCGAGAGAGGAACCTTTCGGATCCATGCAGAATATAATCAAACTTGGTTAGAGGATGATGTACGTCAAGCTAGTAACGTCACCTTGCGGTTTCTACAACTATGCAAAGAAACACAAAAAGTAACAACAGAAGTAGAATGCAAGAATCTGGTACATCATTTAAGAGAAATATTAAAAAATATTGAAGAAACCTTCTCAAGCATAATAAATCAGGACAGATCACGTAACAAACGGGGATTACTAGGAACATTAATGACCGCAGTATTCGGAGTCAATGACGAAGTTTACACAGACATTGACCGCTTGGATGCCAATCAGAAGCAGCTCATCCACTCAGCACAACATCAAACTAAATTGATGATATCTGCCATGGCAACATTCAACAATACGGAAGAAGCCATGGCAAAGAAGTTGGAACAATTTCAATTAAAGATAAATCAAGGATTCCAACTAATCAATGAAATGTCAAAGTGGTATGCCATCATCAATTCCAACCAATTAAATATCCATCTCCTTAGCGCTTATCAAACAGCACACAACTTCCTCAGTGAAACATACCACCACCTTTCCAAGATTTTAAGCATCCAATACAGACAAAACAACTTCCATGTTCTAATATCCCCCGCTCAGATCCAATCCATCATAAAAAACGCAAATTCGAAGCTCCCATCCAATCTACAAATACTATCCTCACCCATCATAAATGTGCAAAGCAAGCGGGATAGCAACACAATACACATTTATGGGCACTTCCTTATTGTGGACACATCACAGTTCACAATAATGAAAGCGACAGCAACACCATGTCAAATTCACAAAACATATTACGAAGCATTGGATGTAACACAAGACATTATCGCAGTGGACTACAACCAACAACTCTACTTCCATTTACAAGAAGCAGACTTTTCGGCATGCAGAACACTGACACGACATAAGTATGTCTGCGCACCCACCCAGATCATGGACATCGAGACACATCCCGAATGCATCATAAGTCAAATATTCGATCGAGATGACAAGATACGTTGCAGAACAAGAAGTTTTCCATTACATTCGATCACATGGAAACAACTTCATATGTCTAACACATGGCTATTCATCACTCCATCACCCATAAAAATAGCTATATCCTGCAATGGCACACGAGAGGATGTTCAACTGAGCAACACAGGAGTAATCCAAATAACTCAGGATTGCCTCATACATACACAACATGTGATGCTTACTCCTAACCAGATGGAGTCGAAAGCTATATTGGCCACCTATTCAAAAAAGGCAAACGTTTCAATCGTAAAAGGACAAACATTGCCAGCGATCTTAAAACCGATTCAACTCCAATCGATCTTAAGATCTCAGAACAACAAGATGGCAACTGATATTATCAATGAAGAAGAGGAACTCCGAGAGCAACTTTCCAATATCAATTGGAATCACATCAGCTACCACGCATCCTGGACCAGTGCTGTAACAACCATAGGCATATTGATGGTATTAGGATTATCAATAGCAATCATTAGGCACATCTGGAAGAAAAGAAGAAGTGGCGAAACCTCATCGGCTGGACATCCAGAAGAACTCCAAATGGTTCCAATTCCACTGCCCAGGACATCTCCAGAATACAGCACAGTCCAGACTACACCAATCAAGGCCAACAGAAACCCACTTCAAACGAACACCTCACCGACTGAGTCCATCCAACTACGGCCACTGATACCTCATACTCCCGGCGGGCAGAATGTCTAATCTCCAAATTAGACATGTATTAATTTATTAATTATTCCGTTGTGATTGCCTCATTCATTCAATAATGCAATCACAACGCAGCGCAATTCCGGGCAATTACCTGCTGCCCCAATTACGCAATGAATCACGAACACCAGTCCGACCGTACATCGCTACAATTCTGCAACGCAGCGGTTCGACTCATGGATTTCCAAACCACCGGGCCAACGCTACAAGTCAGCAATAATCTAAAATATAAATACCCGCGAAGACGCCAACCAAATCAGAGTTAATTCGACTCTCACATTACTATTATGTCTTGTATTTTAATTGTATTTAATATGTGTTACAATATATCCATTTAATCCACTACTCTACCCTGAACTATTACAACTCTAGTAGATAAGGAAGAGTGTCAACTAAGGTTTACAGCACCGAACTGAAAAGTCAAATACTCGTTAACAGTGTGTATGCGTTCGGACTTCTATATCGGTTTCGACCAGCAGATAGACATAAAGCTGGACGTTAAGGAAGCCCCCGCCGAGATCACGAAACATGGGAGTTTGACAAGTCGGAGGAAGAGGACCTGCCCGAGGACGATCACTAACCGACTTTAACGTTCCAATGTTTGATATATATTACATGTGGTGGTTCGATGAGTGCAATCTTTTTATTAATTACATCAAAGCCCAGTACATTTCAGACCTTCTACGAACCAAAGATGAAATCGTTTATTTATATGCACCCCTACGATGAAGGTTATTTTCGCGGACCGATACAACAGTGTGTATAAAACCATCAATAAAAAATTAAGGTACTCGTTAAATTAAAATTATAAAAAGTGGTTTTCTGTAATTAAAATAATAACTATGCAACAATTATTAATGTCAAGCAGGCAGCTATGGACTTCAATTTAAATGTGTTGATGTATTTTAAGTTAATATACTGTAGGTATTTAAAACAAAAAAAAAAACGTCTCAAAAGTATATTCTAGTAGTTTTACTACTAATAGACAACTTCAGATTAAATTAAAGATTAAAGCTTTTCAGCTTGTTTTATTAGGCAACCCAATTTACTAAGTATATTTTTAATTTGAGCTAGTAGCATTGATTGAATTATTGTGAATATCGCGATCGGCGAAGATTAAATGGGTCATTTTCTGGATGACTTGATTAAAAACATGTGTGTTGGGTTTCTATACAATATTTACTTTCCCTATATAGAAAATGGTGATGTGGCCATCAAAGTACTTTCCCCATATTTTTGCGAAAATGATGAGGTTTACGCAAAAAGGCTTTTCTTAATAATTTATTCACTTTTGAATTCTCTACAATTATTTATTATATAAATTTCTTGTAACTCCAATAGTTCATCACCATCACCACTTTTTAATTAACGCTCGTATAAAGAAATGCTTCTAACAGTTATAAAATAAATAAATTCGAGTTGTTTTGATAATTTTATTTTATTATATGTAAATCAACTGGCTTACACACTATCGGACCTAAATCGTCTTTAGCAGATGATTGTTCCACCTAAGCGGTTAATTGTGTTTTCCTAGAAGCTTACAATAGAAAACAAATGATATTAGGGCGATACAGCCACCTTAAGGCAAAATTAGTATTTGAAACAATAACACTTGCAATTTATTTTTTAAGTAATGATTTTGTGTGGAATAGCATCATGCGTTTAATGCAGGGTATTCTATTTAAAACTTCAGGAATATTGTTATACCGTTAATTGATATATTTCAATATTTTAATCAACGGGTATACGTCCTTAGATGAGTTAATTAGGTTGCCTATCATATATGTCAAAACAATGTTGATTTAAATAATAAAAATAAAATATATTAAAATCCTTTAGGTGATTGTAGATAATTTACTAATAATTTTAAAAAATACATAAATTACTTAATCATTAACGTAATTATATCTGCAGAATTCACTAATCTGTCTTCTGTATTAATTACGACCATCAATATTAATTGTGCTTAATATTTTTCTCAATTTTTATACTTGCAAAACAAAACAAAAATCTATATAGAAAAATGAAATAGATTATTTTACTGTTTTTAGTATTATAAATAATTTTCATACCAATATATTTTTTTGAATAATAATAAAACAATTATTTCTCGAGTTTATTTCAACCTGACAATAACTTTACTTAGAAAAATCAATAAAACATCGAGTGGAAGAACATGAAAACTCGTGAACTCCGCCTTCAAGGTCTATGTTCAAAATTTTTAAGTGATTTATTGTATTTGTGTATGTATTTTATGTATTACTTTTTTTAAAGAGATCTTGCAAAGAAAATAAACTAAACTAAACTAAAACAATATAAACAAATAATATAACTAAACAGATATATTGTTCTAATATTTCTTCTTAAATAATATAAACTGTGTATTGGCATAACTTATGATTGATGGAGATTAAAGAAATTGGATTTTATGTGTTACATTAGGCAACCAAATTTACTTTAAAACTCAAACGTTAAGGGTTTAAGATTTAAATCAAAATTAACGGCTAAGGCAAGTGACACTCTTAAACCGAAAAAAATATAATCAGAATTTCCGAAAAAGAGGTGTTTTAAAATTCAATACTACACTAAATCAATTATTACAATTGTTACCTTATGTTAGAAAACAGTAAGAAGTATTTTAATGTATATATGTGTTCCTATTATGCAGTTGTAAATCAGAAAATTTAATATTAATTAGTGTTTATAGTACCAAAATAGATTTTATTTGTAATTGTAATTGTTTCTAATATTAGATCATTGTATTAGTAGCAAATGTTTCTTACTTGTATTGCATTATGAGTAAATTAGGTTGCCTAGCATTTATATTTAAAAATAAATTAATGTAGGTATAACACAGTAACATTTTTTTAAATTTATTTCGGAATTTATTTGATTTAACTATAGTAATTGTCATTTAGCACAAATAAATAAAGATTATTACTTATAAAAAATTACAAAATTATGATATGTCTTTTAAAATTTGTCGTACTTATCTGTTTTGTCTTCAATCTATGTTCTAAAAAATTTTAAAGCGAACTAATATTCAAAGCAATAAAAATAATTGCAAAATCATCTGTTTTGTTTGTATTCTATCTATCATCTGTTTTTATCATCTATCGCCTGTTCAGTTTCTCATCTAAGAGCTCTAATTTGTGATTTGTTATTTGTAATTTGATATTTCCTGTCATCTATCATGTGTCACTTTTCATTTGTCATCTATCATTTGTCACTTTCTGTCAGATTTTATCTGACAAGCATCTTTTGCAATCTATTGCCTTGCATCTGTCATCCGTCATTTTTCATTTGGTATCTGTCAGTTTCATCTCCTGTTGTATCTTATATCTCCTTAATATATTCAATACTTCTTCTGCTATTTTCTTGATGGAACCATATATTCAAAATGGGTTTTACTCCACCCATTTTTATATCTCCTCCTGCTGTTTTCTACTTTTTTGGAAGAAAAAAAAATTAACAAAAGAAAATCAAACAAAAATTACAAAATCGTATGTCTTTTTTAAACTACCATACTAACTGTCTTCTGTAATTTGGTATCTTCCATCTACCATCTGCCATTTGTCATCTCTTATGTTTTCTTATGTGTTCTTGTTTTGTCTTATCTTCAATTAATGGTCAAAATTTTTTAAAAGCGAACTAATATTCAAAACAATAAAAAATAATTGCAAAATCATCTTTTATATTATATCTGCCATCTGTTTTTTTCCATCTATCCTCTGTTCTGTATCTCATACATTAGCTGTAATTTGTGATTTATTATTCGTCATTTGACATTTCCTGTCATCTATCATGTGTTACTTTTCAATTGTTATCTGTTTTTTTGTCATTTTCTGTCTTCTATTTTCTACTAAACATTTCTATAGATAAAGAAAAGTTTCAAATAAAAGAAAAACGCAATTACATAATTATTATATCATTATATTTCATCTGAAATCAATCGTCTTATGCAATCTATTGTTTTTCATCTGTCATCCGTCCTTTCTCATTTGTTATCTGTCAATTTCAACTTCATCAATCGTCTTCTGCAATCTATTGTCTTCCATCTGCCACCTGTCTTTTATCATCCGTCATTTTTCAGGTGTTATTTCTCAGATACATCTTCAGTTGTAACTTATATCTCCCCCTGCTGTTTTTTTACTTTTTCTCGAATTTTTTTAATCTACCATCTGCCATTTGTCAACTAACGGGTGTCCAACAATTATTGCAGTCCCGGGTGGCGTTGGAATCAAAAACGTAGGTCAATTCTTTCATGTTAATTGTCAAACATAACCTAAATGTGCATTAAAAATGTCAGTTTATTTATTTGCAACATGTAAGAATCGACCTACGTTTTTTATTCCAACGCCACCCGGGACTGCAATAATTGTTGGACACCCGTTATATGTTTTCTTCTGGGTTCTGTCTTTTATATTGTCTTCAATCAATGATCTAAAAATTTTGTTCAAAACAATAAAAATATTTGCAAAATCATCTTTTATATTTTATCTGTCATCTGTTTGTATCATCTATTATGATTCTGTTTCTCATCTATTAGCTGTAACTTGTGTCTTTTGACATTTCCTGTCATCTATCATGTGTCATTTTTCATATTTGTCATCTGTAATTTGTAATTTTCTGTCTTCTATATTTTACCAAACATTCCCATAGAGAAAGAAAAGATTCAAACAAAAACAAAACCCGATTGCATAATTATTAAATCATTATATTTCATCTGACATCAATCACCTTCTGCAGTATATAGTCTTCCATCTAACATCTGTCTGTTATCATCCGCCATTTCTTATTTATTATCTGTCAGTTTCATCTTCTATTTTCTCCTGCAGTTTTCTACATTTTCTGGAAAAATATTTAACAAAAATTCAAAACAAACAAAAAATAAAAATTCGTATGTATTTTATAATCTGTGGTAGTTATCCGTCTTTTGTAATCTGTTATCTTCCATATACCATATGCCATTTATCATCTATATGTTTTCTTCTGTCTTCTATCTTTTGTCTTGTATTCAATCCAAATATCCTAAAAGTTTTGAAAGCGAATTAATGTTTAAAACAATAAACTTGTATTACATCTGTCATCCGTTTTTATCAGATATCATCTGTTATTTCTCATCTAATAGATGTAATTTGCGATTTCTTAATTGTCAGTTGTCACTTTATGAAATCTGCCATTTATCTTTATTTATAAAATAAAGAAGTCAGGAAACAAGATGACAAATGATAGATAACAAATGAAAAAGTTATCTGTCATTTGCCGTCTTCTGTTTTCTGGCTTCTATCTTTTACCAAATATTTTCATAGATAACGAAAAGTTAAAAAAAAAACGCAATTGCGCAATTATTATATTTCATCTGACCTCAATATCTTCTGCGAAACAATAAACTTGTATAATATCGGTCATCTGTTTTTATCGCTTATCATCTGTTATTTCTCATCTATTAGCTGTAGTTTGTGATTTGTTAATTGTCATTTGACCCTTCCTGCCATCATGTCAATTATCTTTACCAAATGTTTGTAAAAGGTAGAAAACAGAAAATGACATTAAATTAAAACACTTTGTAATTTCCTTCCTTCACATTTATTTTTATATGTCAGTTGTCACTTTATGAAATCTGACATATAAAAATAAATGTGAAGGAAGGAAATTACAAAGTGTTTTAATTTAATAGTGATAACTTCACACAACTCAAATCAAACCATGAATACAGAAAATGACAAATGACAGATAACTTTTTCATTTTTTATCTATCTATTTTGTTTTCTGTCTTTTACCAAACATTTTCATAGATAAAGAAAAGTCGAAAACAGAGAAAACGTGATTGCATAATTATTATATTATATTTTTTCTGACATAAATCATTATCTTCAATATATCGTCTTGTCATTTGTCATCTGTCACTTGTCATCTGTCTTTTATCTTTAATATACTGAATAAAACATGAATGGAATTTAAAACCAAGAAAAGGATTGCAAAGTCCATATCATTAGACATATGTAGTCTTCATCGATAATCTGTCTACTATTATATTCCATCTGCTATCTCTCATTTATCATCCGTTATCTATCACGTGTCATGTTTCATTTGTTATGTGACATTTTCATCTACTGTTGTATCACCTGTCTTTCCCCTGCTGTCTTCTACACTTTTCGAAAAAAAATTATTAACAAAAGTTCAAAACAAAAAATTACAATAATCTCTTATGTCATTTGGATTTGCTATTTGTCATTTGTCATCTTCTGTTTTCTGCCTTCTATCTTCTGTTGTAAAATTTCATAGATAGAGAAGAGTTTAAAACATAGAAACGCAATTACATAATTGTTTTCCATCTGTCATCAATCGTCCATCTGTAATTTGCCATTTGTCGTCTGTCTTCTATCTTCAATAAACAATTATAGGTAACAAATCACAGGTGAAAGAAGCTAATCGACATAATCCGTTTTATATTAAAATCTCCGATTGTTTAGAGTTAAGGTACAAATAATTTATATATCTTCTTATCTTTATTTATTTACCAAGTGACAAACTATTGATAAATGGTTCATGGTAAATAATAGATGAAATATGGCAGATGATATTTTTTAGATGATAGATGACAAATCATAAGAGATGACATATGATGAAGGAGAGCAGATAGGTAATTGATGAATGACATATGACAGATAATGATAGATGATAGATGATAGATGATAGATGATAGATGATAGATGATAGATGATAGATGATAGATGATAGATGATAGATGATAGATGATAGATGATAGATGATAGATATGATATACCACTGAAATTATTTTTGACAGTTATTGAGAAAAGCTTTTATCTCTACTGTTTGGAAAGTATTGAAGCTGTACTTATTCAGAGTTGATAAGATCTGACACATCTTTCGAAGGAAAGACTTCATTTACCTTAAATTGCAATATCATGTGCACAAGTTTTAAACGAAAAACAGTCAATGGAAGAAAATATTTTCAAGTCTAACAAAACAGGATGTAAGATTAAATTAAATTTGCTGATAAAATTAATTAATTATGAATGCTATTGCAACTTTTACAAAAGTATTTTTAATGTTTTGCAAAAACTATATACTTGTTAATGAATGTTAATTGAAAACACTTTTGTTTCTAAGGCTTTTTCTTAATTTTTCTTTGAGTTGATGAAGAAACAGAAAAATATTTGCTATCTATGTTTATAAAATGTATAAAAATGTTCTTCTTCAAGATACGTAATGATTTCTATAGTAAAGACGTGAAGCATTTATTGAAAATCAGGAGATAATTTAATTGAATTTGTTTAGATTTCGGGGATGTTAAGTATAACAAAATCTATATTCTAAAACTTTTCTAAAAAGGAAATAATCAACTTACTACATTCTTTTTCAATTAAATTATCCTGGTTGTAGCCACTGTGCTAGTCTATTTTCATTGGAACTAATTTATACAGAAATTTTCGAAGAATTACAACAAATTAGAGCAATTTTAACCAAACCATCCGCTGCTACGGATTAGTAATTTTCTTTTTTTTTGTGATGACTGTAAATACTCAAATGAGCATAAATCCTGGGCATGCATCCGAGTTATGCAAGAAAAACCGTTGAGCGCCGATAAAATTTAAATGATGAACTTTTATTACCTAGTCGAAACGATGCAATCTCGTTTGTCGAGAAAATTGTGCAAGTGAAGAGAGACGGAGCCGGAGAGACTGGACCGAAGTGTGTGTGATAGGATAGAAGTGCTTCGGGCAATTATAAATATTCATTCCTGGATGGAAAATAAATCATCGTGCGATACGGAATTAAATTAATTGAAATAAAAAAAGAAGAGCACGCGCTGGTACCTAATAATAAATATATAATTCATTCAGGAACTTGCCAGGCGATAAATAAAACTATACTTTGTTAATATCATTATTTAAGTGAAGAAATTGATAGAGTACTTTTATAATTCAATTTTATTATAAATGCTTTTCATCTTATATTATTCATGACATTTTCGTACTTCTTCAATGAATGAAATGAACAATGTCAAATGCTGAGCAAATATTTTGAAATGGTCTATAAATAAATAACGTTGTTGTAATTGTCGAAACTATAGTCACTAAATAAAGTCTCATACAATCAAAGTTAAAAAGTTTTATTTGCAAATATTGACTTTTGTGAAGACATAAGATTCTAGGTTTAATCTTCAATTGAATCAAATTTTATTTTTGGTAGGAGGTTTATGTAATAATCTTTTAAAGTTTTTTAAAATAAATTTATATCAAATATCTTAAATAGTGATTTTAACATGTTTAATATCAAACATCTCTTTCTATGGAAGTAGTCATCCTCCATTCAAGACTACGTGCTTTGTACTTCTTTCTAGAAATTAGATGTTTCAAATACACTCAGTTCTCATAACTGATAGTCAAGTGAAAGTCCAATAAATCAATTTTTAATCAGCAAGTTTTCTGCTTTATGGTTTTTATAGAAGTTGCAACAAACTTTTGAAAGAATAACAAACTGCACCAGAAAAGCAATTATAATGGTTTCTAATACTGTTCATCAGCTATTAACGACTAATTTAGTGGTCCTACAAAAATTCCTTCTGCCAGTTTATCATTGCCAACTTGTAGTTTTGAAATCATGTGTTTAAAACAGTAAAAATTTTACAACCTCGAAAATTCTTAACCACTACATTTATTTTTTCTTACAAATAAAAAATTAATAACATGATTTTTTTTGCATGAAAGAATTCACAGATGGGAACCTTTTAAATCATTCATTGTACGTATAGATAAAGAAAAAATTCTATTGATTACAAGGAAAATCATTTCTGTTTGCGACATTTGGATTTTCTCTCTCTCGATTTGGTTAAATAATCGTTTCGCAACGAATCGATTTCCCAGCAGCGTTAAATTTTTACGCGCCAATCGTTTCTTCGGCGATGAATAATGCAATGGATCAAATGATAATATTTTCCACCGTCCGCGATGTAACATTAATCCGGTGCCCACTATAAATAGCTCTTGTGAGTACAGTTGCGAACCTATCATAAATAGAATAAATTATTGTGTAACTACTTAATTTACAGTATTTACGATTCGTGTCGGTAGGCTGTTCGCCCGTTTTCCGAGTAAATTGACTTCTAGTGGTACCACGTTAAACGGTTTATGGGTTACCAGGGATATCGGGCTACGTGTCACCAGTAATTGCGAGTGTTTAGCTATTTTAGTTGTATAATAATGTATGAAGGGGTTAGTGGATAAAGGTGGTAAGTAAGTAAATAAGTACTTACTTACTCTAATGTTAATACGTCAAATAACTTTTAGATACAAATGTTGATTTGTAATTAAAAAATAAAAATGTTATATAGTTATAGGAAATTATTTACAAAATGTTATCATATAAAATATTTTTATTTCTCTACAAATTGTTTTGTATTGTAATGATTTTTCTTTTCTTTTTTAACATATTATCTACCCCAATTATCTTTTACTTATCTCATTCTTCATTACTAAAGATTTTAACATTTAAACATCTCGTTATATTGTCTTAGAAATTGCATCAAACATTTTAATGTTAAATCTTAAAAAAAATATTGCTCTTTTTCTATCTATTTATCATTCTACTTTGTTTTTAATATTTTTTCTCTATTTACTTGCTCTCCTCTATTTTTATTATAAACTCTATATTAAATATTAATTATTCTTATTTCTTGTTATAATTACGTAAAATTGTTTAATTACTTACCGAGTAATTATAAATTGAAATAATTTGCATACATTCCTGTCGTGTTTCATCTGTAAAACCAATTCTCACCTAATTGTGAATAACGGTGGTTAAAAATAGACCGCGCGGTTTAATTAAACGAATCAATCAGAGCTCCAGTTTGGTCGAAATTTTTGGACGTTCTGTTCGCGCCTCCGGCCAATTCAATTTCATACTCTGCACTTAAGTTAATTGGCCGATTATCGGACCTTCGGGTTTTCACGTTTGAATCGTTTTAAATGAAATATTGATGATATTTTATTAGATTGTAAATAGTTCACAGTATATCCTTATAGTAGTTTAATTTAAAATTTATTGAATGACAGTACACAGTTTGTTTGTATTTTTAATATAGAATTAATTGATTTTTCAGGATGTAATATTTCCTTCATGCGGTTCTTTTTTAAATTATCATAATTGAATTATTAATAATGTCATTACTTTTTATTTATTTTTTAATTTATTTGTAGTCTTTATCTATCATACAACCAAATACAAAATATAAGTCAAAAATACAATAATACAAATAATGATTTAAAAAAATTAGTTTTACAATAGCTATAAAATATATTTATAGAAATCAAAGCTTTGTTATTTTGTGAGAAAATATTGAAAACAATTTAGATACTTTTAAAAATAAAATTCTTGTTAATTTTCATTATTAAATTAATAAAATTTAGATTCTTTGCAAGTGTTTTGGTAAGGCCTTTTAAATATTTCTGGTCCAAACTTTTGGTCAAAAATTTGAGAAGCTCGTCTAAGTGCGTTTTTTTTTAAATGAGTTTTTACCTGTTGTTTGGTTGTGTCCTTTATATTTGAAGTACTCTCGTGTAAAGGGTGACGAATACGAAGCACTCCTCAATTACCCATGCGTTTAATTCAATATTTATTCATTCTTATTCAAGCAGAACCACTTAGAGTCAGTACAATAGATACGATTTGGGTCATGCGTGCATTGATAAGTCAATAAATATTGCTAATCCTTAAACGTAATAAAGTAACGTGAAATTATTGACACGGTGGAATTCAAATTACCAATTTGGGAAATAAGTATTTAGAATATTTATGACATTTTAAGTCAGATAATGACGAAGAATTTAGCTCATTTAAAATTAATTTAAAAAATATTCATATTATTGGCAATTAAAACAAAGATTTAATATGTCGTAATAACTACAGCAAAAAAAATTTTGTAGTCATTATATAACTGTACACATTTTTTTTCAAAAATTATGCAGTCTGCTAGAAATAATATTCTTATTAACTACTATATTATCAGGTATTGTTGCAATTTTGCGAATCCGTTGTTTGGGGGCTGGGATTATCCTAGGTGGATTAATTAGGAACACTTGTTTCCAGGTATCCCCATAAAAAGAAGTCGCAGACTGTTAGGTCGGGTGACCAAGGGGTGCAATAAATATCTCGAGAAATCCAAGTATTCGCACATTTATTCAGATTCTGGCAGTGTCGCTTGTTGCCCCGTCTTGTTGGAACATTGGAAAGCGGACTAGTTGTGGTATGAGGAAGTTTCGAATCATTGCTACGTATCGCTGCAAATTAACTATCACTGCATTTTTATCCTCATTCTTGACAGAATAAGGACCCATAATGCCATTGGCCGATATTGCACACCTCACACTATGGTGTGCAATAGTGTGTTTCTTTAAATATGAAGAGATGGTTCATGAAGTAAATGAGAGTTTTCTCTCGCTCAGTATCTGAAATTTTGTTATTAACAAAACATTTTGATAATACGCTTTAACTACTTAGCCTCGCTGTTCACCTATCCAACGTTTCATTGTAAACTACATGGCAGACCATGCAGGTTATGACTAATCGGCAACTGACGTTTACACTATTTCGCTACGAGCTGCTAATATAACCTAAAATCTTTCGCCGTTTCACTGGCGGACCCTTTTTATCATAAAATAAAAAAATAAAACTAAATTGAATTGAATTGAATGTGTCAAAAGAAACAATAGAAGAAAATAAAAAAGTTAAGTATAATGTAAACATGTCTCGAGAAATACAACGCCAAGTTTGACGTCAAATAATTAAACGCTCCTTATAATAAAGATAATACTTAAAACAATTAATAAATTAATGAACAAAAACAACTGAAAAACCAGTATACAATTTATTTAAAAAACAGTTAAAAATAAACTAGAAGACCAATAAAAACAAATCAAGTTGTGATTGATAGAAAAAAATCATCAAAATATGTTTATACTAATAGCAACAGAAAATCATCTAAAAAAAGATTAAATATAAAAAATAAATGTTTTGTCAAGAAATAAGAAGAAAATTACAAGGTCGATAATCAACAACAGCCACGGACCGGTTTCGATCTATTTAGGATCTCATCAGTGTAGCGCAGTTGGAGACAAGGAATCGGGATGGTACCTTTACAATTTACAAAAAAAAAACTAAAAAACGGAGATATAAATATTCTCACTTAATAAAACACTGACGTAATGTAAGGTTTCAAAAAATCGTTTTATTGTTCTACAACAATTGTTTTTATCATGTAGGTGACAAATATATATTTGTTATCTACCTGATGAAGCCACTGTGTGGCGAAACAATTGTTGTAGAACAATAAAACGATTTTTTGAAACCTTACATTACCTCAGTGTATTATTAAGCGATAATATGGAGTTTCAACAAGTAACTGCCTCATCAATCCAATATATAAATATTCTATCTGACAAACATTATCCTCACCATTTCTTCCTGTTCAAGAAGTGCCACAAGGTTCCCCACTATCCCCAGTACATTACAACCTATATTCTCATGACATATTCAATCGCAATTCTAGACACTTCCTACCACATACTCAGTCCTTTTTGCAGATAATGCTACTTTAGTTGCACATGCAAACAAAAATCATTACAAAATTGGTTCGTCAAATGGTGTATAGAATTAAACACCAAACAAACTTTTCTTTCCTTTTCACAAAATTACTCCAACATCTCCTTAAAATAAAATCCACCACACCGAAATATCTCCATCACATACCCGCAAATATCTTGATATTCTACATGACTCAAAACTTTCCTTCAAACCTCATGATATTAACCCTTTGGGTCCCGATTTATTAGAACTTTTTTTAAATTTAATTTTACTGTAATTTCATGATGAATACATTTATTTTATATAGACAACTTACATATAATTTTATTCATAAACCAAATAAATGTGTAAAAGTTTAATTAATATAAACAAGCCAAAGTTGAATTTTTATAATTTTTCATAGTGTGAAACCTTTCAAAGCAGTTTGGTAGACAGAAGTTCTTTACAGTTTGCATTGCCAGGTAGTTTCTTTTCTTATGTTATGGTGATAGCAAACGCGACGTATTTTCGTAAGATGCTGCTTAAGGTCAGTTGGCGGAATATTCTCCGAAAAATGTCCCCGATTTTTCACTTGTAAACGAAGTGGCGTATCGCTAATTGAGGGACGTGTAATTCGGCAAGGTCACCTACTCCAATAAGTGCTCAGCAATTGCTAAACCATATGGCACAAACACTGTTCTATTGGAGCAATTGATTTTCGTAACCAGAATTTACGCATTGAAAATTGCAATGTCCAATAGATAAGAGTAACTTCAAAATTAGCATAATTCTGTTTTCACTTCCCTCTATCTACTAATTTAATTTATGAAGTCTTTCCATTTTAGGGCCAATAAACCACGAGGTGGTTTATTTCTTCTGTTATTAGTTTTGTCAAAACAAACTCTTTTGACATATTCTCTCTGTTGTTGTTTTGAACAGTTTCAACTACATTCGTATTTTGTTGCAATAAATTTAGATACAACTGTGGCAATAAATACCAATTGTCCAAATACAAGGTATAATCTTGGTTGAGCCACTTCCAGTACGATACTTTCCGAAGTAGTTAAAGTTCCTTTTACTTTACACTTGGTAACATAATTTTTTAAACAAATGCAATAACATGAAGATGATTCGCAGAATTTATCAACTTTTTCGCCAAATCGTGCTCGTTTAGAAGGATTGAACTGAACATAATTTATTCAATTCATCAATTGATACATTACTCTCTAGGATGTATATAACTACATTTATTGTTGAAATAATTGACAAAATTTCTGATGATAAAATTTTACATATTATCATTAAAATAATGAATAATTAAGGAGGTGTTAGTCTGTTAATGTGTCAAAAGGCTATCGACCAGAGGTCTTTCTGTCTTGTTTTGTCCAGTCATATGCGTAAAAAGATATATTGATTAGATGAAATCTTAAATATGGTTAAATTTGGATATTTAAATTTAGGGTTTTGCTACTAAGGCTTCTATGGAGGTAACTAAAGTAGTGTCATAGAGGAGTTGGTTAGAGGGATTGTGTAGAGGATTAAGAGGATGTTGGAGTTTTGTTAGGGTACGGAGGGATGCTCGCTTGCTAACTTCAATGTTGCGGGAGATTGGATTGCTGGGATTGGGATAGAGAACACAACTATAGTCAAGTAATGGGCGGCAGATCATCTTATAAATTTTTACAGCTGTTTTTGTATTGATGCCATTATTCTTGTATGTCAATTTTCTAAAGCATTTTGCCCCAGAAATTATTTTACTTTTTACTATGGCTGTATGTTTTTTAAAATTGAGTTTTTGATCTGTGGTTATGCCCAGGTATTTTACGGAAACTGAGGGAGGGATTATTTGCGCGATGGCATGGGATTAGGAGCTGTGATTTGTGGGGACTGATTTTAATGCGCCATTTTGTAAACCAATGTTGAAGGGCTTCTAGATTATTTTCCAACATTTCTTATTTTGGTATATCGAAAATTCTCCATCATTCTTTATAGAATTTTCCAGGAAATGCACTCCTAAATTGCGAAAAGTTTTCGTAAGGTTTCAATAATTATTCTTCAATATTTCTAACATTTTTTATCAGTTACCTTTATAAGATTGCAATTTTTTTCTTCTAGTAGTCTTCATTTTTAGTGTATATCTCTTACAAACAAAAAAAATCCACCAATTTCTTTTCTAAATTTGTACAATCCTCCAGATTTTTATTCATTGTATGTGTATTTTTGTTTTAAAAAGAAACTATTTTTATTTCGCATCTAATATGGTAAAACCAGATTTAAAATCAATTAATTTTTGCAAAGTTTACTTTTTTTCCTCTGGAATAAATTTTAAATTTCTTACACATTGATTAACAGTTAGTTATCACTAAAAATAAGTTAGCTTTATATACTTTCTGAAAGTAAACTACTTATTGTTTTTATATTTATTCAAGTCAAGGATTTTTTTGACATGCAAAGGTCTGCTTACATTCGTATTTTAATATAAATAACACAGTTGAATGTCTTTAGAAGGAATGTAGGAATATTAGAAAACGTGCTACTAACGTCAAATTATATATGGAGTGTTGATAAACAAGAGTTGAAGCAAATAAAAGCTTTTTAAAAAAATACGAATTTCCCTTCTGAATACTCAAAAATTTTGAATTATTCCAAAAACTAAACTCTAACACAACATCCAGAGACTCTAAATTAGTAAAACTATAATTATACTTTTTTAATAGATTTTAGTCCATTTTTAAACTCAACTTGTAACTTGGTTTTAACGCAGTTGAGACTAGGTTTTAAAAATATACACTTTTGTAAAATCATCTTAAATCAGTGATACCTCACAACAAAATTAGATTCTTATCTGTTAAATAGTATAGAATATAATAGGCATTTTTGTTCATTTTCATTTTTTGTAATTTTAATTGTGATGAAAAATAAGATTGAAATAAGTCTTTGTAGATGAATACAAGGTGTTTATTAAACAATTAAAAAAATCTAAGAATATTTGATTTTTGTAAATACATGGTGAACTAAATTTTCGACAAAACCATTTTTGATGTTTTTAAAATTATTAATGTAGTTTAGATAAAAGTTTTTTATGCATTCTATTAACAGCATTCTAATTACTAAGAGTGGTTTTTATCCACTAACAGCATGCAAGTGCAGATATCGAAAAGAATTACAGTTTATACGTCGATTTTATTTGAATACGTCTCGTGATTGATCATTTGAATTTGTTGAGACTGAGTGACAACAAGTACATTGAAACGAAGTGCAGGACCAAGAAGGCCAATGACAACAGGAACGGTAGAAGTGGAAGAGAGTGTGCTGAACATGATATAGGAAAGTCCAGATATTTCTACTCTATTTTTACTTGTTTTTTAGTTGAAAAATACCCATGCATTTTTTTTTATTTACTTGGATTAACCTAGCGTACTCTTGACCTACCACAATAAACTATATATTGGCCTACCGAACAATGCCGTAGGCCAATTTGCAATTTATTGAGGCAGGTCAGGAATACGCTAGGTCAATGCACTTTGTATTATTGTAGATCGGGAGTACGCTGAGTCAGTGTGTTATGTGTGTCAAGGTTAATATAAAATTTATTGGGTTAGGTCAAGAGTACGCTGAGTAAACAAAAGATGATTTAAGGTAGGTCAAGAGTACGCTAAGTTTTAAGAAAAATTTATTAAGATAAATCAAGAATAAACTACTCTAATAACTATTATAATTTTATTGGGCCAACAATAAATACAGAAGCTATTAGATTAATACAAAAAATTAATGTTATAAGTAATTATAAATAACTTTAATGAAAGTGGTAAAAAAATAGACAAAATTAAGAAACTGTAGTATAGCTGAAGAAGAAACAGAGATGGGAAAATACAATGGATGTGGGCAAATCGAAAGATCTAGAAAATTCAATATTAAACAAATAAAGAAAGAATAGGAAAAACAATATGGATTTAGGAAATGTGGAAAAATATAGAAGGTCATACCATTGAGTATCGTATCGGTCTAAAAGAATCTAAATAAATAGATAAGGGTATAAAAAAGGAAGAATGTGTTCATTGTAGAGATGGAAACATATGTTCTTTAATGATTATTAAGGAAAGTGTTTTATAGTTTTGTTTATCTTACAAATTACTTAAAATAATAATTTATTTAAAAAAAAAACAGGCCATACCTGTTTTAGGCTACTCCAGTTTAAAAAAGGAGAACATACCATCTATTTTCTAACTCTTATGTTTATTGAGAGAAGCGAATAAAGATTAGTCGACCTCATATTCTTAAATTTTAAAATTTACGACTGTAGACAAGGCAGGAAACAATGTGTGCAAATTTAAAATTCAATAGGTGCGAAACCGCAAAGAGTCGTTCCGAAATCGGGGTGACTCCGACCGGGAACTAAGCGAACGGTCCATCTAATCACCGGCGTGATCGCACTGCTCTTTGACCTCACCGATCTAACCCATCTAACGATCTACCTATGCCCCCCATTCCGGACAGTACTCTACTACAACAACCAAACAACAGTCCTCCAGTTGCGGCGAGCGCACGCCAGTCGCACGCAAACCGTTTCGTCTACCTGTGTTCCATGTGCACACCGCTCTAGAAAAACAATGTGACGTGCTCGGCGTTCCCAGTTTTTTTTTTGCTATTATTCGAGTGCATCACCCCCCGTCCTTACGTAACAACAACAATCGGGAAAAAATTCTACCTGGGGAATAAACAGTAGTTATTATTATTAGTGCGTGTTCCTTTGGATTAATTTCATTCCGGTCTGTTTTCGTAAGTACCTTGTTTCTTTTTTTTATTGGGTGTTTATGCCAATAAATTATTGCGGGAGAAATGGTAGGTTGTTAAGCGGCACGTGCACTCGACCGGTGTGAGAGTTTGCAATTTAAAAATTTAAAGTCCTCAGAAGTGAGGACGGCCGTACGCGGTGCAGATGATGCTTTTCACTTACCTGGAAAATTGACCCAATAGCTTCATTTCTAATATAACTGAATTTACAATAGACCCAATCAAAATTATGAATTAATTTTTTTCAATAGAAAAATATAATAATAATTAAATATTAGATAGTAAATGATAATTTTATAATAGAATGTGTAATTGTTCAACTATGCAGTTGTGATCATTATAAATGGATTAATACTGAGTACGTTATTAGTGATACATTTGAACGGTTAATTACGACTAATTATTTATATCCTAATTACATCTACGGACATATTTATTGGGCAGTGATTTTAATGCAACATAAATTCATGCTTTTATACAATTAATTAAATTTAGGTTATTAACTCTCATTGTTTTATCTTTATTATCTTTATTATTACAACGTCTAGTTTTGTATTAATACGTTCTTTACTTCTGGTTACTCATAATAAATTTGAATCGATTCATTAAATAGTTTAAAACCTAAATGTTCTAGGCGCTTATTATTAAAATCTCCTACTAAGAAAAATATAATAACAAATTGTTATGACAGCTAGACCGAAACTAACCAATGCAATATATTACTCTTCTTCAGACAAAATAGATTATTTATAAACCTAAACAATTTTGCTTGCAATTTCCAAATAATTCCTTATTTTTCTTTGAGAAAAGAAAAGAAGAAGAGCGTCTGTTTTGACCAATCAACTCCAAATTTTGAGACGATTAACAAATTTTTTTTTTAAAGGTAGAGCACTATGGAAAACAATTTAAATTTTAAGAAACAATTGAAAACTGTAAAAAAATGCATTTAAAAAAATAATCTTTATTGAAGATTGCAATTACAATTATTGTGATACATCATCTTCTACTTCTTCTTTACGGCTATCGCCTGTAGATCTTTTAGCATGTCTACTTAAAAAAAAAAATATAAAATATTTAGTCTATCAGTTGTCAAAATTGGATAAATTTTTATGAAAACCAATTGAAAACGAACAAAAAATATTTTTATAATTGTTGCGAGAAAGAAAATATTCTTTATTTTATTTTTGAAAATAAAACTTAAAAAATAATTGCAAACAATTATAAAAAATATAATTTACAACAATATTTGAAATTTATCAAACAAATGAAAGCTGCGAAATTAATCTAATATTTCACAGCCAACTGTGGTTTACATTTAAAAAAATGTAAGTTTTTATCATATTTCGGAAAATAATGACAACAAAATATATTTCTAAATATATTTTATTAATCTGCATAAAATTATCTATAACTTTGCTTTTTACTGTTTGTTTTCTATCTGCCATAACAACCGAGATATATTGATGTGAAAAATTGACAGTTTTAACTATTTTCAAAATATCTAGTTACCCTTGACTTTATTGAAAACCTTGAAAGTGCAGTTTTATTCGTCTCTTAAAACTACACTTCTTTCCCCATTTAACCGATTTTCTATCTCTTGTAGTTTCCGAGATCCCCTTGTATAATTTTTTTTTCGATTTGTAATGAAATATTTAAAAATTTAATTTAAAAAATAAAAATAGTTGGCATTTGTTTTATTTAAGCTTTAAAATCTTCAATTTTTATGATTTATTCAAATACATAATTAAATCAAATGAAAATATAAATTTCATTATTTTTAAACACTTTACTTTTCAATTGTTTTTAACAAACTGCTTTTTAATCTGAAATTTATTCTTGTTTTGTTTCCACAATGAATCTATAATAAATTGTAAACTTCATTTATACCCATTTTTAACAATTATTATATAAAGCTTTCAATTGTTTTTTGAAATCATAAAGTCAAATAGAAATCTAACTACTTTTTTACAGTTTTCAATCGTTTCATCACAATCTTCAATAGTATGTTCTATACAAAAAAATAGAAATGATTAATAAATGAAAACGTCAATTTCATCTTTTTTATCAGTTGTTTTAATAGTTTCAATTGTTTTACACAAACTGATTTGTATTTTTAATAATTTGGACACTATGGGTTATTTAACTATTCAATTTTTTACAGTTTTTAATTGTACCTTCACAATTAAAAAATAATTTTTGACTATTCCTTACGATAAAAAAATTTAATTTCCAAATTTTGACAATTGTTATTTACAGTTTTCTATAATTTCATCATTATCAGAAAATTATTTTGTAAAGTTTCCAATTGTTTTTTTTTATATTCTAGACAAAAAAAGAAAGAGAAATGATATACCAATTCATCTTTTTTAACACTTGTTCTAAAAAAAATGGATGAAATTGAAATTTGAATTTTTTTATGTAAATAATCAATACGGAAACAAAAATAATTTTCTGATTAAAAATCAGTTTGTGAAAAACTATTGATAAACTGTAAATAATAATTGTCAAAAACAGATAAAAATTTGTAAATTTTATTTTATTTTATGAAAAACAAATAGAGCAATTAAAAATAATTTTTTGATCGTGAAGAAACAATTGAAAACCTGATTAACTTTAAATAAAATAAAATAAACTTTGTTTATATCACACACTTTATTATTTCAGTGACTATAGTTTCGACACAATTCAGCTGGTCATTATCAAACTAATTGAAAACCTGATTGGTAAAAAACAATCAAATCAATTACCAAAAATAAAAATTTGTGAAAAAGAATTGAAACTTTTAAAATAACTGTAAAAAAGATGAAATTTATGCTTACATTTCTTTCTCGGTTGCATAGAAAAACAATTGAAGACTATAAATTGTAATTTTTCGATTGTGACGAAATAATTGAAAACTATAAAAACTAACAGTTGTAATGTGTTGTCTTCTTGTTTTCAAAATTTCGAAAAGACAATTGGAAGTTTGAAGTAATCATTTTTAAAAACGGATAGAATTTAAGTTTCTAATGTAAATCATTTAGAAAAGAAAAAAAGGGTTTTTCTGATAAAAATTCAGATTGTGAGAAACAATTGAATGATAAATAAATTGAGATTTTCATTTCGTTTTCATTTTTTTTTTAAATAAAAACAAACAGTTGAACGCTTTAAAAATATTTTTTTCGATTATGAAAGCCCTAATAATTGCAAATTCTGAAATAACAGTTGAAATATATGTTCTTTTTTTAGATTTTTACGTTTTTCAAGAAAAAAATTAAGCTTAAATTATTAAAAACCAAAAAAAACAGTTGAAATTTTTTATTTTTTTTTTAGTTTCAAGCTTCAAAAAAAAATAATAAAAGCTAAAATTAAGTGATGATTATTAAAAACAGATTTAATTGATAATTTTCTGATTAGTTTTTGAAAAACAATTGAAAATTAGTGTCAAAAAATTGAAATTAGTATTCTCATTTTTATAGAGCAAAAAAACTAAGAAAATGTCTATTATTTATAACTTTTACAGTGATTATAGTTTCGACTATAAGATAGACATTATCAAACTGAAAGTTACTTTTTCTGTAGAAACAATTGAAAATTTAAAAAAAGTCTAAAGAACTAATCAAAAAGTCTAAATTGTCAATTATCAGAAATATGTCAAATATGATACAAACATTGTAGACCTTGTTTTTTTTTACAATTATTACTTAAAGCTGTCAATTGTTTTTTTTTAATCTTAAAAAACAAAATAATCAATTTTTCCATTTTTGTAATTTTCAATTGTTTCTTCACAATTATAATTTATTTGTAGTTTCAATTATATAAAAAAGAAATGAAAACATTAGTTTCATCTTTTTTGACAGTTGTTTTAATGTTTTTTTTCACAAACTGATTTTGAAAATTTAGACTTCTCGTTTGCCTTTTTAACAATTGTTTAATTTAATTACATTTAATTTAATTGTTTCTCATAAAAAAATAAAATTTACAAATTTTAATTGTATCTCTTTTAAAAAATTGTTATTATCCAATTAGAGAAAAACAATTGAAACCTTTAAACAACTGTCAAAAAATTATGAAATTGGCGTTTCAATATATTTTCCAATTCTCTTTTTTGTAGAAAACATTATTTAAAGTAGGGCTATGAAAAATAATTTTCCCACTGTAATGAAATAATTGTTTGATTTTTTGTTTTGTTTTCAATTATTCAAAACAACAATAAAAACATTCTTCATTTTTAATTTTTGTTGTTTGGGGTCTGTTTGTTAAGTAGGTATTTATATGTGTATAATTTTCCCACTGTAATGAAAGAATTGTTTGATTTTTTGCTTGTTTTCATGTATTCAAAACAACAATAAAAACATTCTTCATTTTTATTTTTTGTTGTTTGGGATGTGTTTGTTGAGTAGGTTTATAAGGTGTATGTCTTTTTGATTTCTGATTCCCATAGCTTTTAATTTTTCTATTAGTTAGCTTTTTGATACAGTATCAAAGGCCTTCTTCATATCAACAGAAATCCCAACTACTTTTCCTTTTCCTTGTAACTTCATTTTGATTTGGTTTATTTATCTAAGAGTAGAGATATTCATGGACTAAGTCTAGATGTAATAAGTTTTTTGAATAAGATTTTGTTGCCGCTAACTAAATTAATTAACATGTGCATACGTTCAAACATATTTCCAGATGCTTTAAAAGCTGCCTTAGTAATTCCAATTCACAAAAAAAGGGAATCGGGATGATCCGAATAATTACCGTCCCATATTTTTGCTTTCCAAAGTGTTGGAAAAAATCTACAATGGCAGTTAACAGAGTATTTTGAAACAAACAACATATTTTTAAGTGAGCAGCATGGCTTTAGGGTGAAGCATTCTACTACAAATGCGGTTTTAGGTCTGGTCTAGGAAGTAGTTGATTGTTTTGAGAAGGGCCACGTTCCTGGACCTATAGAAGACTTTTGACTGTGTTTCTCATCAAGTATTTTCAAGGAAACTATATTACTACAATCTAAATCCTAGTAGTTGTCGCCTTATTATGTCTTACTTGTCAAAAAAGACATAGTGTATTACTAGTGCTGGTACTATATAAAAGCCTCGTGAAATTAGTCATGGTGTACCACAGGGTTCTATTCTTGGACCTCTGTTTTTTTTTTTAATTTACATTAATGATCTGCCAAGCTACATTCCATGATCTAAGTCAGTCTTATTTGCCAGATGATACTACCATCTTAAATTGTGCAAAGTCTCAAGTAGATGTGACAAACATGCATTAGCGTGTAGAAGTTAAGCAAAAATGTGGAATATTTTAAAAAAGGGCGAAAGAAAGAGACGAATAGGAGTGTTATTAGAATAATGGGCAAAACCATGTAGAGAAAACAGTGGACTTCTATGTGGGGTAGGAGACAGAATTATAAGGGGGGTGATTTCACAAAAAAAAAACAGCAGGACTAAAAGCTGCACATATACATATGAAATACAGGGAAGAAAAGATTTAAGGAACTGCTACATCAGATGTGGAAAGGGGAAACTAAAATACCGGGGATTGTGATTGTCAAAATTAGATAAAATAAAAACTGTTGCAAGAAAATATTCTTTATTTCATAAAAAAAGAAATTTAGAAAAATATTCTAAACGTTTAGAATCTTAACATACCAACTCCAGCAATCCTACTATCCACAATATACAAGTTAGCGAGCGATCCTCCCTAAGAACTTTAACCAAAATCCGCCACCCCAGTAATCCTCCACACAATCCCTCTAACCAACTCCTATATGACTCTACCTCTTCTAACAATTGAAAACGTAAAACCTAAAAAGCAGTTAGAGTTTTCTAATGTTTCATTACAATTGGAAAAGTATTATTATACTCTTTAATTGCCTTTTGTTTTTAAAATGTCTTACTCTAAAAATTCAAAATAAATTTTATAAAATTTAAATTATTTCCCACAATCTTAATTTTTAATTGTTGTCTCAAACTTTTAAGTTAAAAAAACACACATTTGAATAGTTTTCTACTATTGTCACAGTGTTCATCTGTTTGATAATATCATTTTGGAAATTTAAAATATTTTTGTGAATTTTTTTAAATTAATTTTTAAAATATTGAATACAATAATATTTTCATAATATTCGACCTATTTCTATTGTAATGACAATGTAGACTTTTCGATTTTTTTTAATAATCTGATTTACAATTTTCAATTGTTTCTCCACAAGAAGTAACTTCTAATTTGCGTCGAAATTATAGTCACTGTAAAGTCTATAGTTTCGACGCAAATTAGAAGTTACTTCTTGTGGAGAAACAATTGAAAATTGTAAATCAGATTATTAAAAAAAACGAAAAGTCTACATTGTCATTAGTTATAAAATATAGCGATAAAACAAGAGCACACTGTTTCATTTCCATGATTTTTGTACTTTATAAAAGTCTAAAAAAAATATTAATTTAATCATTTTTAGCACTTGTATTAAATATTTTAAATTGTTTTTCAAAAACGAATTTTGAATCAGAAAATAAAGTTTTTGTTCCTTTAAAGATTTACATAAAAATTGCAAATTTCAATTATTTATAATCTTTGAATTGGTTTTATGAAATCTTGAAATAAAAAAAAAAACAAATTTCAACTGTTTTTTTCCACACTTTTCAATTATTTAAGCTTTGAATTATTTTTTTAAAATCTTGAAACCCAAAAATACAAACAAATTCCAACTGTTTTTACAAAATTTTGAATTGTTTTCTATAAATCTTGAAAACTGGAAAAAACCTGGTGATTTGTTTAATTCAGTGTAAAAAAACCAGATGACATGTTTTTTTTAATCGATGTAAAAGTGTTTCAACACAATTAGAAAAATATTTGTATAGCTTTCTTTTCATAAAAATACTATTTTATATGTTTTAGAAAATTGTTATTTACAGTTTTCATTTATTTCATGACAATTGAAAAAATGTTTTTTGTCATCCATTTTTTTAATTCCCATATCACATATACTATACAAAAAGTTAAAAGGAAATGGAGATATGAATTTCGTCTCTTTTTGCAGTTTTTTTAAACTGTTTTTTTTATAAACTAACATTTATTTGATTAGTTTTTTCTCTAAAAAGTTTTGTCTGTTTTTACATTTGTTTCAACCCAATCGAAAAATTATTTTTTATGGCGTTCAATTGTTCAAATGAAATCGAAATGAAAATATCAATACTTTTTTAATCAATTGTTTTTCACAACTGATTTTTAATCAGAAATGATTTACATAAAAAAAATAGAAATTTAAATTCGACACGTTTATTTATTTTATTTCTTAAGGCTTCCAATTGTTTTTTCAAAATTTTGAAAACTAAGGGAAAACATATTTCAACTGTTTTCTACAGTTTTTAATTGTTTTGTCACAATCGAAAAAATACTTCAATTGTTTTTCTATGTTAAAAAATTGAAAAAAAAAATTATGATTTCATCATTTTTAAAGTTGTTTTAAATGTTTAAATTGTTTTTCACAAATTGATTTTTATTTTGATAATTGATATTATTGTTTTTTTTAACAATCCAGGTTTCAGTTACTTTCTATTGCTTTGTTTTTCAATTTGTAAATTTTTATCAGTTTTTGACAATTATTATTTACAGTTTATCAATTGTTTGAAACTGACTTTTAATCAGAAAATTATTTTTTTTGTTTCCATAGTGATTTACATAAAACATTGGAAATTTCAGTTTCATTCATTTCTTAGAACAAGCCACAAAAAGATGAAATTGATGTTTTAATTTTTTGTCTAGAACATAAAAACAAACAATTGTCTTACAAAATAATTTTCTGATAATAATGAAATAATTGTAAATTGTAAATAACAATTGTCAAAATCAGATAAAAATTAAATTTCGAAATTTTATTTTTTTATGAAAAACTATTAGTCATAGAAAATTATTTTCTGACTGTGAAAAAAAAAGACAACAGAGTCTACATTATAAATTATTAATAATAAAAATCCGTTGGTAAAAAAACAATTGAAACCATTAAAACAACTGTCAAAACAAGATTAAGTTAATGTTTTCATTTATTTATTTTTTTTTGTATAAAACATTAAAAATACAATTGAAGATTGTGATAAAACAACTGAAAACTGTAGAAAATAGTTGGATTTCTTTTTGATTTTAGAATTTTAAAAAACAATTGAAAGCTTGAATTGATAATTGTTAAAAACGAAGTTTGCCATTTTTTAAAGAATCATTATGAAAACAAAACAAAAATAAATATCTGATTCTAAATCAGTTTGTTAAAAACAATTGAAACAATAAGTGTTAAAAAAGATTAAATTGATATTTTCATTTTTATTATTTATATAAATCAAATAAATTTTAAAAAAATGAAGAACACTGAATAAAACACTTACTATGTTTTTAACCACTATAATTTATTATAATATATAAATATATTACAATGTGTACGACTTAAGTTTCGACTTTTGACGGTCAAAAGTCGAAACTTAAGTACAAAAATCATTTTCTGATTAGAAATCAATTGAGAAAAAGTTAAAATTGATATTTTCATTTATGTTTCAATTTTATGCACAGGATATTGAAGACTATAAAAAGCAATTTTTCGATTATGATAAAACACATTAGTTCTTTGCATCTTTGGTTTTCTTTCTTAAAAAATACATATAAAAACAAATAATTTACAAAAAAAAACATTACAATTCAAAACTATAGATAACAAATACCAAAAAAACGGATAAAATGTTAAAATTTTAATATTTTATTTTTCTGAAAAACAATTAAAGCTATAAAAATACATTTCTGTTTGTGATGAAACCATTAAACACTGCATACATAGGATTGTTAAAAAAATTGAAAAGTCAAAATTATCAGTTATCAAAAATATAAATCAGTTTGTAAAAACATTTGAAAATATGAACAAAATACAATAGACTAAATAGATATAATATATTTTCTTCTCTTGTATAGAACATTATAAAAAAAAACAATTAAAGACTACAAAAAAATTCGATTGTGATGAAACAAATGAAAACTGTAAATAACAATTGTGAGAAACAAATAAAATCAAAATTTGCCCATGAAAAATAATTAAAGTCATTGCAAATAATTTTCTGGTTGTAAAAAAACAATATTTGCATCTTTTTTCTATAAAAAGTAATTTTCGTATTGTGACGAAAAACTCAATTAAAAGATGAAAATATAAAATCGTATTGTTGAAAAAAACAATTGAAAAGTCTTAACTATCAATTATCAAATCAATTGAAATCTTAACAACTTCTAGAAAGTTGTTGTTGTTTTGTATAGAACATAATTTAAAACAACACAGAATGTGCTCTTAAAGGGAAAACAAACGAAATATACATAAATGAACAACTCACTCCATTAACAAACACACTTTTCTATAAAGCAAGAGAACTAAAAAAAGAACACAAATATAAGTTTCTATGGACAAGAGATGGAAATATATATATTAAGAAGACGGAAACAAGTAACAAAATTAAAATCAGGACTCACGTAGATTTAGACAAAATTGTCTAATCATCAAAAAAATAAAATATGAACATCACAAACTAACTTAAAATCATGTGTAATATATATTTACACAATGCTAGAAGTATAAAAAACAAATTTCATGAAATAGAAATACTACCAAAAATACAAAATAACCCGAGCATAATCGCAATAACGGAAACATGGCTTAGTCCTCATAATGAACACTTATTTAAACTACATAATTATAAAGCAGAATTCAACTCAAGAGATTCAAGAGGAGGGGGAATAGCAATATACATACAAAATGACATTGACTATAAGACCATAGCAAATAAAACAATTAAAAAAATACAATTTCTAACAATACATTTAATAGAACACAATATTACATTCACCCTTATATACAAGCCACCACACATTAACTGTAATATCCTGAAAAATACATTGAAAAATCATATTTTTAAGAAGAAGAATAATCACATCATACTAGGTGATATAAATATAAACTTGCTACAAAAAAATAAAGCAACAAAGGAATACACAAGTATTTTAACTGAAAATAACTATAAAATCAAAAACAAAATATGTGAAAAAGAATATACGCGTCTCAATAATAACGGTAACAATGCTATACTGGATCACGTATTGACAAATAGAACTAACCTCATAAACAAAATAAAAATTTTAGAGTCAAGTATATCAGACCATAATGCCCTGAAAATACAAATAAAATTAATTAAAAAAATAAAACCAACATATAAAATTAGCACAACCATAAAAACGAACTATGAACAAATAACAAATCAAATAAACCATATCGATATAAATGAAATCAACAGTTTTAAACAACTATCAGTCAAATTAGAAAATATAATACAAAATAATCAAAAATTCAAAAATATAAAGAGAAGAGAAGAAAACCCTTGGATTAACGAAGAAATCATATATCAAATTAACATTAGATCTAAATTACATAAAAAATTCCTTAAAAATCCCAACAACGAAATTTTAAAGGAACAATACTTGAAGCAAAAGAAAACAACCACAACATTGATAAAAAACATAAAAAAACGATATTACCAAAGAAAATTCGAAATAAACCAAAACGATCCTAGTAAAATATGGAAAATAATAAACAATCAAATCTACAAGAAAGAAAGAAAAAAAAAAAGAAATTGATGAAATAATGAAACAAAATGGAACACTCACAAAAAATAAAACTGAGATTTCGAATGAAATCAATTATTATTTCGCAAATATAGGCAAACAATTAGCCGAACAAATCATAGATCCAAAAAAACCACCGGCTGCGACAAAAACGAAAAGACAAATTACTGTATTGACCTTTAAACATACAAACTACGAAGAAGTTAATAATATAATAATTGGACTCAAAGAACACAAAACACCTGGATTTGACAAAATTACAAATTTCCTAATAAAACAAAACAAAAGAGCACTGATACCTATACTAATTAAAATAATAAATAAAGTACTGGATGAAGGATGTTACCCAGAATATATGAAAAAAACAATTATAATACCAGTACACAAAAAAGGAAATTCAACTAACCCCGAAAACTATAGACCAATATCACTACTATCAACATTAAACAAAATACTGGAAAAAGTTATGCAAATTCAAATAAATAAGCACCTAAGTCAACATAATATTATTCAAAAACAACAGTATGCATTCCAAGAACATTCAGGAACAACGTCTGCAGCGTACGACCTAATTAATGAAATAAAAACAGCATCACATGAAAAACAAAAAACTGTCGCTATTTTTATAGACCTAAAAAAAGCCTTCGACACAATCTCAAAAGATATTATGATAGAAAAGCTAATGACAATAGGAATACGAAACAGAAAAGACATTAACCTACTGAAAACATACTTAACGAACCGACCTCAAACAACAATTATAAATAATATAGAAAGCCAACAGATGTATGCAGAATACGGAATACCACAGGGTGGCATACTTCCCCCAATATTATACATAATATACACGAATGATATGATGGAATTAAATCTCAAGGGAAAATCATACTTATATGCAGACGACACATGTCTAATATATACAGGAAATACCTACCCGGAAATACAAGAAAACATAAATTCAGACCTAAAAATTCTTGAAAATTGGTACTATAACAACTTACTAACACTAAATGAAACAAAAACAACATTTATGGTATTTAGTGCAGGACAACAACAAATAGATATCAAAATTAAATTAAGAGGACAGGAAATAAAACAAGTAAAAGAAATTGATTACTTAGGTTTAAAAATTCAAGATAACCTTAAATGGGATGGACACATCAACCACCTAATACAGCACAATACAAAAACTATAGCCTCGATCTACAAAATAAGAAACTACATACCAACAGAAATAAGAAAACAAATATATCACGCACTTTTCACATCAAAAATTAGATATTTAAGTAATATATGGGGCAATACAACTAAGAAAAATATTGGAAAACTACAAGTTCAACAAAACCGTGTATTAAAAATATTATATAAAATGGACAAAAGAACTAATACAAATGAATTATACATAAGAACGCAAGAACTGAATATAGAAAACATCATTGCACTAAATGACCTACTATTAATATACAAAATTAAAAACAAGCTTATTAAAACGAATATCACACTAAAAACAAACAAAGACATACACAACCACAAAACAAGAAGGAAATCAGATCTACGAGCAGAGAAATCCACAACCAAACTATACACACAAGCACTAACAACAGACTCAATTAAAAAATACAACGAGCTACAGGAACATGTACGGACGCTTAAATATCCTGCTTATAAATTAAAAATCAAAAACCTATTACTAAATAACAAAATATATTAATGCAGGTATTTAAAGAAGCAACCATGGATCCCTCAATACCGATAGCCCGAGACGGGTCAACTACCCACAATTCCCGAGGCGAGCTCGGAGGGAAGAAGAAGATGGACCAGCGATATTATTATAGTATTAACTGTTAAACACAATAATTTATAATGATATCCTGTTTATTTATTTTTTTAGAATAAATTATATTTTCAAAAAAAAAATAAAAGAAAAAAAAACAATTGTATTGATGACAAGGAAAAAAGAACAATTGAAAGCTTAAACAATTGTAAAAATTGTTTGAAATTATCAAATTATGAAATTAAACTTGATTTATTTACATTCTGAAAAAGAAAAACAATTGAAGACTATACAATTTATTTTCCGATTAATTGAAATTGATAAAAAATCGAATTGTAAGAAAACAATAGAACATTTCAAATCATTATCAATTATCAAAAATTAAAATTATCATATCATTTGTAAAAAAAAAACTAATTAAACCTTTAAAACAACTGTAAAAAAAGATGAAACTGATGTTTCCGTTTTCATTTTTTAAATTGTTTTTTTTTTTTAGTTTTGTTTTAATATTTTTGTGTTAAAAACAATTTAAGATATTTAGAACAAAAAATAGAAATAAATCAAAGGTTCGGTAATCCTTGCAATTGTTTTTAGCAATTTAAATTTGATTTATTTAAAAATAAAGTGATCATTCAATTATGTTTAGGTTTTGTTTGATAGTTTTTAAATTTTCTGTTTTTACAAAGGAAAATCTAAGAGCAAGAAAAAGAACATCCACGTTCGGTTTACAAGGTTTTACTAAAAGTTTCTCGGTTCTTAATTCGAAGAATGAAATTAGATTTAAAGAAGTTATTAACGACCGTTAATAAGTGGTATTTATCTATATACAGGGTGAGCCATTAGTGTGTGAATGGACAATTGTGGGGTTTATTAACGAACATTTATAAAATACGTTATCGTAACATGGTGGAAGATCCTTAAAGCTAAAAATATTTTCGACTGTGTTGCAATTGTTATACAGGGTGATTTATATCAAAGTCGCGTTCTTTTAAATAGAACCCCCTGTATATTATTGCACATTTGGATTTCTGGGTCAATTCTGGCGTCACTTTTTATATCATACATTTATTTAAGCAAAAAGTACGTCCGGTAAAAATTTAATATCGAACCTATTATAAAACATAGAATACCATGACTCTGCAATCTTACTAATCATGAAATATACTAGCAAAGGTCGGACGGTCAAAGCTAAACTTTTTTGTATTGAAAAAAATCGCTACGCCAATTTACAAAATTTGATTCATGGATAACTCGATTTCTTTAAATGAAACTAACAACTTTTTTGGTGCATCAAATGCAAAATTTAAGTTCAAAATCTTTAACTGTTTATTTCTGATGACATTTCGAATTTGAAGAAAATACAATACTTTGCCATATTTGGCACAGAGAAGGGGAATACGCAAATAGATAAGGATAAACAAGAGAAAAACGGAGGGGTTAACAGATGAGTGGCCGGTACCTTTTGCACTTGGAAGACGACTAATAACAAAAAAAGTGATTAGTAAATACTAATCCCTTGATGCTTCCAAAATAAATTTTTATGATAGGATATATAATATTTTATTGACTGATGCGCTCCTTTAAAGTAGCCAGCTAATTGACAGGCACTTAAATATACAAACTACATGGCGGAAGGACCACGTGGTCGATATCCAACCATAACTATTACAAATAAGTGTGCGAATATATAAATTAATATTCAATTGCTTTTTTTTAAATTTATAATAGTAGTAAGTATTTCACAAATTGAGTCATCAATCAAGTATTATTGGTGCTTTTATATTAGCTGTTACAAGTTAATCAGTGGATTTACATTCGAATCCAATCTTTAATAAATACACGGCTCAATTATAGAACTATTCACGTAAGCATTAATTGAATTAGATTTATATTTTCCGGTACTAATGATCGCTTCAAATATTACTCGGCGTCGTCTCTCGTGTCTGGTTGTAATAAAAAAAAGTCCAAGAATATTTAATTAACATATATACAATATTAATTAATTACAGAAATGTGGTTTTATAGTATAGTAGTGTAGTTAATTATTAGTTAGGATGTTTTATGCTACTGTTTGTTATAAAATCTATTCGTAATAACTAATAAATTATTTTATTACCATACATATATATATACTTGTTTTTTGGCGTTTTTTTATGCTTGAATATATTATGTAAGTATGTTTCAGAGGAATAAATGCAATATTATTATTTAATATTTAAATTAAGCAATGAAATAAATTTTATTATTTTTATTTTCAATAACCTGTATTTTAAATATCATTTTCAAGGATTAAAAATATAAGCATTGGATATTTATTATAATTTGTGTATTGTGATGACTAATAAATAATTAATCGATGTTTGTTTTTTGGATTTCATGAAGAGGATATTAATATAAATAATAATGCTGTATCCCTCTTCACAATTTATTTTCTATGCTTAGATATATGTTTACGAGTGTTGAGGCAGACGCACATTATCAATAACAATTTGTTAATGATAATGAGCGCCTAGCACTTGAAATATATATCTATGCATATAAAATAAACTTGTTATTGATAATGTGCGCCTAGTGCTCGAAACAAGTATAGAAAATAAAGTGTGAAGAAAGGATTTATAATAAATAATAATTCTTTCATGGATGCATTTAAATTATTATAAGTAGTGAATAGTGAATTATTAATATCAATTAATTATTTAGCATATACATTATATTTTATCTGATGTATATAAAGTCAATTTGAACAACTGGGTGATTTTACGTGAACATTTTGTCGAAATTTATGCATGTGGGAACGGTAGATCGCGCTCATGTTTATATGTATATATATAATATGCACCCCTTTACGCCGCATTTAATACGCATCGCGACAACATGGGAAAACACGCATTTTCATATTCAAATTTTTCAAATGGGGTGCATTATGCGTGTCCACTCTTTAATGGTCCTCCTCTGCGATACTACGTAACGGACGTCGGCTCGAATTTATGGGCGCTGGATAAGATCTCGAAATGACACCGAATGGCCTTATTAAATTTATATTCCAATTAACCGCATTGAGTTATTAATCCGTGTTATTATTTACGCGCCGGATATTATTACATAATATATGTCTAAATTTTAAAATACGAACTATTTATGATTGGATATAATTGGTGTATAACACTATAGGTAATATTGGTGTGTATCAAATAATTTAATATGGAATTTTGAGTCTTAATTAATTAACTGAATCCCACAATAAATAAAAGATAATTTGAAGAAATGTAGTTGTAATATAGCTACATGCAACTGTTGTATTAATTTCTAATAAGATTTTTTTATTGTTTATTTTTTCATCCTGCAGTTTCATCATTCTATCCTCTTTTATTTATTCTGATCGTTTTATATATCGTGTCTGTAACTATTTGTGTATATATTTTTAAATGAGTATAATAATTGCATTTATAATGGTTTCCCATAAAAGAATTACTATAAAAAATAAATAGGAAAGTTTTAGTGATGTCATTGCTCTTATTAGCAACTTATCAAATGTTTTTTTTTTCAAATTTGGTTCAATTTTCTATTGTACTCACATTTTTTAATATAGTTTTTCCTCTTACTTTTTTAGAAATTTCCTATTTATATATTTGGTCAGATTTTAACTCTTTTAACAATTTTCAAATGACTTTTAAGTGTTCGGCGGATTTTGCAGTCTCAATGTTTTTTATACAAGAACTATTCGAATTGCTATTTTATAAAATTTTCAACTGCATTTATTATTAGAGAAAAAATTCAATGTTTCTTACATGCTTTTGGCATTTGTTTCTTAATGCAATAATTAGCACACTACTTTATAAATAACAAAAAATATTGTGCATGCATAAAACCAACACTAATATATCATGAAATTATTTTCCACCGTATTTTGACATAATGTAATAAATTATGTACGTATTCAACTTATCGTATTTTCTACCTATCTCAAAAAATATTGACTAGCGTATTTCTGACCTATTTCAATAAATTATTTAACATACTCTGGATCGATTAAATAGATAAAAGGAGTATTGCGGCTTTGGAATTTATAAAATCATCTGCCGACCTCTTTTATGAAAAATTATTAACGCTAACCTTTTTCATAACCTCAAAAATTATTCAGGCAAGTCCTTTAAATACTCAAATCTATTCATCGCCTATCTTATTTTGTAGTAATTAACATGATTCCCCTCCTAAATCGTCTAAAATACGTGTTACAAATATTGGATTAAGTTCTAAGTCATTTCGGTTTTTTTTCTATAATAATCAAAGGCGATTTTTTATACAATAGATTAGAAGCATTAGCTAATTCTTAACTTACCCCAATCATTTCATTAATAACTTTACTAATATATTAGAAAAAAATATAACGTGATAAAAACAGTTGAAAGTTCCTGTGTAAAAAACAGACAAATAAACTGAAATTAAGTAAATATAAAATTATCCGGATATGAGAGAAGATATCTTCTTCCTTAACTTAACACCGTACAATAAGGATTTAGTGTGAAGATCATATTTATTAAATAAATATATGAATAAAATGCAAAATTAGTCGTATTTTAAAATTAAATACATAAGTCAAAAATTATTATTATAAAGGGCCTTCTAATTGAGTGTTGCACTCCCTCTTTGGATGGATAACCACCGATAAATCATTGGGAACTGTAAACAGCGACAATTGTAACAATAAAATGTTAAACTGTTAACGGTGGAGACTTCTACTTCGTTATACATTATTCTTCACATAAAAAAAACTTTTTAACTTTGTATAACACTGACTTTATTAAGTGACTATAGTATCGAAAATTTTAACTTGTCATTATCAAACTAGAATAGTCACTTAATAAAGTCAGTGTTATAGAAACAAAGTTAAAAAGCTTTTTATTTGTGAATAAAAAGTTAGCGTCAACTCAAAATTTGTCTGTGCTTTTTTTCAAAATGAAAAATATCCTTTGTTTTTAGAAAATCTATAATTGTTTTTTGATAAATTTTTAACAATATATTGAAAACGTTGCGATTTTATTCAAAAATAATTAAACATTTTCTAAAAACATTTTTTTAACTGATTATATAATTATAACTATTGTTACAGAAATTATAATTTTTCTTTATAAAGTTTTTGACAATTTCTGAGAATATTTTATTTGTTGTAGTTTTTTGTTTCGGAAATATTTTTAATTATTCCTTCATAACATAAAATTTAAAGCAACAAATTTCATTTTTTTATTTAGCTCTTTCTTTTTTGAATTTTTTTCCATTGTGTACATTTTAAAATGTTTTGTTATACTTTTTTGATACAGAATATTTTAATAGAAATTAAGTTTTAAAGTGTTTGTTTTTATATTAAGTTGTATATATTTTCTTGATGTTTGTAACACATGATTACCATGGCTTATTGCAAATAAAGTAATTTAATTTAATTTAATTTTTTGAGTAAAATCTGTTTTGTTAAAAATAAAATTTCAGAATGTTTTTTAACAAACTTTCAATTGATCTTTTATTTTATTATTTATTTTATTTAGCAAGTTGTTTGTAAACCTTTTTTCAAATTCATGTGTTTCTTAATGTTAACAAATCATTATTGTTTTTTTATTAAGCAATTTTATTTGTATGTTTTTGAAAAACTCAAATTTTTTGTACACGAAATTTTCCAGTATTTTTTTCAATTACGCAGAAATTTTAAACTTTTTAATAACTTTTTTTAGAATATTTTTAATTTTCGTTATGCTTGTCTTTTTTTTTAAATTTTCGACTGTTTTGAGAAATGTTTCCACTATCTCTTAAGAACTTTTCAATTATACTCTCAAAACTGTTTTTACGTCAATTTTAAACTTTTTTTTTGAGTTTAAGGGAAGAGAATATTGTTTTAAACTATTTAAAAAAAAATACATTGTTACATTTTTAAATGTTTTTATAATACAATTTTAATTGTTCTTGAGAAAACTGTTATATTTTTTTAGATAATATTCAACAGTTTTATTGTTTTTTTTTAATATTTAGCTAATTTTGGATTGTCCTTTTTTTTCTATGATATTTGGCTATTGTTTCACATCTTTTTGCCAATTGTTTCTTTGCAAATGTTAAAAATATTTTTCCTTTAAAATTTTTAAGAAAGTTTTTTGAAAAATTATTTCTTTGCAATTGTTCTAATTTTTTTTTGGGTAATTTAAATTTTTTTGTTCCAATTGTTTGTACAAGAAATTTTCCAGTTATTCTCAATTTTGAATAATTAACAGTTTTTAACTCATTTTTGAAATTTTTAACGGTTATAAAATTTTTAATATGGATTTTTATAATTAATGTAGTCAATTCTACAATAATTAAAGGTTAATTTAAAGAAATATATAAAGCACGCAAATTGCTTGGAATTTAGTTACCAAACTGAATTACTTTCTTTAATCCAAAAGAATTTTTAGTTTTTATTATATTTTGAAACTTATTTATTCCTTATACATGTTTAATAATCACTAAAACACTTTAACTTTGTTAAAGGTAGAAAGTTAACACATGCAAACTACATATAGCATAAATTCATACTACACTACGTATCTATCACCAATATTAATCCAACCTGTACCTGTAACTATAACTTTTCGTTATGCACGATCTATAAAAAGCAAAGTTAGAAATTTGTGCTTCCACTCTTTACCACTTCAACATTCTTACCAAGCTAAGACATCCCATCAATTTGATCCACAATCCTGCCCTATATCCTATACATAGCATTAATGTAAAATTTGACAACGATCCCTTTCATAAAACCAATTTTAATGAATTTCCCATTATTCTTTCTGTTACATTTTTCAGTTGATAAAATCTCACTTCGATTATTAAGAAATTTCAGTAATTAATACCGGCTTTCGCCGTGATTGGGTTTAGAAACAATCACGGGAGAAATCAACGAAATGGCGCAATTAATTTCTGGAATTGATTGAGTAGCCGCAATAAAATTTAAATAAAGCTTAATGGAATTATACTGGTGGCGATATATCTACCATTGATTTACACCGGCTGGTGTCGTTGATTGAATGAAGCGTGGGATAAGCCTGTTGGCCAACAAACTCCCAGGCGGAATATTTTGTTTTCCATTGCGTTTCGATAGTGCAGCTAAACTATTACAAATTTGTATTTCCTACATTATTTATTTTTGATTATAAGAATAGAAAAGTTTTACATCGAATGAAATTTAATTTTTTTCGAGTGTTTCGAAAAGAAAGCTTAAATGCAAGTTATACACTTGGAAAATAAAAACACTAACACTTTCTTCACAATTTAATTTTGTTTTGCTAGAGGTACATTTCGAGTACTATTTACTCATTATCAATAGCTTATAATTATAACTATAACGATTTTCTATTTGAATGCAAGTGATTATCAGTCATCCATATTAGATGTTACCTTAAATATTATGGAAGATAATATTTGAGGTAACATCTAATATGGACGACTTTAATGATCACTTGCTCTTTCATATTGTTTGCAGATATTAATAAACAATTGATAACTAGATTAATAAGAAGTTCTTCCTTATATGTGTAAGAGAGTATAATACTAATCGAGTGTCAAATTTTAAAGATATCTCCTAAAAAGTATTTTGTATGCGATGAATTAGAAAGGCTATACCATTATAGAATCAGTAATGTGTTCTAACAACTGAAATTTTCCTATTTTTTTTTATTTTCCAATACTTATTTCCCTTATAAAACCATATTTTCACATTATCTATAGTAAAACACGTTTGTTTCATAATTTTAAACAACTGATAATTACTTTGTAATAATAATAATAATATTATTATTATTATTATTTATATATTCATGAATACATAGATATTCTGTAAGTTTGAAATAAATAACACCTAATTCAAACAAACTTTTATTTATTATTTATTACAAACACTATACAGATGCTGCTTAATAAGGCAGTGGAATAATAAAACTCCAGCTGTTTTATCGTGATCAAGTTTTATTATTATTATTACCATTGAGTGGTTTCGATTTTATTTTTTTCGTAAAAGCTATGAATATAATGATTACAATATTCCGATATTTTATCACGTTATTATATATTTTTCACACTCGGGTGGCATTAAGTGCCGTGGATATTACGGTTTTCACTTTCGAGCGTAAATTCGGACCAGTTTAATTATAGCATTTAAATAATTTTGCCATAATGGCAAATTTTTTAAAGTTTTGACATACATACGAGGTGCAGACAGAAGCGTATTCATCCTAGATTAATACGTCGCGTATTCGTACTTTTATCAGCAGAAACAAGAGAAATCGATCGTGGAAATTTCACCTCGCCCAATGCATATAAAGATAAGTTGACCGATCAATATGATGTTTTAAAAGTGAAAATATTTTTATATAGAGATATATTTATAGATAATAATTATAAATTAGTCAAACGTAATGCTCAAAACTACAAATTTCTTAATTTAGAATAAATAAAATTGTTATAATATTTTAGATGTAAATACTTTTTATCTTGTAAATATTTTGTCATAGCAAATTTAGATTTTTTTAACTGAGCTTATCTAATACACAAACGTATTGCAAGTTTCTTCTATAAACGTTATTGTCATGAATGTAGGTGTAAAATACAGAAATGTACTAACAAATATTGAATTTGGAAATGTGGGGTAGGTAGCTACTGTCCCACCCTCCAATTATTAAAAATTATTCTATGGTTCAATATAAACAATTAATTATATACTAGTATAAGAATACTATTATTTTTTTATCTCATATATGTCTTTTTTGATTCAGTTATCCAAAGCAAACCGACGCTTATATTATATTAATTGAAGGGTCATAGTGACCACCCACCCACCCTACATATGCAAAAGCACTTCAACTCATAACTCGTTTAAAATTTTTATTAATTTTTATCCTAACATTGCTGTAATTGAATAAGTAATAGTGATAAAAGTACTTGTGCATATGTAGGGTGGGTGGGTGGCCACTATCCCACCCTTTAATCAGTAAAACATAGTCTATAGTTTAATACAAAATAATTAATTAAATATAACAAAACTTACACTTTATCTACGACATATTTACCTTTAAGATTTAATTACTTTAAGCAAACCGCCGCTTATGTTATATGGATTGGAGGATCATATAGTGGCCACCCACCCACCCTACATATATATTGAAACTTAAACTCAAATCTGTGTTGAAATATTTTCTAATTTCTATTCTAATGTTGCGGTTTTTATACATAAATTGAAAAAAGTAAGAGTGATTAGAATTTACGTGCATATGTAGGGCGGGTGGGTGTACACTATCCCACCCTCCAATCAGAAATACAAATTCTATAGTTCGGTACATATAATTAATTACATCTAACAACACTTATATTTTATCTATAACACAAAAACCTTTTGGTTTAATTGTTTCTAAGCAAACGCTTATATTATATTGATTAGAGGGTGTGATAGTGGACACCCACCCACTCTACATATTTAATGTCACTTAATGTAAAATACTGTTTTGAAATTTCCATTCATTTTTAGTGAAAACGTTGCTGTTTAAGTAGGAGCGATAGAAACATATCTGCATATGTAGGGTGGGTGGCTGACCATTATCCCACCCTCCAATCAGTAAAACATTCTCTATAGCTCAATATAAATAGTTAATTATATTTAACAACACTTATAATGTATTTATCACATAAACATCATATTATGATTTAATTTTTCTAAACAAACCGACGCTTGTAATATATTGATTGGAGGGTGGTATATTGGCCACCCACCAACCCTACATATGTTAATAAACATAATCTCAAATCAGTGTTGAAATTTTTACAAATTTCTATCCTAATGTTGCTGTTTTTGTACAAAAATAAAATAACTAAGAGTGATAAAAGTACTTGTGCATATGTAGGGTGGGTGAGTGTCCACTATTCCACCCACCAATCAGCAAAACATATTCTATAGTTCAGTACATATAATTAATTACATATAAGATGTAATATATTGACTTTAGGGTGGGACAGTGGCCTCCCACCCACCATACATATTTAATGAAATTTAATTGAATGTTTTTTTTTAACTTCTGTCCTAACTTTGCGGTTTTTGTATGAAAATTCCAAAAGTAAGAGTGTTGAAAGTAATTGTTCATATGTAGGGTGGGTGGGTGGCCACTATTCCACCCTCCAATCAGCAAAACATATTCTATAGCTCAGAAAATATAATTAATTACATATAAGATGTAATATATTGATTTTAGGGTGGGGCAGTGGCCTCCCACCAACCCTATATATTTAATGAAATTTAATCGAAGAATTGAATGGATTTTTTGTAATTTCTGTTCTAGCTTTGCGTTTTTTTTGTATGAAAATTCAAAAAGTAAGAGTGTTGAAAGTACTTGTGCATATGTAGGGTGGTTGGGTGGCCATTATCCTACCCTCTAATCAGTACGCTACGATTTAATTTAAATATTTAAAGAAATATTTCTTACTCATCACATTTATAACAAAAATATATGTATAAGCCCAAAATTCAAGAAAATAAATAATTTACATACAATACAATAATAACAGATCAAAAGTTTTAAAGTGATTAAGAAGAAGAGGTGAGAAGATCTTACCTCTACGATACCTGGATATTTTTTAAGGCTTAGGATCAAGGGTTATAAAAAAAGGCAGATAATATTATAAATTTAAAAAAGTGCTGTTTTTGTGGACATTCTTTTTACCTTATTACGTAAGTCACTTAAAAGGTCAAGCTCTCTTCCTAACACTAGCTTCTTGGTTTTAGAAAATAATTATAAAATTAAGTATTTTATTTCAAGATATTCAATTATTTAAAAAGAAGATAAGAAAATTGTTTGGTTATGAATAGTTACTTAGATTCAAGAACTAAGTGAATGACGAAAAGAAATAAGGAGATTTGATTTACTGGCGTTATTTGTTGTTTATAATTTTGCATATCATAATTATTTTGGAATCAATCAGAACTATAGGTTTTATTTAAACTGTGAGAGGTTGGGGATTTAAAATATGCTCTTAATTTAATACCAACCTTTTTGCAAACAAATACATTTTAAGAAAATAGTAAAAACCAAAAAAGAGTCTGCTAGTCAACACAAAAAAATTAAAACCTTTCAACCTTTTTGACAGAGTAGAACACAGTCAACACAGTTTTTACAAAAAAACCATGAAGAAAATACAAAAAAAACAAATGATCCTTGATTTAATACCAAAAACCTTTCTTTTGACAATAAAAACAAAATCGTGAAGAAAACCTGAAAAAACAAAACAGTATTTCAATCAAAATCAAACAAATACCGTTTAAGGTAAAACTTAAAAACTGTAAAAAAAAAACAAAAGAGCCGGCAAATAAACCTAAAAAAAAACACTAAAACCCTACAACTCTTTTGGCAAAGAAAAAACCTTAAGAAGAAGAAAGAAACAAAAAATAAAAATGGCGCCGGACCGAGTTGACGTGTGTGAAAACGCTCCGATAACAAAGTGTAAGTGGTGCGGCAATATCCCCATAAGTGGACCTAAGTGTAGAAATTGTGGGTCGCGAATGCATGCAGGGTGCTGCAAATACATAAAAACAGTAGTGCAAGTGGACAAAGACACCATAATTTGCTGCTCAGAACCACAACCTAGCGACAATGGATCGGAGGGCGACAATGGACGCGATCTAGAGGCATCATTTAGTAGTGGAGAAACTGTGATCGAAAAATCTAGGGAAGTTGAAATTCAGTATTTAAAATACCTATTGCAATCAAAGGACACAATTATAAATAACTTAAGTAATAATGTAACTTTCCTACAAGAGCAAGTAAAAATGCTTAACCAACTGCTGATAATGCAGTGTACTACTCATGTATCTAAATCTATATCACAAGATGGCATTGTAAACACAACAATTG